>WBNO01002138.1:1464006-1621124 GCA_013400575.1 Peucedramus taeniatus | reverse complement strand
TTTTTTTTCTTTCTTGTAGTCGAGCGGCCGGAGCAGTGCCCCCAGCGCAGCGCACAGCCGACCTGCCGGGCTGAGGGCAGCTGAGCAGCCACGGCAGGATGTACCAGGGACACATGCAGGTAAGCGGCCGCAGCGCACACCGGGCACTCGGAGCGGGCTCCGCTCAAACGCGGCTCCGGGAAGTTTCGGTGGGTTGAGCGGAGGGGAGATGCCACCCTGGCACTGTGCAACAAGTGACCTGGTGCGGTGTGACCGTGGCACTCCAGCTCAGGGCCGAAGGGAGCGGCGTGCCTGGGGCTGGCGCTGCTCAGCGGGGGAGGATGGCAAAGGGGTTCTGTCAACTTTGTAACTAGGTGAAGTTCTCTGTGTGTTTTTCCACGTATGATGCCTGCTTGTTCAAACAGATTCAAGGGAGTATTCCAGGGCAAACATTGTTACGGCATGCTTTAAGTGACACATGTCTCCTGCCATCCTCTAGATGCATCTCTTCCTGTATGTCAAGTGAAGGGCAAACAATAAGGGAAAAGACAGAGCACTTGCTTTGCAAAATCTGCAAAGGTTTCACACCACACTCAAACTGTCGATTTGCTCAGTGTGTTGCGTTTAGAGGTGATGGATTTCTACTCCTCCCTCCCTACACGGGATGAGGATTAATTTTGCTAAGGCACGGAATGACTTTGTAGAATGAATTCAAACACATGGCGAAGAGACTTCAAGATTTTAGGCAGAAATCTTGTATCACGATCCTACTGATCTATGTTGCCTTGGCAGAATACACCCCTCCCTGATAAAAACATTCTACTGCCTCGGACTTGATGGCTTTAACCTTGACTCCCGCTCTCCTTCACATGGCTCTTCCTTGGAAAGCCAAGTCTGTTTTGAAGGAGGAAGTATCAAAGTGGAGTAAAGGTTTACATTGATCTCCCAGATCCGCTCCTTTGCTTTGACCCAATCTGGCTTGGTGTTCACTGCCAGGAACGATCAAATGCTTTTATCATGCACCAGCCTTGTGTGAGGTGTTAGCACCGAGGCTGTTCAGAGAGGAACTGCAGCCTTAGGAGGTGCGAGCTGACCACTTGTGTTTGGTGTGACAGCATTTAAACCCCGACTGAGTGGTTATGGGGGACAGCAGGCAGTGTCAGAGCCTGGCTTGTGAGCGATACAGATGAATTAAGAGAGGACTCTGATTCAGCACTGCCTGAATGATACCGGGTACTCTTTTATGTTGTGTTATCTGGTCACAGCAGTGATAAATAATGTGACATAATACTGCTTGTATTAGGAGAGCAAACAGGTTTTAACAAGGGATGTAATCAATGGAGGGAGTATGCGTGTAACTGTTTATTTCTGATAGTAAGGTTAAAACACACAACCAATCCTATAAATAATGCTGCTGAATGGGACATTGCCAAATAGGTATTTACATCCTTAAGAAAGCAGAAGTTCTTTGCTGTGACATCTTGCAAGATTTCAACAGATGTACAGCACTTTATAACAGGGAATCTAATAGAATCTTGAGGTGTCTCACAGCATTGTAAATTTTCTGAGTCATTCAAAGATTGAAATCAAACTTGCAACAGGAAATAAGGTCAAAACATGCAAATATGTTGTGACTGGTGTACTTTAATTTTTTCTTTCAAAATACTTCTATTTTTCTAGCTCAAATATAAATAAATTATAACCAAATTCTCTTAAAAGGCATGCTGAAGTAAAAATACTATTCCTGTTGAGTACACTTATCATTTTTAAAAACAAAAGCCCACCTCAGTTCATCATCCAAACTTTTGAATATATTTTTGTCCGAACAGGAAGCATTAATGAGCTTCTGATAACATCTACAAAGCCTAAAGCCTTAGGAGAGATTTTCATGTTTGGTATATCCTTAATTAGAGCCTTTAAGTGAGTCAGGCAAAAACAGTAAAAAGCTAATTTCTTTGCAAAGAGATGATCTACTGTAATGATGAATAAACCATGTTGGAACATAAGCTAAGTTACTTTACAAATACATTATCAAACCTCACGCTAAGAAAAGTGTCGGCACATTTTAAGCATTATAGCTCTTTTCTTACTATCCAAGACTTCTTCTAAGACTTTTACTAATTTAGGAAGAACAATTTGCAATTACCTGATAATCTAAAATAAGGTAAACCATAAACCCATCCAAATTTCGGCAGATCAAGTCAGACACATAAGTCAGCACCCTGGACTCCTAAGAAAAAATGATCTGATTTTTCAAGCACTGATCCCTTAATAGAACTTACACTTCTTGAAGAGAAGGTGGGGTGTTTAGCTGGGTAAACTACACTGGATACATCCAAATGCAAAATGATGGGCCAATATATAACACCTGATCCTACATGCCTTAGAGCAATAGCTCTTCTGTAGTTATCGGGGTCAAAAGTACCGGGATCTGATTTAGAATTCCGGTAAGCATTTCCCTTTTTCCTACTGTTCTGCTCTCAGATATAAAAGTAAAATCTGTGGAATTAATTACATAGTCCCTTTATTTTAAAAGATGCTTGCAGAGCCCATGTTTTACTAATAACCTGCTGTAACTCAGCTAATTCTTGGAATACTTCTAAAAGGGGAGAACCTTAACAACCGTAACAAGGTAATAAGCATAATTACAGAGATTGGGATTTTACATATCTTGGAGAGGCATCAATCATTATAAGCTTCAGTGGGGAATTTCTGACTAAGCTCAGTAAATTGTGCAAGTGTAGATGAAATATACTTTGCATTTAAGCTCTGCAGAAGTCCACCACCGAAAGTACTTTACCACATCAGGCCATAATGTGTGTATTGTATCTCTTCTTAGTTTTTTGTTTATAGTACAGACTAGGTTGGTTGTTTGGGTTTTTTTTCCCAAAAGCCAGAAAATCACTTTGTTTATTCCGAAGACCTAGGTTTAGATTTTCTTCTTACTGGTTTCTAAGTGAAGCCTCACAACACAGGAATACTACAGAGGTCCTAAGCCAAAATTCCAAAGGCAGTTTAAAACATGTAACAGGAAGGTATGTCCTGCCTTCAGATTTCCAGGTGCCTTTCTGTAGGATTTGCTTTTGCCATCACTTGTGCACCACATGCTTTCAGGTAAAACACCAGGAGAGAGGTGAAGTGGCCTTCCACAGAGCCAGCACCATGAGCAGCACTAGGATGCAGAGAAGTACAGAGCCACAGGAGCTCTTTCAAGGCTGTTTCACCATCCTCATGAGCTTAAGCCTTTGATTTCTCCGTGTTCACCAACCAGCTGCGTTTGCGCAGGGACCGCAGGGAATGCCCTGGGTCCTGAGGCAGCAGCTGCCCCTCCTGAGCCCCAGGGTGAGGCTTCTGCATGAGAAAGAGAACTTCAGATGAGATGCACGGGTTGTTTGTCCACAAATGTGCAACCTCAGTTATGTAAGAAGTCCTGTTTAATTCAGTAGATGTAGGCTCTGACAGGATGGAACCTGATGGAAACGGGAGCACACCCTGGGATTCACAGATAAGGCAGAAGAGCCAAGTCTAAATACTAAAGTGTGCAGGTGAAAGAGTATTTGTCTTTTAGGATAATGTGTGCAATCCTGTGTGTGTGGTTTTCCATCTTCAACAGAACAGTAGCAGACCAGATGGAAGCAGAACATAAGCTGAGTTCAACCCCCAATCACTGCTCTCAAATTGCTGTCATTTTCAACCAACTATAAGATGTTTTAAAGTTTTTACAGTATATTATAGACCTGGTACCAGTCCTCCTGTTGACTTCTATGAAAGTACTATAAATGAACAGGGGGCAAATTTCAGTCACAGAACGGGATTTGCACAGCATTTGGCTTCCTATGAAATTCAAAATAAATGCTTTCAAAGCTGTTTGCCCTGATGCTGTATTTAGTCAGCCTTCCCCAACACGAATGGTTGAACAGAAGAAGTGCTTTGCCAAATGTTGGCATGGGATTATATATATGGCAGTGTTATGTTTCAAGATGGCTTAATTTAGACAAAGCAGAAATCTTGACCACACAGGGGTATCAGAGTTCCTCTGGCATTTTTTTTTGCAGGAGCAGGCTTGTTAGTCACAATGCCTTGGCCAAGTTCCAGATCAGATAGTTTGTCTCCTAAACTTTTAATTGCATAGGCAAAGAGCTTCATGCCCTTAATTCTTGTGTTGTGATATTTAACATTGTGCCATTGGCATTTCCTATTTACATGAAATGATCCATATTAATCATTCACATTTCATTATGGGTACAGTTGTCAAACGCACACCTATATGATCGGAGTGGGTCTACAAAAAAAGAAGCATGTGTACATGAAAATTCTTGCAAGTTGGAACCTCTAGGGCTTCCCATGTTTTAGTGGGCATGAAAAGTATTGCTAAATATTTTATAAAAGGCATTTTTGCACTGATTTCTCAACACTTAAGACACAGCTAACTCACTGAGGAAAGGGAAGCAGAACAATCTCAATATTAACTGCAGATGAAAATCCCATTTTGGTTTACTTGGAAACCTATTAAAAATACTGCAACAGTGTTGGTGAAACTGCTACTTAAAATAAATAAACCCCAAGCTATTAAACAGTTATGAATTAAAAAAATAAGTAATGTGCATTTTTACATTAATAAAATGACCCACAAAGAATATGCACAACATAAAATTCAATTCAATGCTAAGTTGAATCTCTGTTCTGCTGTTAATACCAACATAAACTTAATAACTTTAAGCTACAAAATTTTAAAAATCTGGGCACATGGCTGGAATCCTAACTGATCTCTAGTGGTGTCTATGAATCATAACTCCTATCCTAGGTAAAACTACATTAGGATAAACTGATAATATTTTATTATTACAACTCTTTTCTAAAAGTACTCACAACCCCAGGGCAGTCTTTATGGTGGTCTGTTTTCCATTTTGCCATGATATTTTCCAGTATTTCAGTAGCAGCTCTACCAAGTTTTGAACAGCAGATTATGAGCTGCTTGTAAATTGAAAAAAGGTAAAACTAATGAGCTTGCTTTCATAGAATGAAGTTCATTCAAAGAAAGTAGATGATAAATTGCATTTGGCAAAGGCACAGACCGAAACTGTAAAAATTGTGAGCATTTGCAATGCTGGTAGAGGAAGCATTCCTTGAAGCTGTTGAGCAGTTTTACAAGAGCCTAGTAGAAAATCTTGCAAAGCCTCAGAAATTCTTGGCTCATGCTGTGTTTTTACTGGATTTAAATTAGGAAGAACTTTTACTAACTAACTAAGGATCCACCCCTCTATTCTGGAATTAAATTCATTCAAAAAATAGGAAAACAGCAGCTCCTACTGTAATCCTGTCGTATATTAATAGAAATGTTAGTCTAAACCCAGTACATAACTTTCACCAAAGAGGCACTCCTTACTGAAGAACAATACTGTGCTTTATTTCTTTAATCTACCACTATTGTCACAATTTACTGTGCAAAGGAGGAGGATAAAAAGTTGGGATAAAGTCCACCAGCTGCATCAGGATGAATTGTTCAAATAGAACAACGGGCATGAAAGGATGGAAAAAATAATTCATACAGAAATTTAGACTTTAGAAGATGCAGTCTCATAACTCGGTTTAGGTTGTTTTGTAATTTATAATAATCTTGTTTCTAAGCAAGCTTTAAGAAAACGGCGTTGATGTACAAAAAAGGTTAATTTTAAATCCTCTATCTATCTTAATTTGCTACTCTTTTTGCAAATGTTGAAAATGAAAAACATAAAAGCATTGAAATAGTACTTAGAATTAATCTACCCAGCACACAAAGTGCATACTAGTTGATTATATCACGGGATCTAATTTTGCACAGTCTGTTTCAGAAATAGGTGATGCAAAACTGAGAGGAACACTTGTCTTCCAAATCAGTGTCATGGCATGTAAGCTAGGAGATGACTTTTTGTAGCTATAGATTTTCATCATTGTCCAGTAATATTTCTAATAAAATGCCTAAGGATCATAAAGACCAAATTCAGCAAAATTTTCTGCCAGGTTAGAGTTATTATAAACAGTCTAACATTTCATTGCTTTGCTCTCAGGCTTTTGAAGTTCTGAGTCATTGGTACATTAGTTTTACTTCCAGTGGTTTATTTGCATATAAATAAAGTAAATTCTAAAATATCAAGTAAGTGAAACTCATTATACGCAATGGAAGAAAAAATCCATGTCTCATCAGTTTACCCATGCCCAGAAATACAAATCACAGCCCAAAGTTTAATGTTAGCCCCTGAATGTGCTTTTCCCAAAGTTTGCACAATTAATCATGTATCAGCATTACTGCAGTTCCTCTCAAAAAAACATTTTGTGCCAGACTTCTTTAGGTTGGCATAGTAGATGTAAACATTCAGTTTTCTTCCTCTACTTCTCCATTGCCTATCACAACACTCAGATTTGCCACTGCTGCTCCTCTCAGTGTCCTGTTTGCTGATTTTCTCCTCCTTGCTGGAGTTTGAAGGCTTTAATGAAATGTTTTGCCTCCTGCCACGTTTGTGCTGTGTCCCCTCCTGCCCATGGCAGGACAGCCAGCTCACCCCCCCATGACTGCTCCTGCAGCAGGGGCTGAGTCCCCTCTCAGCTCCACCTGGGCACAAAACAAAAGTGTTTCACAGTGAAGTTCTACTCACTGAGTAGTAGTTCACTCACATGAGTGAACTGATGGTGGAAAATTTCTCACCAGCAGAGCTCCCTCTTCACAAACTGTGTGAGGATTAGGAGGCAATAGGGGACTGCCACGAGAAGGGAAGTAGCCAGCTTTAAAAAAACACCTGAATTTTATCTACAATGTTTGCAGGGCAGACCTGTGCCTATAAACTCACATTTCTCCCATGCTTCTCTATTTTGGCAATCCCTATGGGAAAAGAGCCACACTAAATAAAGTGTTTGTGAATTTCTCTGTAAAACCTGGAACACTCCACTGCTTCGTGTTCACTTGTCTTCGAGCAGTCTGCTGTCTTCTGGTAACATGTTCATCTCGTATCATTTCCTTTTTACACCTCTTATCCCAATATGGATGTTGAATACAAGTTACCAACACTTTGGGACAGCATTTTTCAATAAAATATGCATTTAGAAGAAAATAACATTTATGCATTTAGAACAACAACAAAAGCATGTGTGATAAGGAAAGTACAGTGCAATGAATTTAGACAAATTACCTTTCTTGATTACATTGTGATTTCGTTTGCTGTTATGAGAGACATAAAATTGAGATGCTCTTGTCCACTGACATTTAAAAATGAAACCTTCAGAATTATTTTGACATGCGTTTGCTATCAATCATTTGACTTTATAGACTTTAATAGTTTCTAAAAACTGAGGAAACAAACTTTAAAATTTGCCTCACCAACATTAGAGCCAGCTGTATCTTAACCTTTATATCAGTGAATTTAATTTGAAATTACACTGTTGTAAAAAATGCAGTAATTTGCTTCCAAGCCTTTTTCATGTTAATTTCTGTCTTCCCAATGTCACCAGTTGGGTTCCAAAGTTACAGGGTCAAGTAGTGAATACAGCATTTCCTGGATAGGGGCAGGAAAGCTGTCACAAAATGCATTTTCAAATTCAGCATTTTCTGACTAGTAGGTGTATCAATAAAAGGTCCAGGAGCTCTTATTCACTGTTAATTAAGAATCAATTGAGGGGAAATACTTGCCCATTTAAGCCTAACCTGAAATACAGAAATATGGTTCTCAATAAGTTATGCTGAATATTAGAGTTTGACTTCACAGAATTTCCTGTGGTCAATTTTGTTAATATTAATATAGGAATAAACAAAGACTATAATAAATATAAGCTTTTTGAGTATTTCTGAGTATTATGTAAAACTGAGAGTAAACATCACATTTTGACTTGTTAGTAATCTGTCAGAACCTCTTAAAATCTGAAAAAAAAATTATTTTAAACAAAGGAACAGACTCATGTTATTTATGCTAGGTAGGAGATGGCCTTAGTCCTCAATATGGCCTTGGACACCACTGTCATAGGAGTAATGACAGAAATGTGACAGAAATTATTAATAAAATAAAAAATACAGCTTGGCATGTGTCTCATCAAAGTGACAGGTTATTTCTGCTGTCATTCATGGCAGTTTAACAAGGAATATAATTTTCCAGTTGCAGGCTTGAGATGTAGATGACATCTTTCATCTTTTGCTATTTGTTGTCTAACATCCTTTTAAGAACCAGGACAATTTTAAGAAGGCTTTGAAAAAGAAACACAAGAAAGAATGTTAGATAAAATAAAAGGGGAAAATTATGATGTATGACAGAGAAAACAATGCAAAAGTATGGAAATCAGGAAATAAGTGAGTGCTGGTTTTGTTCTTAACAGTTGATATTACCACTCTACCCAATCCAGGTAATGTACACAGTGTGGCAAGTTATATACAGCTGGAAGGGATGCATAGGATTGCCTGAACCTGTGAAAACAAAAGAAATCATAATTATTAGAATACAGGTAGATACTACATGGAAATAGTGAAAGAACAATAATCCACGTAGCACTCACAGTTACATGCTGTTGAGGAAAGACAGAAGAACAAAGGTGTTGGTTGTATTAAGAATCTGGACTCAAAGAAAATGAGAAAAAAAAATTTAAAAAGCTTCATAATTAATATTTTCAATTGTTAAATTGTTGAGGTTATGCCTCAACACAGAGTATGGAGAACACACAGGGAATGGAAATAGTTCCTCATAGGCAGAAGGAAAAAGTACAAGTTTCCTAAAGTAAAGCTTATTTAGATCTTAGAAATACATTAAAGTATATTTAAAGTATAAAACAATAACTGGAAGTTTTTTTGTTATCTCATGAAAAAGGGGGAGGAGAAGTAAAACATATTCAAAGTGGCATCTATATTATGGATAACCTAATTTATGGTGCAAAACCAAAATGTTTCAGAGGGTATGAATATTTCAGCTATTACAAATGTGTTATATTAAAGTGGAGACTTGGTAGAAAATATGTTATAGTCTAGTTACAAATGTGAACAGAACAACAGAAAATATACCAGATTTAAAATAAGGTGAGAAAAGTGGTAAGACAGCTAACAGCCCAGATACCCATATGGCTGTCTGTAATCTTCAAGGTTTTAGGGAACAGATTTCAAGGAAAACTAAACAAACCTAGACAAAAAAAAAGTTATTTGAATTTATTAGGAAAACATAATGTCAGACTAACCCAGCAGCATTTTCTGTTGTCATAACTGGGGTTTTAGGCAAGGGAGGTATAACTGATATGATCTGTATGATCTTAGGTAAGCATTTGTTATGGTGTTACAAAAGAAATTATTTTTGAAGTTGGAGAAAGTAAAGAATAGCAGTAAATCTGTAAAGAAGGCAGGAAACTCAGTCATGGGGAAATGAAAAATAGAGCACTAAAGGAAGGACTGTCAGACTGAGGAAAGTTTAATAGGGAAGGTTTTTGTGGATCACTGTTGGAAGTGGTTGTTTCTGGTGTTTCATCCATAAACATACAAGAAGCAGGAAGATGGTGACTGCATTTGTTGATTACTCAGTGCTGGAAAACATTGTCAATATTGGGAAACATTCAGTACTGCTGAGCTCCAGTCACCATACAGAGGGACCTGTCTGTACCTCAGCAATAAAAATACAATTTCATTTAACACTATCATCAATAACAGATAGCCTACCCTAAGCCATGGACTATCATTTAGAAATTACTGAGAAGAACGACTTGCACACACATAATGACTGTAAGTTGTCGATAAAACACATCCATAAAAAAGACAGATGCAGACCTAGATTTAGAAGAGTTTTTTCCAGAATAGTCAGGAAAATATCAGTGCCAGTTGACAATGCCAGCAGCAGATTTTCAGTTGAGAATCTTGTACAGAAGAGAGGCATGGAAACAGTTCCAAAGAAGGATGATCAAGGAGAAGGGAAAGTCTATCTTGCAAGAAGAGACCAAAAGATTTTGGCTTATTTCATTGAGCAGAATGACAGCTCAGCAGGACCATAATCACAGCATGTAAATGCATCAGGGAGATAAACACCAGATATGGAAAAAACTAAATTAGCTAAGAACAAAACTGGCACAGAAACAAATGGATATTAACCAGCTGTGAATAAATTTAGGTTGGAAATTAGAAGAAAGTTTCTGATCATTAGAGCAATCAAGACTTCCAGTTGCCTTCCAATTGGAATAGTGGAAGCAAAAAACTAATTACTTTTAAGATGAAACAGAGTCAGTTTCTGAGAGATTTGGTATGACGTGCTGCCTATGAGATGAGAAGATTGAACCTCAATAACCCAGGAACACCTTCCTTGTCTTAACAGAAGCACAGAGGGGTTCAGGTGGGAGTGGACCTCAGTGGGTCCCCTGGTCCTGCTTCCCAGCTCCAGCAGGGTTGTCCAGAGCACGTGGTACAGGATTGTTGCAGATGGTTCTGGGGTGTCCCCAGTGAGGGAGACTCCACGTCCTCTCTGGGCAATCTGTTCCAATGCACAGTCACTGCACAGGAAAGTTCTTTCTCATGTTCAGGTGGAACTTCCTGTGCAACCATATCTGCTCATTGCCTCTTGTTCTGTTGTTTGGCACCACCAAGAAGAGTCTGGTCCATCCTCTTGACCTCTCCCTTTAGATATTTATAGAAATGAATGAGGTGCCCTCTCAGTTGCCCCTCTGGAGTCCTCTTTAGAAACCTTTCAGAAATTGCCTTCTCAGATTTCTGTGACTTCAACAGAAACACACCCCGAGTCTTGTTCAGAAAGACCAAAATACTCAACGTCAGGAAGTCAAAAGTCTTCCTGTTACAGCTGTGGAGGGCTTGACTGTCTTCACAGCTTGAGTAACCTCCTGCTGAGAGACCCACACAGGCAGTGACAAATTTGTACCACTTTGCCAAGTCCAAAACATTATTTTGAGTAGAGCTGAGCTCTAAAGTTTGAACATTCTCTCTGCCAGCTTTCTTATCAAGTCTCCCACTCTGCTGAACTCATGTTTTTGCTTCATCTAAAACCTTTACAATTAAAGGAAATGTATTTCCCCCATACAGCTAAACTCAATGGTTCATGCTAGAGACATTGAAGCCTTTCACCATCTCGTATTCATGTGGGCACCAGAGGCTGGAAATCACCAGCTGTGTCAACATTGTGTAGCAGGAAGCTTAAATGTATTTCAATAATAACCAAATTTTGTGTGCATGAGGATATAAACTAGAACTCCTCAGAACCATCAGGGATATTTTCCCTGATGTTGGCTGTGTCAGGACTAAGCTCTTTTTCTGTACAACCACCAGCTCACTTTTCTCTCCTGAGCTACAGAAACAAATGCATTGTTATTATTTAGAGCATGTGGTCTTAAATAAGAGAACTCTGTTTTCTTTTTTGCAGTCCTAGTCAGGAAAAACTGCTGAGCTCACTTTGGACTGTTCTTTTGGAAGGGATCACAAAGCCACATCTTAGAGTCAGTGCTCCATCCCTGTTCTGAGTCAGAAAATTATTTCTGGATTGATTCAGGCTCATAAAAGTATCTTAGGATCTGATTTCTGGAGTTCCTGTCCCATCTCATATCTGTGATTTGCATCCCACAATGTATCAGGGAGACAGATGTCCCTGAACACTCCATCACAATCTGATAATATCATTGCAGCCTTGCAGCTCTTGGTCATTATCAGTTCTGTGCTGTAGTTACTGAGCATCACTCTGCTTCTCACATCTTAGAATTTCAAGACTCACACCAGCAAAAGGGTTTCCAAATAGGTGAGATCACTGGATATTGGCTAGACAATTATATGCAAAAGCATACCACTAAATTTACTGAGCAGGGGAATAAGTATTTTTTCCCGCCATAACACAAAAAAAAAAAAAAAAGTTTATTTCCAAAGTGTTTTATAGTTGTCAAAAAGAAAGCAGATTTCACTGCCTTTTTCTTAAGTAGTCACTGACAAATACCAGAAATAAAAATTTGAGTAAAACTCCAAATAATTGACTCAGACTCATTAATAATCACAGAAAAACTGTACATTCAGGTTGTTGCATATAGATTCTGTGTATTTGCTAAACACAAAGCAAGGCGATTTTATGTGAATTTGCAAGCAAGTATTTACTATTCCTTCATGCACACAAACATACTTGAGTTCCATCCTGTGTGTCAATTGCAGAATTAGAGAGTAGATGTTACTGATGTGGCCAACGAGGCACGATAGACACAGACAAGAGGGACCACAAATATCAAACCTGAATTTAGCAAAAGGCTGAAACCCACATACAAAGTGTTCCCATATCTGCACATACAAAACACAGGACTAATAAGGTTTTTAGTGACTTTTATACACAAGGAATTAGAATTCTTGGCTTACACTAATACACAATAAACAACCAACTTATTTTTTTTTCAACTGTGGTGTCTGCATGGTGCTTTTATTATATCACTGCCAACAGGCTGTCTTTGATTTGTGGTCTTTCTTGCTAAAACAACAGTTCTAAAACTTAAAATCCCATCTAGCATTTCAGACAAGAAGGTAGTTGCTATCAGCTGCACTTTCTTTTGGACAGCAGTCTGCAAGGAGTACAATAGAAACATTTACATTTATCTCCAGATGAAAACTTTCATAACACATTCTAGTGTATGTTTTATTTTGAAACCATAGAGAAAACATCTGGACTATCATTCCCACTTACCTGACAATTAAATACATGTATCAAAGAACTGCAAATAATTTACAAAATACTCTAAGTTAACAAGTCAAAGACAATTTTAAATTTTTTCTTTTTTTTTTTTTATTATTCTTTATAGCTGAAACTTCTTGAACAGAATCACAGCTTAAGAGTTCAACCGCACTCGTAATTTTTTTCTCCTCAAATCATTTTCATAAAAGAAAACTATATTACAGACATTATATTTAATTCCACTCTGATTTATATTTACAGGTTCTCACTATCTAAGAGGAGAAGCAATTATTTAGTGTATCTGGTAACCATTTGTTTCTCTGCAGCTTTAGTTGTGTGCAGTCCTTAGAATTTGTGTTTATTGACAGCAAAATAATTTCTCAAATATGAGAAGCATGGTTTCTAGAGGAAATCCATTGCAGATTTCTGTCCTGTGTCACTTTCTTATTAATACTTAATAAGAAATTAATTAATACTTAATTAATACTGGCAGAGAACCATGGCAGCATATATATGTTAAAAGATACCATCCAGTTATGGAGAGCACTTTTGTTTTAATTACCAAGGCACTGTTGTATTCTTATAAAAATGAAAATCTTCTTAAAAATAACTTTTTTGTTTGGATCCAAACTTTTTGCCAGATTTCACTCAGAAAAGAGTGTAACTGCATGGTACAGGACTCAGTGCCCTGCATCTAACTGAATTAGTAGGGGAGTTGGAAAATACATACCAATAATGCAATCCTAAATTCAAGAGGGCTGTCTTCAAAACATGGAAACCTGGCCAAGTAAATTTAGCTCTTCCTTCTGTGATATTGCTGGTAGGACATGGACAGAATAATAATTCATGGGAGGGAAGAGAAGCAGATGAGTATCACAATAACAGAGCCCTGAATGGGTAAGGGGAACTGAAAGCAGAGGAGCTCTGAAGCTCAGTCCAGCTGGGAGCATCCTGCCCAGGAACAGCACAGTGCTGGAAAGGGAGGCAGGATGGCACAGCTGAACCCCAGCCACAGGGGCTGAGGAGGAGGACGAGGAAAATCCCATTCTGAGCCAGGCTCAGCAGCTGAGCGAGGGGTCAGAGTTTTAGGAGTGGAGCTGGTTGAACACGTGTTTTAGCAGAGAGCACAGGACCCCCCTGTGAGTTTATCCATGGGTTCTATGAAACTGCAACAATTTTTTTTTCACCACTGTGTCCCACTCTAATCCCATCTATGTCTGGCTAATCAACTGTAATGCAATTCATTCAGTGCTTTACCTCATAACTGTTGTATACTCCAAATCCATAACAAAAGAAACAGATTCAGTGGAAAAGCACCGTGAGGCCACTCTTGCTTTCCACAAATCAGTTTGCTGCACAGGGCCACACCAGCAGAGTCTTCAGGAACAAGCTGACCTTGCTGGGTTTACTGTTGCTTACAGTGAAAGATTATTCTGGTTTCTCCATTTTTCATATATAATGCAGAAAAAATTAAAATGTGTTGCCCCTAGCATTTTTTCTCAAATAAGGTGATTTGGTTTCAGGGTGGCTTTCTAAGTCTAAAAACACACAATATGATAATTATAAGAGGACAAGGAACAGACTGGTATTGATATATTGCAAAAAACCACCTGCTGTACTGATCTAGATATTCAAAGTGGCTTTTCAAGATACAGTTGTGAAAAGCTATGAAGCAGAATAGTTCATGCAAAGCAGTAGAAGCAGATTGAATAACTCTAAGGAAAAGGCTATAAAGGGGGGGAACTGTCTGAAACAACAGAGCACACTACTTGGAGCATGGAAGGGATCTTAGCATGGTAATTAGCACACATATCAACTGGAAACTTTGAAGAACATAGTGAGATAACCTTCTCAAAGACTGACCTGATGAAAGAGTTAAAGGCCTCGGAAAGAGGCATTTTCTAGAGAATTAAGATATTTTAATCTCCATAACTACATTCAGAGGAAACACTTTGGTGGACATTGGAATTTTAGATTAATTCCTTTATATTAATCGGGACACATCCTTGCCCATGTGATTTTCAGTTTATTACAGTGTCAAAAAGCAGCTGTGAGAGGGGCCAGGCAGTTGACACACATGGCCCCAGGTGCTGCAGCACTTCTATGGGAGAAGGAACATGCCAAAGGCATCCTGAATATCACTGTGGTCACCAGCTGCTTTAACAGCTGGTATAAATCTCAGCCTGCCCCATGGGCAGGGGATGTGTACATTCACTTCACCCTCTTTTCTCAAGCTGTGTTAGGAATGACAGTTTCAACAAAACATGCTGTTAAAGACCACAGATTTTGCTTTAAGTTGTTCTCAGTTCTGAACACAGTTCTTTGTCATTAGACTGTGTGAGCTGTAGGCTACTGCTTGTAGAATCCCAGACCAGCTCTCCAGGGAGCATCAACAATCTCTCAAAGAAGGTAATAAGGAAAGATGTGATACTTGGACCTCAATTCCCTAGGGATTCTTGTTTAGGAGGAGAAAGGAGTCCCGAGTTCCTTTTTCTTCTTTAGGCTGCACTGCCTTTAGAGCTATTACTACTAATGATACCAAACATTATCTGTAGTGGATCTTAGAGATGGAAAATAGGATTAAATCAAATAGATTTTGAGTGGAATAGATCACTGCAAGCTGCTGAGCAATACCCCACCCTGACATCTGCACAGTCCCTTTTAGTTCAAGGGATTATACAGTTGTAATTAGAAGAGAACCTGATGGAAGACATTAGTAATAAAAGCTAAATAAAATAATGTCATGGATTAATATTGAGAAGCTATTTAGAAATAAAGGAATTTTTTTCACAAAACATTAAAATAAAGAAACCATTAAATCCAATCATTTTAAGAGAAAGCTACATTGCTTTTTTAGGAAAAAGAGAATGAACAGAGGGCACTGCTGCTGGCTAGGTGTTTGTTAATTTTTCATGTGAATTTATTGCATATGTAAGTGATTGAATTAGTAGCACTGACAGGAACCCAGGCACGGTAAAAGCTTCCTGCTACTGACACAGCAGTGCTCAAGCTGTGCACTCCTGACCATTAGCAGTCCTGCTGTGGGAGCCCCGAGCCTGGCTCTGAGCTCAGCCTGCAGAGCTCACGGGAACGGGACCGAGCACGGCGCCCTCCGGAACCAGGGCTGGGATGAGACCACTCCACTCTTTTAGATTAATGACCTCATTTGGACTCTGATGCCAGGCTCCAGGGAAGAAAGTCCAGTGCAAGCTAATATGCTACCAAAATACTGCAAGGTAAGTTTGTGGGGGGGGAAAAATTGTTAAGAGGATTTTGTATTTTGTGGTAAAGCGACTGAATGCAAAAGGGAGTCAGAAACGGGCGGCTTGCAGGAGAGTCTGTAAGGTGCAGGAATCAGAATGTTTTCTCACCTTTGAAAAAAGAGGGTCATTTCCAAACACTCAGAGGCTGAGCAGCGAGATCTGGATCTTCTGTCACCAAGCAATAGATTGCTTCAGAACAGTGAGGCTTTGAGAGCAAACTAGGGGAATATAAATTGCATATATAATAATTTAAGCATGCGAGCGTGTTGCCAGATATTACCATCTAAAAGGAATGTAAGTATCATGGCTGCTGTGAAGTCCTTAGGGAGGCTCATAACCTTTTGGGAACCTTTTCCTTCTCCACTGCAACGTATTAACCTTTTGACCACGTTGGTGCTTAGATGTACATAACGAAATGGTACATGCAGACAGATACAGTTGGGGAGAGGTAGGAACAAAACATCAGGGATGCAGGATGTTTTGTGAATTCTTTATCAAAATCTCATAGCCAAGAATAGATACAGAGCTAAAAAAAAAAAAGGTATTTCTGATGTATTATGAATGTGCAGATGAGCAGCGATGGAAAAACATTTCATGGCTGTCTTACAAACTGTATTCCTGTAGCACCAGATTGTGACAACTTAAAGGAACAAAAATGAGCTTTTTGTACAAGTAGCACTGCTGGATTTAATGGTGCTGCTAATGGAGTAAGATTTTTCTTGGAGTGAGTGTGCCATAAACCAGCCCTCAGCCACCACTTCCTGTTTACTTGTGGTTTATTCTGCAGAGCAAACACGAGTTTCTCTCACTGCAAATTTCTGCTTGTTATAAATAAAAAAAACAACTTGCTTAGTATTTTCCTTTTCGTACCATTCATGCTCATGGAGGGTTTTCTTTTCTAGTCAGTCATTTGACATGTAGAAGAATGAATGAATGAACTGTTCTTTGATTAGAGTGGTACTCTGCTCTACTCTGCTGAGAGGTAGGGCTTCACTTAACATGTTCTTTCTCAGTAGATCTAGACAGCCTCTTCTAAAATTTCATTTAGATATCATTTGTAATTAATTTGAACAATTCTAGTCACTTAGTAAAGTTGCTTCAATACTTTCATTTTTATTGAAAGTTATTTCATTGCTGCAAGCAAAGTATTTTATGATTTTCCATATGGTTGGTCCCAAAGGAGAAAGGAGAAAACACAAAAGAGTTCCAAATTAAATTCTAATCCAATTTAACAACAGCTGTAAGGGAAATGAAGACATATTAGCTACTCTAGAACCTCAGCCTCCTGAAAAAATGAAAAATGAAGCTGATCATCCTGAAATTTTTACTAGTTTTAAGTTTTCACCTATATACAAATGTATAGTGGGCAGCTGGAGACAAGACTAGACAGAAGCTCACATTGAACTACAAAATTATATCAATGAAAAGACTATAAATAAACATAAAATGAAGTGCACAACTAATAGCAAAACTAGCAAGTGTTTTTGACTTTGGGACCACACTTGAAGTTACAAAAAAATTGTGTTCCAGCACCTTGGCAGATTTTGGGGCTGGGAGGATCCATTTATTGACCTGTCATATGAACTGTAACATAGTGCAGGCTGATGGACTTCACACACTTGATACAATAGATCTTCCAAGACCATCATTTGAATGGGAACAGCACATACTCTGGAAAAGTATTTATTTTAAGCTTAAAGATTTAAGTGATGCAAAAATACACTATCACTTGCTCAAGATACTCCTGCAGTAATTCTCCAGACTCTTCAAAGTATTATTGGCATCAACAAAATATTTGTTTTGCACACACAAAATAGATTAGAAACTACCTTAGAGTAATATAATAAAGCAGATAATATTTTTAGAATTCTCAGGTAAGCTGTATTGTAATGAAAAGGCTTGAAATTACACCTATAGCCATGAAGCGTGCAGCTGACTCAGGAGCTGTGTAAAAAGCACACAAAGAATCAGTCAAAAGTGCCTTCTTGTTCCCAACTCAGTTTTCCAGTTCACTTACAGTGGTCAAAAGTGGAAATTGGAGGAGTTGGAGGAAAAACCTTCAGGGCATCAGCAGCCTCCTGCTGTACACGGCACAAAATGATCTTAGAGTGTAAAAGTGTCCATTGCCTCTGCAGGAACCAGGGTTTCACCTCTAGTCTTGTGGGAGGGAATTCTGATCAACTCCCAGAAAACAGCTGGGTCACGTAACAGGAGGGCTGCTCTGCAGAGAAAATTTAAAATCTATTCACATGTCTATCAGCAGTGTGTATCTCTATGTTACAGTAGGCAAAATGGAGTCTTACCTCTGAGGTAGTTTGATCACTCATCTATTTTAGCATTTTCTCAGAAAGTTCCTGCCAATGAGGGGTTTTACAGTCCAATTAACACAATAGGGAGTGACAGTGTCTCAGCCTGGAAACAATTCTCACAAACAGTGATGTGGACAAGGCTACAGATAAGAAACTCCTCTTATGCATGGAAAGGTAATAAGGTTATTCAGCCAGTTGCAAAATATGGAAGAATCATTTTTACCCACACTAAGAATGGGAGAAAAAGACAAGGAAGTTTGTACTTGTCAGTGAAAGAAATAGGTTAGCATGTGTCCTGATTTGGGAAGAAGAATAATCAATATTTAAAGACACTGAACAGACTACAGTTGGAGACACTCCTCTCTCCAGGAGAATGTTAGAAGCCAAGAAAAGACCAGAGGGAGGCTGAAAGGGGAAATTGCACTGTGCTGGTAAATCAAGGTAATGATAAACACAGGTCAGAATAGCAGAAACATTGACTCCACCACCAAGTTATCATTTCCCTGTTCAGTGGAAATTGCATAAAATATCACCTACTGCCCCTGCTTTATTTATGATTACCAAGCCAATACTCTCAGCACTTAAAACAATATTTCATGCTTTCCAGTTGTGTTCTCTGGATGCATTTCTATCCTGTTAACTCCATCAAGACACCAATTTCTTGGGTTAATTCCCTTCTCATTTCTTGGCATAAATAGTAGTAATTTCTGTGAAACTAATACCAAAATGCAGTGCGCTGATTTGGAAATGTTTTGTGTGCACATAAAACAGAAATAGAGTGACCTTGCCTGAAAAGTACATTACTAAATGCTTGAATATTTATCTGGACCAATCAGCTAGGAAATACTGAATTTCAGAAGCTTATATATTTCAGACAGTATGATTTTTACTTCCTTTCACAGAATTTATTCAGTATCATTAATTCAAACTGAAATACATCTACCATATCTCTTTATTGCTGGATTAGGACTTAAGGGATGTTTTTATTATATCTTCATGACAATATAAAGGCAAAAACAATCTCCTTTTCAGGGACTCAGTATATGAATCCATTTGTTTATGAAGCAAAGCCTACTTTTTTATGTAGAACAGGCTCAGCAGACCTTAGTGCAATGAATCTCTGCCTGGATGCTGTCAGCCTGACTTAGCTAAATCTGTGCCTTACCTTGAATTTCTAACATTTTGACCAACAACTTTTTTTCTCCCAAGTACTTTATTTGTATTTATCCAGCAGCAAAAGTCGATACTTAATAATTCACCGACAAGATTGTGTGCCTGCACCTTTCCCTTGCAGCTGTATTTACTCAAAACAAAGCTATTCAAATGAGCCTTAATCAAGAGACATCATTCTGCTCACTGTGTGAGCAAATCCACCCGGATCCTCTCAGCTGGGAATGCCAGCAGTGAAGCCCCAGACAGGAATTCTGGCCAGTTCTCTGACAGGGCAGACTGGGTCCATTGGGATGTGGCATTGAGGTCACACTGAGCTGATTTAAGATTCACCTGGGTCCCCTGAGTACTCAGCAGAAATGTTGTTCCTTCTGTGCCTGTTGAGCATTGTTGGAAGCTGATGGAGGAGCTCCTTAATGCTTGACCCTTTGCTTTGGCAGCTCTTCCCAGAGTGTCCCACTGGGCACAGTGTGGGTCAGTCTGTGTCCTGCCCTGTCACCAGTTCCAGCTGGGGGCACAGGAACAGTTCTGTGTGGAGAGCAGTGTCACTTGTTGCCTGGAAATTCCCAGGGAAAGATAATCTCTTTTTAAAGCTTACTTTTGTTATAATTAGGCATGAAATTACAGTTAAAAAACTGGAAATGGAATGACTAGATGATAAAATAAAAGCTTTATCAATAGCTACTGAGTGCCAGGTGTTTTGCTGAAGGGAGACCTGTCTTCTACATGCCATCCATCAGTGCTATTTAAATAACATTTTGACAGCCCAGCATACCAGGTTATACTGAAGAGTTTTCACAGAAACTGAATGGGATAGGTGAATAACTCAGACAGCCTGTGGGGTGTTTGTGATTCCCAGTATGTCAGACTTGGATTCTGCCAGGCTGCCCCGTGTAACTCAGTCAGAGCTAACTGCTCATGGCTGTGTGTGAGTTAACAAAACACAGATGTTCTTTAAAAAAATCACTTTACTGAGCAATAGTACATGTTCTTTTAAATACTTATACTCCACTTTCACTCCATCACCTCCCACAAAAAATAGTGCCTAAAGTGCTTTCTGTATGGAGTGGCTGTGAGCTGGAGTTAATTCAGTGCCTGAGATTTACCAATACATCAAACAGCGATTACGCAGTGGAAAGAAATAACAAATTTCCAATGGCTCCAACAAAATAGATTGAACACCCTGCCATGAGACACGACCTTTCATCTTTTCACTTGAAGCTGTGGATCCTGTATATATTGTGCTTTAAGCACTAAGGAAAAATTGGAATGGGCAGATGCCAGAAGGAAGACAACCATTTTTTGAAGCACGCCAGCGCTGAGCAGGGAGCTCTCTCTGCCAGCCTGCAGCTGGGGCAACTTTCTGGTCCTTGGCATCGATCTGCACATCGAGCTCGTGGCAATGAGTGGGCAAGGCCACAACTGCTGCAGTTCACACTGCAGAGGCTGCACCGTTCTGAAACTGCTTAAAATAAACCCCTGTCTATTTTATCAGTGCAGCAGTCTGAAGCGCGAGTGTCTTGAAAGATTTCTCACTTTATCTAAAATATGAAATGTATTTAAAGAGTAAAGTTTTCCTGTAGAGCCGGGAAGTTGATGTGAGCCTTGTGGGAAATAAAGTTATTTGTGTGAGGAACCTTTTCCAACCTGAGTACTCTTGAACATACTCAGCTCTATAGTCATAAGTACTTGGAAATGTGGCTTTAACTTTGTGACTGATCTCCAATGGTAGATTTAAGAATGAATTAGAGAAATCAATCAAAATCTGTTTTCACATGAAGTTTGTGTCATTTGTATATAGAACTAAAGAACTTTTCTAAGTAGGCAACCTGTATGACTAATGCTTCAGGAAGATAAATGCAGGATTAAACAGAATCATTTGGAAGGTCACAGAAAGAGACTGCAAAAAATTTCCCTTCTCCCTTCCTACCAAAACTATAATGGAAAAATATTTTGTGTTGTTATGAAAATTTGTAGGACTGTAACCTCTACATAATGAGAGTACTCTTGTCCCCAGAAAATCAATAGTTGTATCTTCATTAGAGGTAATCACTAAGGCTAAAATTCTAAGTGTGTTTTGGAAAAGCAAGATTTTATTTATATATGTACTTTTATATACATCACCAGAAAAGTAAAATTAAAGGAAATATATTATATCAATCCAAAACTACCAGCAAACACCAGAATAACATCTCCAAAAAAATTCTAAAAATCATTATTCTCTGTGTATGCACTTTAATAGTTTTTTATTAGCCCTTCTTTCTTGAACATGAACTTTTAGTGTCATGCTGGAAGTTACCCTGTGCAGATCACAGAGTTAGCAAATCAACATTTCTTAACAATATTTATTGGTGTGTTTTCAGCTTGGCAAAGATCTTCTATTGGGATCCCAAGGTGTTTGAAGAGTAAGTCTCACTGGACACAAGGTTCACTGTGCTTGTAAAGACAGTCTCCTGTTTTCTGAGGTTCTCTGTGCCTTGGTTCCTCTCTTTATTAAAAACACCTCAGGGACAGTACCAACCCATCTGAGAGAGATCAATCATGTGGTTAAATTCACTGATGCCTGTCAAGTTCTCCTCTTGGATCCTTTGATATAATCTGAAATAATACCTCAAAATAGTGGGAATTATTAGCTACTGCTATATAGCAAGTTATTCAGATTTTAAGGAATAGGACAGGAAATGCCAAATCCTGCACCATTAAAAATTATTCAATACCTCCATAGCTTTAGTCCAAGATGCACATACATTCCCACACTAAAAAAACCTATTGTTTCAGCACATCCAGAGGGTTATGTGGGAAAATAACAGCTCAACCTGTTAAGAAACAGCTCACATCAGCACTTTCTGCAGTGTGACCCAGCTACTTCATCTTAGTGAGCTTCAGCCTGTTTTTCTGGCTGGCTGTAGTGAGCAAAGAGATACTGAGAGAGAAAAACAAAATGAAAGTTGGGGTGAGACATGAGCTTGAGAAAGCTGCAGAGGGAATGTCTCTAACTCCATTACTGCCAGGCTTGCAGACACTCCCCAGTGAAGTGCAAAGCCTTGCTTGTTTTCCACACGTGCATGCAACGAAAATGAAAATCACCTAAGATTTAGTGTCTTTTGAAAAATACATAGGGAACCTCAAGCTACATTGTACCTGATAGGAAAATTTTTGTAAAATTTCACCATAGATGATAGATTTGTAGACAGATGGCCTGTATACACACCCTGTGGTCTCATCCAAGTTGTTTTGGGACTCAGGCCCTTGGATCAGGAGGAAGAAGAAAGAACTCTCTGGTTTTGTTGGTCTGTGGGTATGTTATAAATATGAGTGCCTTTAATTCTTCCATTTTTACCAGTATCACCTTAATAACTTGAAAAAAAATCGAAAACCACTCACTAAATACACACAGTTTCTCATTCATGCACAGGCAGGGAAGGGCAGATGTGACAGTGGTGAAAGAGTTCTGCCTTAAAATGCTGATGGGAGTAAGGAGTGAGTGGCAGAGGGGGGAGCCCAGGTGTGGGTAGAGGCTGGTGTGCAATCACCAGGGTCACTGAGGTGCTGCAGAGACAGGTGTTGTACCTGCTGCCCTCCTGACACATGAGGCTTTATCAGTAAAGTATCTTAAACAATTCTCACTTATTTCCAGAATGCCATTGGAGATCAGGTCAGTAGTTTTATCTCCATCTTGTAAATGGTAAAAGCTACAGAAGGAAGTCACTTTTCAGTTCTGCACAGCAGATTGAGAGGTAAAACACATCAGAGCTTGTATACCTCAGTTTCAGTACCTAAATTAGCTCCCTAGGTGCCTTGGAAATCAGCAGGCTCCCTGTGAGAGCAGATGCAGACTCTTCCCCTGCTGCATCAGTGAAGTGCCTGTTGCTGGGTTGTACAAACAGCCATGCACTGATTCCAGAATCCCACTCAATAATTCTGCCTTTTTTCTTCAGTCTGTTCCTTCCAATGCCAGTGCCTGAAGGAAACATGGCATTTGCAATTCCAGAAAGCCCATGCCATGTGTGGATGAGGCTGATCTACAGAAAACTCCAGCAGTCCCCCATGAGGAAACTATCTGACAAATTCAGGCTTTTGCAACACAAACCAGTTTGTGGTCAGCAATTTAATCAAACATACAAGTTACTTTTTCCATTGCAAATCCTAACATTGCTGCCTCCTCATTCTGATGCTCCAGTATACTGCAATTGTACCATAAATCTTTCTGAACTGCCTGTGTTCTTTAAAAGTGGTTCAAAAACACCAAGTCATGGAGAGCAATCCTGAGCTGTGAGCAGAGAAAGCAGCATTGCATGCAGCAGTTTTCCCACCTCTCAAGTTTAGGAAGCAGTTATATTAAAGTACCCTCAAAGAGCTTTCAGGCTTCATTTTTCAAAATCTAGCCTCTTTTTAAAATAGTAACTCATGCATAGCTGGCAGCCTCCAGGCAGTAATCCTGAGCACAAAGTCTGAGAAATTAAGCTAAATGCTGTTACCCTACAGGTTTTATTAATGCTGGTAAAAGGTCAGGCAAAGGGCCTGGATGCTGGACTGTAATAATCTCTGTAGGGCTGCCACAATGGTCCCTGACAGGCTTGCACCCTGTGTTTGCTTGCAGTCTTCCAAGCAATTCCCAGGCAGGGTTCAGAAGGTGGCAGAGGACAGTGACCACTTCCAGTGGCAGAAGCACAAACCAAAGAGTGAGACACCAGTTCCTCAGCTGAGACCAAGACACTCTGTTCAGAATGCATCTTTCAGAAAGCCAAGCAATCTTGACAGAAACAAGAGACAGACAAGCTGCTGCATTCCCCAGTGCATTCCCAGCCAAACAGGATGCACCATTCACTTCAAATGCACAGGGCTGGGGTGTTTTTAGCACTGTTAACTGCTTTGTCTAATTAGTTATTCCTAATTGTATAACCCAGCACTAACTTTATGGTAATGATGACTTTGGAAGAAGCTTTTCATAGCTGAGAGAGAAAAGGTGGTTTGCTTTAAAATCTCTAAACTGAAAATGTACTCATAGAAATTATAGCATGCCCATTATGCAAAAATATGCAGAATTATGTGAAAACAAGCAGTCAGCAGAGGGCAGGTAGACTGTGCTGATGTCTCTGGGTGATATGTATGCTTTGCTGTCTTAGCCATTCTCAGCAGTTTCTTTTGTCAAAAAAAATAAGTGATTCTGTCTGGAAAAATCAGAGGCAGTCTAGTACTCGTTGCAGATTTGTCACTAAGAATTTATTTGACATACCTCTTCCTCAGACTAGGACACAGGGAGGGTTTATTCCCTACATAATATTCATCTGGAAAACACTGAAATCACTATAGTGATTTTATGTCTCAAAATATCTGCTTAAGTTATACCAGTCAACTAAAGACCTTACTGCTGCTAATCAGCATCAACTTCTGCTTTCTGTGCCCAACTCCTGTTACCAAAAAACAGAACTTTTTTAAGATTACCTCCTTGCAAGACTGAATCTCACTCTTAATAATTACATAATCCCAAGATCTACCCAGCTGTCCCCTAAAAACAAACAGACAAACAGCAGAAACAGCTGTCCAAGGGGTCCAATCTAATTTATCATTGTAGGGAACATTACTACTCTCAAAGCTATTCCTGCCTTTCCTACTGATGGAAGTGCTTGGGATCTCTCAGTGCCAGCAGCATGAAGTAATGCAACTACTCTAGCATAGAGCATGACATCAGACCTGTCACTGCAAGCCAGAAAATCCATCACATTGAGGCTTTGTTCCCTCAAACAGTCATTTGCTACATATCATTGAGCTGCTTATTTAATATTTATGCAAATTTTTCAAGACATTGTACTGGACCATGTATCAGAGACAATCTGTGCACAGGCAACTCACATCAGAAGATGAGAGAAGTCCTAAAAACATGAAGGAACACTTGTATCTTTTTTAGTCATAAATCCATCTTCAGTGTATGGCTGCTTTTGAGAGCTCCAAGAGTGATATTTTGGAAAGCCTGCACCATCCTTGTTACTGTCTAGACTGGCATATAGTGCTCCAAATCCCAGGATTCAGTCAGTGATGGGCTTGAGGTCCTGGGTAGGGAGAGTCCAACACAAGGACAAAAGCAGTAGTGTAGTCCTAAGAGCAGATCAGTGTTTGTAGATCAGGAGGAATTTGGGTGGTTCCTTGTGGGAGCAGGGCTGTGCAGCAGCACCACGGGCACAGACAGTGAGTGAAGCAGGTGGGAGCTCCCAGCTAAGCTCAGGATTTTTCCACTGATCAAGAGCCTGTGGACCAGATGTGCTGTGTTACAGAGGACTAGAGAATTCAGAGGGAAGTCCTTTCCCTTTACATTCTTGCCAATCCCCTTAACAAACACAGTTGAACAGTCACCTAACTGTGGTTTCTCATTTACAGTTTCCTCTCCAGCACAATTTCTAAATTGGAACCCCAATACAAACCCAATTGCCTTTCAAACTGGCCTGCTCAGCACAGCAATAAAAATAAAATCTCAGATGCCACACTGTCAATCAACCTGGCCCTTACACAACTGTGAGCTCCACTCTTACATAAATGTCACAAATGCCATAATTAGTATCAGCTCATGCCATAGGAGTGGATCAGAATCCGTGTTATTTGATCATTTGTTTTTGATCAAAACTCACTTTTGGAAAGGCAAAAAAAAGATAAAAGTAAAAAAAAATTGACTTTGATCAGGACTTATTTTGCATCATTTTGATTATGAGACTTCATCTGTGTTTGCAAACTCTAACAGTGGTATCTGACTTACACCTTACTGTACCAAGTAATTCCTAAAATAAACATAAAATTAAAATCTCCTTAGCTCTAGAAGTTTTAAAAGTATTTGGGATATAGAAAGTGTTTAACTAACACCTTCTCCCTTGGAGTTATTACACTAATATTATTATTCCTGTCATGTTCTGTCAGTTTAATTGGATAATAACTGCAGTCAGATTATTGCCGTGTAAGTGCGTACAAGCACCTAACAATGTTTATGCAAAGATCCCCATATGCCTTGCTGGTTAAATGGGAACATCATATTTTGAATGTGCAGCAAGGGCTGGTGAGCTGCTTCTCGAGTGCAAATCACAGAGGAATGAGCAGGACAAAGGGTGAATTAATGAGGATGCTGATATCTGACCACTGCTCACGGCTGCTAATGACAGAAGTGAGAACTGATGCTTTTTTTTGCTCCTGGCCATGGTTTTTCATGATCCATCATTTTCCTTCTTGGCTTGTGCTTGTTGGGTCCACAGGGCAGGGAGCAGAGAGGAAACTTGAGTATAGGCACTGGTAGTTTGGGCTTTCCTTCCACAAACTGTGCCTGTGTTGTATTTTACAGCACAGTGGTTTCCAGGTCATGGGCCAGGGAGGAACAGGCAATCAGAGATTTCTGCTTCCTAGTCTGGCAGAAATCCCACAAAACAGGTAAAGTGCAGTGACCTCAGTCCAGCTGCTGGGACTGACCCAAATCAGCCAAAATTCTCAACAACTCAGTTGATTCATGTAGCTTATTATGAACACAGAAAAGAGATTATACACATTTCTTTGATTGTAATATCCTAGATTCTGGAGACACTGGGTAAAACCCATGGCAGCACTTTGCCATCATTTATATTAAAGTTAAGCACAATTTGAGAGCAATAGCACTGAAAGCTCTCACAGAGGAGTTATCAATTGCTCACTTCATATAAGGCTTGATTTGCATCAGTTTAATATTTTATATGTAGGGGAACCCTTTCCAGAGGGTTCCAGATAGTTTCTTACAGAGAAATTGGAAGAGCTATAATTTTAATTAAAATATCAATGTAAATACTCTTTTTCTCTCATTTTAGGAAAAAGTTTCTCCTCCTACTGTACACTGAGATAGATTTGAAAGAAAAAAAGATTCAGTTGACACTCTCTAAACTTATGTTTTCCCCAAATGAGCTCTTCTTCTGCTTCACAGAAGTCTGAATGCTGGTGGAGAAAACTGCAAATGCAGCCCAGTCTTCAAGCACTAATGTAAATGATTGGTTCTGACACCAGTAAAGGCATGTTGTTTTCCCTCCAGGTTGCCTACTTTTCACATAGGCAAGAAGGATTAAAGACATAAGATTTCTCTTCATGTGGGGAGTTGATAACCTGCCTTCTCAGAGGGGTTTGGTTATCTCAGAACATGTGCAAAGGAAAAAAAGCACAAGCAACTTCAAGAAACAGACTGTTTTGTAAAAGGTTTTTTTGTCTTTTAGCTGAATTATTTATAGGGGAAACAGTGTTTCAGCATCTTTTTTGAGGATAAAGGTAGATTTCTCTTTTAATTCATAGTAACCAAGTAGCTCCAGTGGTCAATGCAAAATGAAAGAGTCCTTGTTTGTTGGTTTAAATCCTGACTAATTGCACTCAAATCATAAATCTAATTGTGAGTTCTAAGCACCAATGAGTGAAGAAAAAGAAAGAATTTCAGAACATGAAACACTACATGAAAGGACAATACTCCATTTATATATTTCAATCAACATCTCTGGAACAGGACAATGCATGCTAAAGAGGTACAATAAAAGAATATATTTTAAGATATATTCTGCCAAATATCTCTCAGTGTCATTTGGTGGGCATTTCTCATGCTCCACAGGGCAGTCAGTATATGACCCAATAAAATTTTAGGTTTCTGAAGCACTTTGCAGTTCCTGGTAATTAAGAGCTCTCCAGTACCACACAGGGCTCATGTTTACTGTGGTAAGCTAGAAGTACTTTGATTTCAAATAATGGGCACTAAATCAACAGTTGGGGATGAACCATTTAGAGGAGTTATAAAATTTCTGACATTCCCTGAGAAGGTTCCACTTCAGAAGCTGAAGAAGAGAGATGGGGGGGAAAAAAAGAGTAAAATATTGTGAATTTGTGATTTCTTTTCCATGCAAATAATTAGAGAATAAGCATCTGTAAGGTTATAACCACATCTCAGAATCCTAAACGTTCAGATAAGGAGTGAAAGATTAGATACAAGTGTGAATATTTTCATTACATTGTATGAAATTCAAGGGAATAATTCCTTACTAACTGAAGGATTGTGGATTAGTCAACACATCATTAAGAGATATTTGCTTGAAAGCCTCCAGTTTACACTGAAGAAATGTGCTTGTAATCTCTTTACCTGCCATGCATTTCATTTATTTACAGCAATACTGAAATGTTCAGTACCAATCAAGCATACAAGTATGAAATACACCTGCAGTATCAGGTGGTGTGTGAAATTGTACTGCTCTAAACAGTTATAGTCTCAGGGAAGGAATCAGTAACCAATTTACCATGCCATTTTACATGGCTCTAGGATTCACTGTCTGTACATAAATAAGTCTTTTATCCAAAGGGAGAAAACTAAATTCTGAGGGAAAAAAAAAATAAAAATACAGGTCCTTGACTCTGCCTTGGTTTTCTTCCTAGCAGGTGTCTCCCAGATGAAATAGTGCTGAGCAGATATATAGCCAGATTCTTAAGGTATTTTGCATGGTGTGCCTGGGAACCTGCCACAAAACAAGCCTGGTTTATTTTTAGATACCCTTAACTTTATTTATTGATTTAGGAGGATATGAGGAATGGGCATAAGCAAAGAGAGTTTTGTGGAAATGGTATCTTTTATTAGATTAGCTGATACAGCTTGAAAAAAGCAAGTATGCTTTTGGGTACAAGATGCTTTCTTCAGCAAAATCTAAGTCAATAAAGGCAATTTCAGTTTAATCTTATTACATTGATAACAATGCTGTTACAATATAAATGTGGAAATGAGCAAGAAGAGGGGCATTTTGAAAGTTTTTTTATTTATTCTGAAATTTCAAACTTCCATGTAAAACCAAATAAAATGCCTTGGTCAAGACTATGGGGGGAAAAGCACAAGATTTGTTCCAGCCCCTCCCATTCTCCTCTCCTCCAAGAGTTAGCTGTGGCTGTTGCTGGGATTGGTCACTCTTACAAAAGCAGTAGTTACTCTAAAGTTTCCATGCAGCACAAAGATTCTGTTGCCAGTATGTGTTTTACTGAACACAGAAAATAACCAGTGAAATCCCATTGCCTTGCACAGTCCTGCTCCTCTGGCAGATCCTGTTAGGAAAAGGCAGTGGGAACAGCAGGTGGGAGATACACAAGCCTGGATTGCTGGTGTGACAATGCCAGACTGAGAAACAAAGTGCAGTGAATAAAAGGCCATCACTACTGAGAGATCAAACAGTGACAGAGAACCTGCACTTGCAGTGAAGAGAAGGAGAAGGAGCCAAGCAAGAGTAGAGAGAAACTGCTGAGGCCAGTAGGGAAAGGTCAGGAGAGGAATAAAGGCAGATTGCCTGAAAGCTAAGAGGTGTAAGAAAAGACTTATTAATTGATGTGAGGAGAGAAAAATGATGAGAGTAGAGAAAACAGCAGATAGCAATCCCATTAATAAGTGGAGACCAGCCTCCATGGTGATTCCTGGCAGTGCCACTAATAGCTGACAATTAGATTTTTCCACAGCAAAACGTAAGTGAACATCTAAGCAAAGATAAACAATTTTTTAGAAGTCAGCAGAAAAACAATGCAGCAGTGTCAGTCAAAATTATCCTAATTAATTTACATCTAACTAGATGTGAGAGTCCAAAGAAACAGGTATTTATTAGACAAACTACAGCAAGCAAATTAAGTGCAGCACTGATTATTGCACCAGTACAATGTTTTCATTCATCTTCATCAAGCACAAGACTTTTCTGTCTTCTAATTCTTTCTGACTCTGCTGCTAGATAGCTCCTTCCCAAAAGCAGGACCATGGAAGTGGCATTTAGGCTGAGAAAGGCAAGAAGCTTTGCAGCCTATCTCACAATCATCCTAAGCACACAAGGCTGCAGAAAAAGAACATGATGCAGGTGAAAGAAAGGATCCAAAGGAGCATCAAAGCTGACAATTTTAGGACAACATGGGAGGATGTGTCACTGTGTACAGAGGGTGACACTGTTCTCTATTTTCTTTCCATCCTGTCCAGGCTTCAGCTTCCATCAAAGTTCATTAATAGAAAATATTTCCATTCACTATTCATTAAGTTGAAAATGAATAGGGAGAAGAATTCTGGCTGGTTTTATTTCTGTCTCTGGTATTAGCGAGCTGCAGAAACCGCAGGCGAGTTATTTATCACCTTGTAATGAGACACTGCCTGAAGAACTGAGGGAGGAGGCAGTGCATTTCAAGTGCCTCTAGAGGCTTCCAGGGAAAAAGAACAACATTGCATCTAGATGGGAGCAGAGACAGGTTCACTCAGCTCAGATAGGTCTGGTCTTATCTGGGTTTGCTATTAAACAGGATCAGCAATGGGTGTGGCCACACATCCCAGCTCTTCTCTGCCCTTGTTGTTATACACAAAATAGGATTAATGGTTTGCCTCTGAGCTAAAAGAAACAAAGAACATTTCTGTATGTCCTCTGCTTTTGTACTTCTACTTCTCTTTGCTTTGAATTATCTCCTCTGTAAAAGAGGACCAAAATAGTTCTTTACTGTACCTGCAAGTGTTGCTGTGGCTGTGCAGCTCAAGTACTGCAGAAGGTCACGTGAAGTGCTGCTTAACAAGGAAGACAGAAGTCAGAGCTCTTTATTTACAGCCTTCCACCCAACAGTACTGGCTCTGCTACCCTAACTGGTATGATCCTTAGTAAGCTGTTTCATTTGTGTTTTGACAAGTGCTTTTCAAATTGCATCATTAAAAGCACAGCTTGTTTGCTGTATGTACTATTGGCAGTGATTTTGATCATTTGAGCAACCATTTTATTTTATTATTGCAAATATTCTGAAAATTGTTGTGGATAAAACAATGCTTTAAGTTGAAAAAAAAGAAAAAGGAGGGAAGAGATTAAATCTTTGAAAAAGATTTGCTCATTAGGATTCTGATCTTTCCATGAAGCACCTGGTCAGGGCAGGAGAAGCACAGAGGCACAGTGGTGCTGAACAGGGCATCATCTAACACAGAAGTGTTGCACTGTGTCCTGAAATCCTCAGCTCAAGCTGTGCCCCAGACACCTGAGGTGAATGCGTGCCTGAAATCACCATTCACAGTCTTTCAGAGCTGGAGCTGGAGCTGCTCAGGAAATCCACTGCTCAGAAAAGGCAGATTTGGTTTATTACTGAGACAGAGGAAAGATTTTATCAGATCCCCTTCCTGGGAATCCAACACCCCACATGTCCCTGTTAAACTGGGGTGGCCCAAGTCCCCCTCCCAGGCTGCAGAAAGCAGAGGAGCAGCAGTGCCCTCTCCAGCACCTGAGCTCCAGGAGAGGTTTCCTCTTCCAGAGGGTGTCTGTGGAATCCACAACAACATCTGCCACCTTCAAGGTGTCCCCAAGCCAGCAGATGTAGGACAATCTGCTGTATTAATGGAATTTTCATTCCTTCCTGCCGAATCTGCTCCACTGCATGGAGTTGATGAAATATTCATAGCACCAGTCAGGAGAGGGATAAAAGCAAACTTGGATAGAACCCAGCGGCCAAAGTAGTTATGCTGGGAAGAAAAACACCAGAGTTTTAGTCTTTCTTTTGCTGATTTTTTGAAAATAAAAAAATGAAATTGTTCAGTAAAGCAAGGGTCTGAAACTCAGGGTATTCTCCTCTTAGTTTTTCTCCCAGTAGGTTTTCTCTATATTCATAAACAGGGTTTTCTACAGTCCACTGGAAAACATTTATTCCATACAAATTAGAGTTGCTACAATAAAAAAAAGTAGTAAGAATGGCTTCCACTACACCAGGGTGTCCTACAGTCTGGTGTGTGAGCACTCTGATGAAGTGAGGAAGATTAATAATTTTGGAAAAGTGACAGGATGGGGTAGAGGATGATCATTCTAACCATGCCAGTCCTGGGTGAAATAGGAGGATGTTGTGTGAACATGATATGCTCCCCAGAGGCCTCCCAGATTAAACCATGCTGACAAAAGAGACACAAGAACATTTATTTGTTAATTTTACAGATGCAGAATGAGACCTGTCAAAATGGGAATGTCCAGAAGTAAAACCTAGGTAATCGAGAAACTGCAAAATAATTAATTTTAGTAGGACCTCCATTCTCCACAAAAAAACCCAAACCCTCTGAAACAAAGAGCCTTTACCTCATTTAGAAGCTCTTAGGGCAAGACAGCATTTGTTTAGAGAAATTAAAATTAGAACTTACATGACTAGATTAGAAATTTTCTATCTAAAATCTTCCCATCTAAAGGAAATTGTCACAGCACTTAGAAGAGGACATGTATACAATATATAATTAGTATTTAGCAAACTTGAAAAATAACCATTCTCTTTTGGAGACTGTGTAAGTCTCCAAATGGACTTGGACAAGGGATATGGACTCTCTTGCTGCAAAGCCATGTAACAAGGAAGATCTCACAAGCACTCATGAGTTTTGCAGCACAAACCACTTATGGATGTCCCACACATCCAACACATATAAGCCAGTGCAGACACAATAAAATCATGGTAATTATATATTGTTGGAATCTTGGCTGAAATGCAAACAGGTGGGTTTCAGTCACTTCTAATACCTGGGAGTGACTGAAAAACAACCATACCAAGGAGAAGAAATAACTTCTCTTAGCACTATGTGCTGTAAGTTGCACACTCTGGACTTTAGTACTTTATTAATTGCCCTCATTTGTCAGTGTTTAACACACAAAGTGCAGAACAAAATCATTTAGGCAATTCAGTCCAAGTAATTAGCTATTTTACATCCTTTTTATTGTGAAAGAATCTGGTCCTTCATTTTATGGAAAACCATTCACTATCAATTTAGTGATAATATATTAATAATTGTGTGATGTTCCGAGCAGTTTCAATGGATGATGTCACATCCACAGAACAGCTTATTATCAAGAGAACAAATCTGAGATGGAAATCAGTGAGAATTTAATTATGTTAAAAAGACAGATGCTTTGCCATTCACCAAGCCATCTACTGACAGCATTCAATAAAACACAAATTGAATGCACATTTTTACACACAACTGTCACTTCCTCATCTGCATCAGTTGTCTCCTTCCTGTACACGTGCTCCTGGCTTAATAAACAAAATATCCACATACAATGAATGCCAGCTGACTTCCATCCACAACTGTGTACCACACAAAGGAGCTTTCTTCCATAAATTTCATTTTTTTATGTTATTGCATCCTTTTCCATTTTCACCAATTTGCTTTTTGGTCTCATTCTGTTCTTTTTAAAACAGCCAGCCTCTAGAGCCACATGTCTTTTGATTCTGGAAAAATGTGTTTAGTTTTTCTTGGTTGTGGGGATGAACTTTAAAATGTAGACTTAACAAGTCACAAAGAAAGCAGAATAACTGACAGTTTTATTTTTACAATCTCATTATTTTAATTGAGTTGGTTCTTATTCCTAAAGAATTCAGAAATTCTTGACTTTCAGTGCCACATTAGGACAACACTGAATCTAAATCTGCAATGTTCTTTTCAGAGTGCAAATTTTCAGAAGATACAGACCTGCAAGTAGGACTAGTTCAGGAATTTGAAAGTATAAAACTCATATTGAAAATAATTGTGTGTGCAAAGGGAACCACAAACATACTCCTGGAGGGATTGAGCACATACAGAGAAGAATTATTTATTTGTTTGCTTATATGTTTAAAAATAAGAGCCATGTTTAAGCTGATATGGTTTTACTTCACATGGAACTACAAATAAAGCATACTGAAAAAACAGAACTTATGTTCTTTTAAAACCAAGAATGGAGGTACCTTTAAACTTAGAGACTGAAGAGAAAGATTCTAAAGGAACAAAATATTTTGATAGTGAGATTTTTCACTGAAACCTGACTGGTGCCACATAAATCTATGTAACAGCAAGCTGAAAAAATCCCTTCTGATCTTTTTCACTGTAAATGGGCTTTTCCATATCCACATCTCACTCAGCTGAAAATTGCCTTCACAGAGGTGAATACAGTATTCATTCTTGCTGTGACCCAACAGGACAGATTAATCAGGTTACTTCTGCCCTCCCTGGAATTGCCTGGATCTTTCTTTCCCACTGATCTCTCCTAGCCCCCAATTCCAGCACTGAAAAGCATCTTACAGTAAGCAGCCCTTCTGTACTTAAGTCCAAAGCAGTCAGATGTGAATCACTATTCAAGGCTTTTCTGCAGCTTCTCTCAGCTGTTCCAACAGCATTTGGCTTTGGAAGATGTCTCAATGTACATTAAGCTGGGAAAATGTCTAGGGATTGATCATTATCAGCAAGATGTAGATGTTTTTTCCTATTCATCCTGTTTTGTTATCTTCATAACCTGAAAGACTGTGTAAAATATTAGCTACATAAACTAATTAGCTGTTACCAAATCTGCATTCCAAAGAGGGATCTGCTTCTTAATGAAAGCTGCAAGAAGCAGGTGACTGGTGGTGTCTTTGAGCAAGTTAATTTATACTGGGCTTTAATCTAGAACAGTCTTTCAAGTTCTCACCTCTTTCTTGTGATGGGTACATAAAGCAAGGCACCCCTTGTTGAAGGGGACAGGAATGCCAATAAATGCAAATTACCATGCTGTGAAAAGCTGTATCAGATTTATTGTAATGCAGGAAGCATGAATGTTGAGATTTGTATGTAATATGCAGAACAGTTTCTATTAGTACAGGCTGAGCACAGATAAACTAGTGTGGCTTTTGGATATTTCTCTTTAAACATTTTTCAGCCATTAGTGTCTCATCATAATCACCCACTGACTTTCAGCTTCAATCTGTGCTTTTCTGACTCTGCCCATGGTACCAAGATCCAAAGTTTCCAGCCCCTACACTGTTCAATTCCTGACCAGACACCTGCACGTGTGCAGCAGACATCTCCTTTAATGCTGCCTTTGCTGTTCTTCTCTTCCACTGTGCTGAAATCAATAACTAGACTTAATGTGAATCAAAAAAGCAGCATTTGAATCTGACATCGACAGCTTTAATTAGGATTGGAGTACAAAGTTTTCTCTTCTGTGGCCAAACTGTTCTCTCAGTTTAAACTCCTCCAAGGTAAATCCTCATGGACAATCCTGTATGAACAAACTTTGCACTATATGCATTAGAAGGCTTCACATGGACAATCATTTGGCTGAAAATTAATTAGAAATAATTTAAATAATAATAGATTAGAAATTTTGGTGTATTATATATATAATTTTTTTCCTAGCAGAGTGGATTTATTTCAGTATGTAGACTTCAGCTGCCTTAGAATAATAAACTCCACAACTGTGGAAAATATGTATTTTTGCTATGCTTTCTCCAACATAATAGTGTGTAGTCTCAACAATTTCATGTCCTCTTTGGTAAAAACTGCAAAGGCTTGATGTATTGTAATCTACTGTGAATTCAGCATCTGTGATATTCTCAGCAGGAAAAGTTGTTTCTTTTCATCACCTGCAGATGCAATTATACCAGCAAGGCCTGCAAAGTGCTCAGATATGAGATGTGTAAGCTTATCAAAAACCCTGGAATGAAATGTTACTTTTGTCATAAAAAAGATCCCTTGGGTTGTCCTGTTCAGAGCCCTTTAGCTTGACAGTAAATATAATTTTTGCACCTTTGTTTCACCTTCCATCCAAGCCTCTCAACTGGCTTGGCAAACATAGCTGGATTAAGTATTCCAGCAGGGAGAAGCATCCTGCCAAAGCAGAATGCCCCAGAGGTCACACTCACACATTGAGCTCTGCATGTCTGCCACTGTTCACACACAAATATGCTAACACTGTACATAAAAATATGGAAGCTTAAACTTTCCAAAGCTAACGTGCATATTTTCAAAATAAAAGTGAGAGTACATGGAGGTTTGGACCTGCTCATCACAGTAAGATCTGAGAGTTCCTGAGGAAGTGTCAATGAATGGCTCAGGAAGGGTTCAGAGCCATATTCCCCATAAATAAAAAACTCATTCTCACTTCAAAACTTTACATAAATTTGTCAAAATTAACTGTATAATTAAGGACACTGTGGGCTTAGACACATGAAATTGTCATGAGTGAGTTAACACACCAGACTACAGGGATTCACTCTCCTAGACTGCACCAAATAGAAAACAACTCCAGTTACTTCAGCCTTTCTTCATCAGTTCCCAGGATCATGTAAGTGTTGATGTTGGAGGAACCTCTAGAGATTATGTAGATGTCTGCTAGGAGAAGAGTTAACTAAAGCAAGTTGCCAAGGACAGTGTCCATTGGGGTTTTGAGTATCTCCAAGGATGGAGAGTCCACAGCCTCTCTAGGCAACACGTTTGGCTGCTCTCTCCAACCATCCCTGCAGTTCTCTTCATCATCTTCAGTGCCCTTTGCTGGACTCAGTTTGGTGCCCACCAGGAACCCCCAGGCCCTTTTCTGCCAAGCTCCTTTCTATCCAGACACCCCATGGCCTGTATTGGTGCAGGGGGTTATTCCTCACCAGGTCTAGGACTTTCTTTGTTGAGCTCAGGATCGCATTTTTCCAGCCTCTTGAGACTCCTCTGAACAGCAGCACAACCATTTGGTGACCCAACCACTCCCAATTTAGATCTGCAGCCCTGCTGGGCTCTCCGTGGCCCATCAGGCAGGTCATTAATGGAGATGTTTAACTGTGTTCATCCAGTATTGATCCCTGGGGTAGACAAGCAGACATGGAGTGTTTTCCTGCAGCTCAAGCAATTTATTTTTGTCTGAGCCTTAGTCCCACTTCATTAAGTGCCTAAAGATGAGGCTTTGCAGTAGTCACAGAATCACCAAACAGCTATCTTCCCAACTTTCTTTAGGATCAGCAACCTAATCTTTGTAAATAACTTTAAAAATATCAAAAACTTCTTATCTGTATCTTTTGGTAACCAAAATGTTGGGAAAAATCTAACAGGGATTGTATTTTAAGTGAAATGTCCACTGCTAAAAAGTCTGCCACTTTTGAAATTTTTATTCTTACTTTGTAAATGGGCAAATAGCTACCACTGTAGTGGTGACAAATGGAAACAATAACAATGTGGGCAAAGTTTCCCAAAAAGATTGTAGCAGAGCCAGGAGCTGAACATAATCATATTGATTTAAGCATCATTCCTCAGAATTAAGTTGTGGGTAAATAACAAAAGATATATTAAGGTTATGCAGATTATATATATCCATTCTTGTTACAAGAAACAGCTTGGTTTTTATTGAAATTATGTTTGTACTTTATCTTTGGACATCTCCTTGCTGCTGATTTTCTCCAGCTCTGCCCTCCTGCCTCATGTCTGGTTCACAAGTCTGCTACAGCCTGGAGCAGGAGAGTGACAGAAGGAGCAATCAGAGGAAGGTGAGCAGAAGAGAAGGAGAAATTTGCTTGGTTTTTCACTTGCTTGGTGCTGAGTTCATGTGGTTCCAGATGGGAAGATCAGCCCAATCAAGACCTCTGAGAGTACAAAAGGCAAGTAAGTGAAGGACAGACTTTAAAGAGGTGACCTGGTAGAGATTCTTGTGTGCAAGACAGGGGACTGTTGCACCTCCCCAGATTATGCAATCTTAGTAGATCCTAAGATAGTTTTTTCTATCACTAATTAAAACTACCCCAAATTCTACTGTCAGTTTCCAGTGGGTTGATTCTGCAAAGATGAGTAAGTGTGAAGTTACAGGAAGCAATGTGGCTTCTGATCAGATGGCAGATAGTTGCTCTCAAAGATAGATGATTTACTGGAGAAGACCTCATCTCATTTCTTGCCATGCAGTAGTGGTCAAATTTAGCTTTAAAACTGTATAAAGGAATTAAATTTTACCATAAGGGTAGTAAAGGTAAGGGTTTAAGTAACCATTTATTGTAAAGGAACACATGAGTCAGGGGCAGTGATCCAGAATGTCCAAGCGACTACAGGGCCATCCAGGCAGCAGTAGTAAAATACAAAACAGATACAAAAATATCACCTTTACTTCTTAGTCCATACCAGTGGTTTTCTACCTGTGGCTCAGAGAGAGGGAAAAATCACAATGAAGGAAAAACCACGGATGGTATCTAGAGAGATTCAGAAATGCAGTTAACAAAAGCAAAGCCATAGTTGTTAGACCTAAATTCCCTCTGCAAATGTTCCAACCTCCACTAGAAACACATACACACACACACACACATCTTCAAGTGAAAATTATTTACAAACACTGCCCACACTTCCCACCCAGGGAAACAATTCATTGTTTAGAAAGCGAGCTCATGAGCTGGAGTAAAATATTCCAACCCCTGATTTGCCATGCACTTACTGACCTTTAGAAAATCAATCCCTCTGTTCCTCAGCCTGTACCTGCAGAAGAGGGCATGCACTGCCCTGTCTCTTCAGATCCTTGTGAATGGCACTGGAGGTGAGCACTCCAAATGGATTGTTGTCAATAGGTGTCACGAGGTGGAGGAACAGCTGTCGATCGAATTGTTTTAGAAACATTCCTAAAGGAAGCTGCCTGTAATTACCAGGGGATTTATTTGCCACACTGTGGAAGAAGGAGTATTAGAAACAGCATCTAGTCATCTGTGTAGTCATTTATGAGACAGCTATGAATAAATGAAAGGGTTTTGTGGAAAATATATGGGGGAAAAAAGCCAGAAGTCTCCCTCAACTGTCATATATGAGATTAATCACAGGATAAAATCAGTCACTCTGCATTCCACTGCTCAAACCCTTTATTAAACCTACAGGAAGCAAGAGAAAATCAATCAGTAGCTTAAAATTATTTGGGATATGCTCAGTCACAGCATAAAAGAATTTCATTTTGCACTTGCAAGGAAGACAATACTTCTACAGGACCTTGTTTCTTCACTGTTTCTAGACACTAAAGTATGATAATAAAATGCTTTCCATAACTATTTATAAGTTCAAAGACAGTCAAAGACTCCAGTATTTAAACAGTACTGCATGGCCAATTCTAGGATACTCTATATTTCCTCCTCCAGCAGAAATGTTGATGCCCAAAGTGTCAGAAGATCTCCCCTATTTTTTGCATTCACCTGTCAGTAAGGAAATACAAGCTGAAAAGGGGTATAAATTGCAAGATGTTTCCAGAGGAGTTATTTCAGGTAGTAACAATCAAGGATTCTTTTTCCCAGATGCCCAAGATGAAACATACATCTACCAAGTACGCATAAATTAAAAAAAAAAAAAAAAAACACATTAAAATATATTAAATAGGGGCAGAAGAAGTAACATAAGGTAAAATGTGTTTGCAATGCACCAAATAATGCTGAGGATTCTGACAGCTTTGGTCAACTCAGATGCTTCAAAAATGCAATTACTCACTGAGTCATTCCAGGCTGCTAAAGTCTTGAGTATTTATCTAAATATCTTTGTGCAGGGTGTCTCTGCCTGTTGGCACTGCTGTGAATTCAGAAATCTGTGTTTGAGCAGGCAGCACTGGATTTCAGAGGTGTTAAATAGTGCAGGCCAGAGCATTAAAATTCAGTTTGTGTGATTTCCAGTGCCCAGGCAGGATGACTCCCAGTGCCAGCATTCCTGTGCTGACACAGGCAGGGTTAATGCTGTCCTTGTCAGGGCCCTGACAGATCTGGAAAGGGAATGCAAAGATAAATATTTGTGAAGCATTCACATACTGCAGTGATAAACACAAATAACAGAAAGGTGATCACAAGAACAACCTCACTCATAAAACATCTTTGGAAGCAATAAAAATCTCACTAGGGTTTATCCTGATTTATTCAAACAAAAATATGTGAGTGGTATTACATAAAACACACAAAATTAAAAACATCATTCAAATCTGTGAAACCAAGTACTGCAATAAATCATACTTAGCAGCTTTATGTCTAACAATCCTCCTCTAACAATCTTATTTGCTCATTTGCTTGGTGGCTACATTTCTGAAGCAGAACCACACAGGTCTTCTGTAGTGAAGGTTTCCTGAGGTTTATCTTTGAATACAGTGTGCCCTGCCCCTGATACATTTCTCAGAAAATGGTTTCTGCATCTTGGGCAACACTATTAGTTTCCAGTTCTATTTCAAGTCATACAGAATAGGCTGAATAGTCTTCAGGAAGATGACAAGTCTTGGAATAACATAATTTTCTCAGCAGAAAAACAGGAAGAACCTGTAAAAAGGTCTATAAAAGCAGAAGGTAATAAACAATGCTTCATGAAGCATCTGCAAACAACTTTGTCATCTGGAAGGGGATGGTGCAGCCTGGTTTCATGGGCTTACCTGGATCTCATTTTGCCTACCAAAGCATGAATGCTTTTGACATTGCACATGCAAATGGAAACACACCTGAAAGCTGCACATGTACTCAATCAACACTCATATTTAAACCAACTTGCCCGCACATTTTTCTCAAAATTCTCAAAATTTTAAGTCATCTGCAACTCGAAATCTTCTCTGACTTAAAACTTTCAAAGGAATAAGATTGAGAAGTTTTCTAGTAAATTGCTAGAAATTGTCTGAATGCAAATCCAACACTTTTATTGTAATGCAATCCAGGACCTAAATCACATTTCAGAGACTGCTAAATTTCAGTAATTAGTACAGCAATTCCCTCACAATGAGTTTATAAAAGTTCAGTACCTTTGGTAGGAAAAATGTAAGAAGAATTCAAGAAATGTGTAGTATTTTCTTGTAAGTTTCTTTAAAAAAAATCGATATCTGATTTCCAATATAAGTGGTTTTAGAAGAAATCTGCACAAGCTGGCTGTGTGTACAAACCAACCCTGAAAGCCTTCAAAGAAAGATCATATGTCCAAAATATTCAGTTTCAATCAAATTTCAGTCTTCTACAGATTGGACAATGGCAAATACTCAAAATATTTTAAAAAGGTGGAAAAAAAAACCTCATCCTTGAAAAAAAAAAAAAAAAAAGTGTTTTAAAACAGTTGCACCAAGCCCAAGCCATACACATCCTTTAAGTACTGCATCTATGTAGGAAAGAAAAAACTTGAAAGCTCAGTAGAAATTTGCATTAAGCAAATCAGTAAACAAATTGTTTCATTAACTTTCTAAGGAGATAAATTCAAGGAGAGATTAATAGTATACACAGGCAAGGAGAAATAGTTTCTCACAATAAATTATAAATTTCACCAAGTACATCCTAGCACATCTCCTTCTGTCAACTTTTGACATCCTTGAAAACCATATCTTATCCTGTTAAATATAATTTTAAATATATCCTGTTAAATATCATCCCTATATTTTGTCCCAAGACAAAACAAAGTAACATTCATACCCAAAGTGTCTGGGCATAGGCAGCACAATTCCAGAACAATACCAATATCTGTGACACCATAATGTGAGTTATGTCCACAGAGTTAAATTTTTTTGCTTGGCCAATTCTTTCCTCCTTTAAGTTTTATCACCTTTAGCTTACAAAACTTGGTGATGATTAGCAGAGCACTGCAGAGGCTAATGCTTAATGGATTTAACAGAAGGGCTTGAGGAAGTGTCCTCAATGCCTGAGGCTTAAGTCCTGACACAGAAATGCATACTCATACATATGCTTTAAATTTCACCACACTAAATATTATACAGGATATTTTCTCCTTGTAACAATGCCTCTAGCAAAGTTCAGCTCAGGAAATCCAGAAGAGAATATGTAAAGATCCCTTACTCAGCCAGCCTTCTTCTATCAGCTTTTTAAAAATGTTTATAGCTCTGATAACATTTCTCCAGGCTTTGCTAGAGCTGCATTCATCCAACCACAAAACAGAGAGAGCCAACACCACATCCTGAAAGCAACAAATCATGCAGGAGCTGAATACTGAAATCACATTTGTAATTCTTCAGTAGACTGAAATATGTTTACATGAGAATCCATTCAGTAATTCTGAATAAAAAGTCTGGAATTGAAAATGAAGAACTGTTCACATGTGACTTCTCAAGAAGGACAGACTGAATACTCAACCCATCTCTAGCACCACTTATAAAGTAGTTTATGATTCATTATTTATATCACATACTGGAGGAAAAGGTTTACACTCCAAGTTGTTAGCCTTTTAGGCATGCTTTCTTTATTTGAAGATTTATTTTGCCTCAATGGTTATGTGAGTGACACACTACCAAGTCAAAAGATGATCCAAAATTCACAGCCCAACATTGAGATTTGTTTTATGTTATGCCTCACCATGGATTTCAATCTAGAATGCAAATAGGGGGCAGTGCCTATTTCACTGTTAATAAGAGTGGAAAGAACATGGAATTTAGAAGAGACAGCCTGGCTGCTCCAGGTACACAAGAACTGGGTGGATTCTTGTAACAGCAATGAAATTTGGTGAGCATGGATCTGTTACAGTATTTCTGTGATAATTTACACTAAATTATGTGCACCAACATGAAGAATTTATGGTCTAAATCAACTACAACACAGAAGAGATGAAAAGCAAGATCTGGAAGCATGTGGCCATTTTTCTTGTTAGAATTTTACCAGTGAAAAAATCAAATTGATGTAGATATCAATACTCAAAGGGCTACTTGAAAACAGTGAGTCTGGAGACATTATTATTCTCATACAAGCAATAGAAATTAATTTCTTAGTTCAGTGATTCTGTAAGGTACTAAGAATTTTCTAGAAGCGTGAAAATGAAGATGATCATTATCTCCTAGGAGACAATAATCTTCAGTAGAATCATCCTCCTGAACATAGTTAGCAATTCTGTAGGTTCAATTATTTTAGAGGAAGAGTTCAGAGTTTACCTGCACTTTTAAATGTTTCTGATGGGTGGATAACAACTGAAGCTTTAATATAGCTTTTGAAAGATCAGTAAAATTAAATTATTGGAGAGGGACCAATACCACTTATGATTATTTCTTGTTTATAGTCTTCTGACAAAACATAGAAACCAGATTTATTTCTTCAGCAGCCTAATTTTTGCCTTTGTTTCACAGATGTCATGCTTTTGTTTCCACAGCCATTAGAGTTCATCAATTCCATCAAAAAACATGTAACAATTTCACTTTTCAAAACAAAGACATTCAAAACTCCCAACAGAAATCTAAAGGTCAGGCATTTACATTTTCACCAGTTAGCACCTTGCCAGCAAAAAGTTCCCATTGTCTGTTCAGCACATTCCTCATTATTCTGACATTTTTTACCCTTTAGAGGGTGATATCCCTCTCTTAATGAGAATATCAGTGGAAATAAACTATTAAGCAGAGTCATTTTCTCTTCATACTGAAACAAACAGTTTATAATTTTAAAGATCATTGCCTTTTATAACAACACAGAATGTAACATTTCTTTCCTCTGGAAATGCCCTAATGAGCCACTGTATTCTCTGCACCAGAAGACTGCTCCTATCCATCAGTCTTGAAATGTATCAGAGACTTTTGTTTCTTTGACCCAGGCTAATCTTAAATCATCAGCTTTGAGGCTGCAGAACATCCTTGCAAAAATTAATCAAAGTGGCAGAGAGGGAAGAGGAGCTGATCCAGCGGTGCCGCTGCCATCTGCAGTCAGAGCATTCCTGGGTTCCTGGGCTCCCTCCTCCTGCTCTGGACCAAAAGGGCCCTGACAGAGCAGAGGGTGAGCGAGAAGAGGGGAAACCCTGACATCCTGCTGGGATTTGCACCTTCCTGTGCTGCACAGACTCTGTTTTTGCATTCGAGTTGAGCAGCAGGGATGGGGTTTCATACCCTTCCCCTTCAGATCAGTAATTACTCACTCTATCAGTTTGAGTGTTTTCAAATTCCCAGCTCGTTCACATTCCTTCCCAGCTGCTTTTCCCTGAGTCAGGACCCAATGTGCTGCAGCAAGTGTCTGCAGGATTATCACACAGTATATACTTTATATGACACACTGGAGATTAAATACTCCCAACTATTTGTAAGAAAGCAATTTGCCAGATGGCATCTGCAGAACAGGAACTTCGGGCAGCTTGGTAAACACTGTCCCTCAGTTCTCACCCAGGTACTGAATGATTCACACTACAGGTGCCTGTGCTTCCCCACCTTGGGCCTACTATTGAAATATAAAAGTTCTTCACTTAAAAGGAAACAAAGATTAAACTCAGGATAAGGGAATAGAATCATACAATAATTTTGTTTGGAAAGGCCTCTGGAGATCACCTGGTGCAAACCCCTTAGCCCCACCAAAACAGGTATTTGTTTTTATGTCATACAAAGAATCTATAAATCTGCAGGAGATAATCTTATAGAGTCACATATGATAATATCCCTGATAGGACATAGAAATTAACTGAACTTATAACAAGTGCAAAAAAGAATTGACAACTTTTGTATTTTTGATATCTGGTGACTGATCTAATCATGGGCTTTATCTGGGAAATGCATTCAGGCTCCTGGGATAAGTATTAACAATATTCTTCCTAAATATCAGTGATTTCCTGCCTCTCACGTGACTCAAGTCCCACGTATCCCACTGACAGCAGGAATGAACAGTTTCAATAAAAGAACAAGTATTTTGCTTTGTCTTCCATCCTAGAGTAGGCAAAAAGGAAGCCTCATTCAGCAACACCACAGCACAGCTAAAGGAACCAAGAAGCTGTGTCATCCCACTCTTCCCCACACAGACAGCAGCAGCCAAATGCAAATCACATTTAATTAAAACTCTCAAGTTAGTTTAAGTTTGGAGTGCTTCCACTGAAATACGTTCTCTGACATAAAAAGAAAATTATAATCAGCCAGTATTGTGGGACCCACTGACAAGAGATCAATGGGCTTTCTGATGCTGCCTGCAGATTTCATTAGTGCTCTATTAAAAAATACCATTTAAAAATTATTTTTATGACAGAAATTCAGCCAAGTCAAAATAAAAAGAAATGGACAAGATGATTTTTAAAAATCCATAGATCCAGCATTTACTGCAACAATTTTGCAATAGCTAAGAACATACTCTGACACGTTTTTAACTAAATGCTATGAAACCAATAAGCAAAATGTTTATTTTTTGGTCCAATGCCAGGTGTAGTCAGGTACAGATCTGGTAAAGGTCATCTATTGAGCATTCCTGGAATGAGTTAAACCTCATTTAACCTCCCTGACTCAAAAGAGGGATTTGGATCAGAGTACAGCACTTGAGTTAACCAAAGAAGTTTTTGTGCCCACACCAGCAGCAATATTGGTTGCAAGCACTCTCAGAGGGAACCCAGTGGAAAGCTGAACCCTGACAGAGTTCTCTGGGCCACCTCTTCAGCTGTGTTTTCTGTGGATCCACACCTAACACAACACTTTAAAAAGATTAAACTCTTTACATGCATCTGGGCACCAAAGCTCTCTCTATGGCAAAGTAGATTTAGTAACTCCTTTGAAGAAAGCTCTTGAGGAAGTCAGAGGAGCCAACAGTCTTATAAGTATCTCTCCTAATGACTCAATTCCAGCCCCATGCTGTGGTGCCCCTTACTTCCACTGACCACAGTGCCTGATCACAGCATTTGCAGGCAGGTAAGAGTTACAGAAAATGGGTTCAGACCAAAGGACAGTAAAAAGAAACAGATTATTTGTGCTCCTCTTGCTTGCACTTGTACCTGGAATTTTCCCAACTCACCTCCCAGGAAGGGGATAGAGAAGACAAGGCTGAAGCCATTCCCAGAATCCACACTGGGAGTGGTGACAGTGACAGGGTGGCCTGGGGACACAGTTGTCTTTCAGTGTCACTCATGGGCACAGGGGCTGCACACACCTACGAGAAACTTTGACTTCAACCCATCCATCAACAGCTCTGGCTTCTATAAGAATGTCAAAGTCCACCTACATTTTCCAAGAGGAGGATAGAGAATCACAAGTGCTCCAAACTGCTCTAAAAGACACTGCAACAAAAGCACAAGTACATTTTCCTGACAAAGATACATCTGACACCTGAGAGCTACCAGCTCCAAGAAAAGCATATTGAAAAATTGCCAGGACAGAATTGGGAGGGAGGATGCACCTGGCCTTCCAGGTGTGGCAGACTCACAGGAGACATCCCATCACACCCCAGCCTTTCAGAAAGAGGATCCTGAATTTATAACATATGTAAGGCTGAGGAGCCACACAATCTGGTGTGCCAAGGCATCTGATTAGTTTCAGAAGGTGCAAAGATATAGATAGGAGAAAAAAAGGGGAGGAGATGGGGAAACCAACCCCCAAACAAGCAGAAAACTCTCTACATTTTAACTTATGTGGGTTTTTTTTCATCCAAAATCAACTTTAATTTTTTGTGAATAAATTGTTCTTTAGGGGAAGGGGGGTGGAGGGACGTTTCTAGAGTAGATTTTAAAACTTTATTTTTTTGGCATTCTCAGTGGGGTTTTTTAAGCTGCTGGATACCATCATGAACAGCTGCTCCCAGCCATAGAGCACTTACTGCTGCCAGACTGCACACTGAGAGCTGGAAATCTACTGTAAGGGAGAATTGCAGAGATTAAACCTCCACAGACTACTTTTAAGGCTGATTTAGAACTCTAGAGGTTAATAATTCAATTCCAGTTTTTATTGGAATTTTTACTGCTCTGTTTGATTATGTGGTAGACCTTTAGTCTCAAGAAGAGAGGTTCCCTGTGCAACTTGTCTCTATTTGGTATTTACAGGTGCAATGGGTAAAATAACATGGCAGCTAGAATCCTGCAAAATTTTGCAAATAATGGAACTTTCCAGTTGAAGTCTTCATTCCTATTTACATCCTTGTGGACATTTAGGAATGCATGATGGATAATGTGATTTATTGCAAATGTGTGCATGTTGTTGAAATACAGTCATGCAATAGTTAGAAGATTTGAAACTCTGATATTTGTGTTTCTGCAGCTGCTGAGTTTTTCTCCCTAACTGGTCTTTTAAAAAGATTTCACTCTACAAAAATTAAGTGTCTCACTTCGCTGAGTATTTTCAATAATTTAAGCAGGATAAGAAGTTCATTATACAAGGTAGTTCACAAATGTTTTAAAGCTTAATTCTCTAGATTATGACTTCTGACAGGCTATATATATAAATTCAGCTAATGTATCCCTACAGAGAAATGTTGTGCCTCAGAATAGAAAGTCTTTTGCAGGCAGCAGCTGGAGACAATATTTTCTTACCACGTGCAGTGCATGGAGATGCAGAGCTGTAGGATTACTGCAGGCCATATTTGTGCTGTATAGCTCTGGAGTTTAGAACAATCAGTTTTCACTGTTTACTACCAATTTGAACTTCCTCAAAGTGGAAGTTCAGGTTCATTTGTGGTCCAGAAACTGCCAAAGACTGGACACAGGATGTTCCTGAGCTTTAGCAAATTGCAGCAGAGCTTCTGTTGAGAATGAACTGATAGGAGAATTTGCAAAGGCACCTTCAACAATTATAATTCTTGGATGATTGTGAACAAACACCATCCCTCCTCCCTTGTGACAAGGTCCTGATGGTCCTAACTTGAGTGGAATTATTCTGAAATCCACAGGTTTTAATCAAAGTAAATTAAAGCAAATAAATAAAAGTGCCCTGGCATGATGAATTCCTTATAACACAGCTACATCTGCTGACCTTCACTTGTTGTAGGTTCTTGATTGCTCCCAGTGCCTCTCAAGCTCTCTATGCTGCAAGTTCTGTGACAGACTCTTTGGAAAGATTAGACTGACAAAATCCATGGGAAAAGTGGGGTTTTCCCCTTTTTAATCACAAACACTGAGAACAGCCCTGCAGAGAAGGACTTGGGAGTGCTGGAAATTCTTTGCTCAGAGGGTGCTGAGACAGTGGCTGCCCAGAGAAGCTGTGGATGCCCCATCCTTGTAGGTGTTGAAGGCCACACTGGATGGGACCCTGGGTAACCTGAGCTGGTGGGTGGCATCCTGGCTCATGGCAGAAGGGTTGGAATTAGATAATCCTTAAGGTCCCTTCCAACCCCAACCATTCTATGAAAAATGCTTTAAAAACCAGTAAAATTGTGCTGCAGATATGTGAGTATATAAGCAGAGGAACTTTCAGTGTGTGGTGTGTGCTTGTTATCTCCCTTCATCGTGTCAGCCACCTTTGACATGACATACTTCATGAGGGCTGACGATCTCATCAGTCTTCTCCTTCTCTTTACTTCTGACATTTTCCATTATCTCTGTTCTCTCTTCCTCTGTCTGATGCTGGCAGTTTTCACAGCTGTCTCTGTTCTCCTGAAACCAGGAGACAAGTGCTTCTCTGTAAGTACACACAATCCCTGATGGTATTTGGAACAGGGAGATGCGGTGAAACTGATAATAGGATTGTGAACTTCAGCAACAACTCTTCTTTTTTTTTAATCCTGTACAAAGGACTGATAAGGAGCATTTACCACCCAGGAGCTCTGGCTTGCTGCAGCTGTGCACACTGACTGGTGCTACCTCCAGGCTCTCCCAGTCCTAAATATTCCAGATGTTTCATTATCATATTTCCCCTTCATTCCCAATACAATTATGAGCCTCTGGGAACCAAGAAAAGCCTAAAGTTGGAAATTTCAGTCACAAATGGGTTTGTGCTGACTGAATACAAACTTCAGGCTGCTTTTCAGTGTTTGTTTTTAATGGATTCTGAATGCTTCCACTAATTCAGGAACTCAAGCGATTAAAACAAGATAAGGAGGACTTATTTTGCTAAATGTAATTCCTGCTTAGGGGATTTACTGAGCCCCTTATAGCTGGAGGAGGCAATGGGATTGGAAGCATTTAACTTCTTACAGTGTCAAACCACCACTGCTGCCTAAATGCCTGCAGGTTAATGCTCTGAGGGCAGATAACAAGGCTGGCCTGGGTCCCACCCCTAACCAGAGACAGGGAGTTATAGTTAGGGTTTAAATGTATGAGATTTAGTCCTTACACACATCAAAATAGGCTGTTATATCTTAGACAAGCTTTTATGTTTATATGAGAGTCACATGTAACTACAACTGCAATCCAGGGTGTAGTTTCTGGTTTTGTAATTTCATTACTCAGACTTAGGAAATACTTCCAGAAGACACCATATTCATGTTCTCAGGGGCTTGTAATACAGCAGTACCAGCTGTAGATAGGCAGCAGTATAAAACCTCACAGTAGGAGAATGTGTATTATTTTAACCTGGCTTCTAGCCATTTTGATAATTGCTAGTTGATAGCTGAACTGCTAGAGAACAACAGCTACTGCTCTGGATTTCTCTGAGCAAAAATGCCATTATTTTTCTATATTTTATTTTACATCATCATTTCCCAGCATCCTAGATGAGACAAAGCATCTCTATGCTTGTGGCTCTTCACTCCTATTTCAATCCTTTTACACGTGAAAGAAGTAGAAGAGTACAGACACAGTTATTGCAAAAAGAACAATCTAATCTTTGATTTCACATTAATAGCTGAAAATGGTTTAAAAAACAAAACGCTATGAAAAAATATTTTCTCTTTAAAGTGGTGAGGGACAGCTGTGCTTACTCCTTACTCTTTGTGCCACATTCCCTGATTTCTTTCAATTTGTCTTTCACTCTGGAATCCTCTTAGGCAGCATGTTGCTGTACTGGCTCTGGCCTTGACAATTCTGAACATCTTTCAAGAAGTTAATAGCTCTTTATAGATGTGTTTCCTCACATCCATCCCCCATCAGGACCCCAGGGAGAAAACATCAAGCTCTCAAAAGCTGTTCTGTTCTACTGTAGAGATGACAATTGCATTGCAAAGATTTCCTGTTGAGCTCTGAACATTGCCATAAAATTCAGAAATTCCTTTACATCTCTCTAGTCCTGATGGTTTTATTCCACTTGCTGCCAACATTAGGTCATTTTTACAAAATGAGCAACTGAGAAAGGAGATACAAGTTTTTTGCTTGGAATTCATCCATAGAAGCAGCAAGCCAAGCAAAGGAAGAAAAATGCATCTAATGCAGCAAACACTGAAGTGTTTAAAAAAAGTTTAAATGCTTTTTTAAAAAAGCATTCAAAAAATTAAAAAAAAGTTTTAAAAATAAACACTGGCATTGTTTAAAAAAAGCCAACAAACCAAGGAAGTCCTTTTGGTTGAATATATGTAAGTTGGTTTTAAATGTCCACATTTCTTTTCACTGAGAGGGCTTGTTCAGCATGACTCAGAGTTGCATACAATTTTCATAAACATTTGATGAACAGAGATTTTTCAGGAAAAATAGAGCACATATTAGGTTTATAAAATCTCCAGCTTTTGGTGACAGTCCTCTGTAGAAAATATTTTGAGATATCAGTTCCAAATGTTCAGTTATTGATTTCTTTCTGAGCTATATATTTTTCTGCCACCTGTGTAACAGGATAACTTGGACTTAGTAAAACATCCTCTTTGATTCAAAGCTAACTACTTTCATCATTTTGCATTACATTGATAGTCACTTTAGCTCTGTGTCAAAGAAACAATTTTTTCATTGTGATTTTTCCAGGCAGACAATGAGCCAAACACTCAGAAGCCAGAACAGGCAGTGCAGTCTGGATAGGAACATTTACAAGGATATTTTCATAGCATTTACACTGGTGCTGATGCCAAATGAGCAGAAGTTCCAGCAGTTCTCCTGATAAATCCATGTTTCAACACTGCTTTATTAAGAACAGCTTGTAAGGTGATCCTTATTCCAGCCCATTCTTGTATATTTTTCAAAATAATGATATGAAATCAATATATAAACATGGTAGGAGAAATGCCAACCCTGTACAACAGCTTCTGTAACAGGATATGTGTCCCTAAGAGGCCAGAGCTGAGATTTATTGGTCCACAGTGTAACTCCAACTCAGCAATTTCAATAGAGAATATTTCCCATCCCCCTATACAAAGAGTACCTACTGTTTCTAGGTATGATATTCTGTATAAGAAACAGGATAGAGGGCCATACACATCAGGGCAAACATCCTGGTAGTCACAAAGTGAAACAGAAATATCTCATTTTAGCTCTGTAACAGCATTTCTGACTCACTGAACATGTAATTCTCAGAGGATGAATTTCAAGTGTTGATAGATTTATTGCAAAGTAAAATTAAGGATCAAAAACTAGCCTTCATTGCTATTTTATAGATTATCTCCTAGGAGGATTTATAGAAATCATACTTGAAGCAGACAGCAAGTGATTATCTGGAGTTCAACATTCAATAGAACATTACTGTGATAGCAGGTGCTCTGCTGCCTTTTGGGCTGCACTACAAAGACCAGAAAAGTAGCAGCAAAAAAAAGAAAAAAGAGGACATCCATCAGAGAATCCTAAGGACACTGAAAAGAGATGCAAACTGAAAATTCATGAAATGCTCTCAGCACAACATCACACCTGCCCTAAAGTGTGAACCCAGGAGAAGAAAGGTAGCAGTTTCCCAAAATAAAACATTCCCCTCCAGATCAGCTGAGATCCTTTCTCCAGGCTCCTGAAATCCCTGCCTGTGGGAGTACTCAGCACCATCTACTCCCAGTGGAGAAGTGAAGTGCTGACACGTTGATGTGAACAGCAGAATGGTTTTTGGGGATGTATCTCATGAGGAAGGTGGAGGGAGCAAATCAATGTCTCCATCTAAGCTTGGTTTTCTCCAAGCTGAAAGGTCAGACAGACAAAGATGTTCCCCTGATTTAAGAGCAGCACCAGAGCACTTCACAAACAGCATAATACAAATTCCACAAAAATTATATTTATATTTTTTAAGATTTATTTGTTTGTTTGTTTGTTTGTGTCTTAGAGGATATTCCCTGTAAGATACAAGTGGTGTACAAAACAAAGAAAGACTTTTTCTGTCTGTGAGGCCAGCTAAGGTGAGCACAAAGCATATCATAACCTCAAAAGCTAGGAATTACTAAGAATTACTGTATCACATGGTATCACACAGCCCAGAAATTTAAACCCACTTTCTCAATGGTACAAAAGAAACCTTGGGAAGAAAGTCCTCCTTCTTGAGGCTCCCACAGTATTTGTAACAATTTAAAATGTCATCTCTAATTTGCTGATCTGGTGATATCTGTAATACTCCTCATTAGGGTTAAATGCTAACTTGATATGGTTGTAAACAAGCCATGCTCAGTAATGGGAGCTCTAAATTAGGCAGCTACAAGACAAACAAAAGACCATCTTTTGTTCCTGATCCTTCTCTTGTGCACAGAAAACCAGTTGTGCACAGAGCCTTTGGTTCATAAATAAACCAGCAAAATTCAGACTGAAATTTCAAATTCACTCAAATGCAAGCACTTGATGCATTCATTGTGTGCAAATTCTTATCTGCATTTACTCTCAAAGAGCTCACATTTGCACAGAAGGCAATGCCTTGTTTTAATTAACAATTGATTTCCAGCTATCTTTGTGTCTGGAACATGCATAATTTTACATTTGCAAGCAGATCCTTGAGAGTTTCTAGAAACTCACAGCCTTTGGTAATGTAAGACTTTTTTACAGAGTGCAAAAAAATGCTTAAAGCCTGCATATGGAAATAATGCACATTTAAACTATATTGTCACAGACAATAGAGAAATAAAAGATCAGCATTTAACAAAAACACCAACACAAAAAAAAACCTTTGGAGAAAATAGAAACAGCCTCAGCATGTATATGAGGAGGTATTCCTCTACTACTCAGGGAACAGGAGCATGAAAAAGAGAAAGTTTTTTTCCAGCACTTTCAGGATAACACAGTAACATTTGAAAGGAGATGGTCTTTCATGTATAGAGATAAAAGTTCTTAGTCTACTGTAGCCACACTCTCTTCAACCATTGGCACTGTTATTGACCAAAATAACTTGTTCTATAAATGAAATGAGGCAAAATGCGTGTAAAAACTCGAGTGCAGCTGATGAGTGGACAGTGCAATTCAGAAAGGAGTGTGTGAAATCTGATCCAAGTTATCCTTTCCACTTCACTGACCAGGAATCAGCTGCTTGAATTTGCCAGTGACTCCACAGGCACTTCATGTTAAGGTGTGAACAGGAGGGGAAACAATAATCCTGGTCTTGCTGTGGACACTCTTAGTTCAGCTTTTAGACCAACCACAGCTTGGCAGGGTTTCAAACCAGGCCACCTTGTGACCCAGGTGACACCATCCCTTCCAGGGAAGCACCCGTATTTTCCGATCCTACTGGGCAACTGGCACAATTATAGGAAATTCTTCCTCCCCCTGCCCAGGCAGTGCCCACACAGTGCCAGTACCACAGGTTGCCTCACTCTTGGAAATCCTCCTTCCCTCCTCTTTACCAGATGCTCCCTGGCACTGATCTCTTGGGACAGACACGCGTTTCTCACCTCGCCTTTCAACCCCTGAACACCTCCCCATAGGAAGGATGGATTTGATTCACTCTCTTTATGAATATGCAACTCTAATTAGCTAATAAGCATGTTTCTTGGAGCCTGAGATTCTGGCAGTAGCTCTGGTGTGTTATCCTACCTCAGTAACTCCCCTGTAGCAAACTTGGAGTTGAAGCACATGTCACTGGGCCTCTCACTGCTATCACCATCTGTGGCAGCTTCTTTTATTCCTCAATTATGCTTGTGCTATCTGGGCTGAAGAAAAACTTCCAGTCCTTGCCAGTCTAAGCATATGCCTGTGTATTTTTTCAAGTATTTTTTAACGATCTGAGTTGACAATGCCATCTTTCATATCATTTCACTGCAGTTTCATTAATATGAAGTGTCTCACACTTAATGGGAAAGAGTGAAGTTGGGATAAAACTTCCTTATTTATGAGATTTTCAGAGCGAAATGAAGCAGCAGAGTGTTTCAGTGAATACAAAATCCAAAGAACTGGCTGATAGAATGATTTCAGTCAGTCATAGCACTGTCATTACAGAAGCTATCTAAGGCTACTCTTTATTCCTAAATACAAAAGAGACAGGATAGTGAATTACTGCAGCACTACAACAGCAAATTGACCTTTCTTTCCCTGTGCTGGCTCAGTTTTCTCCTCAGTGAGTAGAAAGCAAAGATGTATCTATAGATACATAGATATATAGATATAAGCATATTTGATACAAATATGTGTGTTTGAAATGCCACAATTCATTCTCTAGAGTCAGGCTAACACCCACCTCACCCACCCTGGGGTGCCAGCAATACCCGACCCCTCTCCAGCTGTTTGTCAGGCACATCCTGGGCTCGTCCTTGGTACAATGAGACATGAGTGAGCTGCTGTACCCCTTTCCCTCAGTATGAGCCTGCTAATTCTCTGATAAAAAGCACATTTATTGAGGCTGCCTGCAAGCCATTCAGAAGATGGTTAACTCACCCCTCCACTTTCACTTGAGCAAGATCGATTTTGATGTTCAAGAACAGTCTGTGGTAAATGAATGTGATCTTGTGGAAGGAGACACCAGCAGAGTACAGGACTGCACTGCCCAATTGAGACAGATTTATTTTTTTTGTGGCACCTCTGAGGAGAAATATTTCTGACAATAGCTGTCGTGCTATTGTCAGGCCACTTAACCTCCCCAGCATTAGGTTACTGTGCCCTGGGGTGTTGGGGAGATTCAGCTTTAACTACACAGGACAGACTGGTGCTAGATTTGACATCCCAGCTGAAGAGGCACAATCCCTTAACTGGGGCAACTGCACCTCCACGGGGTTTTGTATCTGCCAGAACCCGGGTTTGAAATACAAGTAGCATCATTTACATCCCAAGAAAGTAATCGCAATGGAAGCTTCTTGGAAAATATAACTGATGATTTAGCAATTGTTTTGCATATGAAATCTTAATTAAGATGTTTTGAGAATTAAGAGTTTCTCCATAAGAGCCATTTGCTGTTACCAGCTGCTTTTACTACTTGGTCATGGATATCATGTTGTAGATACCCACAGAGTTTTTATTAAACAAAATTGCTACACTACCAGCCAAACTAAGCTGCTGTAAAAAGTGTGGACTCACCACCTTTTTTATTACACTGCAGACATCCTCAAACTGATAGTTAACAACTGAATTTTGTGGTACTGTTGAATTACAGAAACAAAAACAGAGAACTTGCTTCCCTAGTGAGGAACCTGCCAACCTAAGCACAAGTGGACCCCAAAACACTGCACTTTATAAACACTATACACTCTTAAAGCACACATTTTAAAAGTGTGTATAAAGTGAGTGAATAAGTACATAATTTTCCTGGGTGTTTTTAATAGATACTTTTTACCATATAAGTATGCAAAAATAAATAAAATTGGTAAAAAAAAATTCTATAGGAGAGGGTAAATGCCTATTCAAGCAGAACAGTACAGAGAATATCCGATATCAGTGATGTGCTGGCTATCAGAAATAGAGATGTTGCTTTCAGCTCCTTGTAGAACAGGCCAGGTGCTAATTACTGTCATTGATATGAAAATGAAATTAAATCCACCAAAGCAAAAAAGAGTATAGAATACTTGCAAATATATGCAAAAGAGCAAATTTATACAAATGTAACTGATGTGGCCCATTATGCTAAAAAATTATCTTAAAACAGTAAAGATAGATAACCAGACCAGATGGGACTCTGAGCAACCTGATCTAGTAGAAGGTGTCCCTGCCCATGGCAGGGAATTGGAACTAGATAGTCTTTCAGATCCCTTCCAACTCAAATAATTCTATCATTCTTTGCTTAGAACAAACTTTTAGTTGTCCGAGGCAGCTGAACTTATGATTAGGTCTAGAAGTAATTATCTACTAATGCACCTACTTTTTTTTTCTTTTTTCATTTTCATGTCTGTAATTACAATGTATTTGCAATATTAGAGTAGAAAAATCCATTCTCCACACTAACAGTACACATCAGAGAATTAGGAACATCTTCTAAGAGCACAGTCATAACACCTCAATTTTAAGAATTTCTCCCTGAAGGTTTCCAAACTGTGTAAATGAAGGGACAGTAGCATAATCCTCTCTAAATGGGTTTATATGATGCTGCTAATGCTGCTTTTATATGATGCTGTTAATGCTGCATTTGCAGCATTAACATACTTTGGAACATCAGATGAGATCATTCCAAAGCTGAAAGTGCATGCAGGGGCCATGTCTAGGTCAGGGACATGAAGTTATTTTGCAGCCACACTGTTACTCAAATTCCTCATCTAATATTGCCATTGTCTGATAAGTGACAATTTACTCTTTTTAGGGAATAAAAATAAGGGGGTAAATATGCTCTACTATGCAGGTTAAAAATAGGGTTTTATTCTGGAGGTAAGTACACTCAGATTCTGAGCCTTTTGTTACAAAGAACATGCAGCACAAGAGACTCAGAATGAATTTTGGGTCAAGGATACAGCATAAAGACCCTTTATGACCTAAAAGAGTTCTACTTTGACACCATTCACTGTAGAAAGGACTCCAATCTTAAGGTTATGGCAAAAAAAAAATAAATTACATAATAAATGCAAAGGTATCAAGAATTTATATAATGGTGGGAATCGAATGTTTGTATTACGGGAAGGGCTGAATTTATCTTGGCAGCATTTAGAACCATGGCTGGAGAGAATTCATATAGGTTAAGAAAGTAAGTCTTAAAAGTATTTATCAATCATAAACTAACCTGCTCTGTTTTTTCCAAACCTGCCATCCAGTGTGATATGTTTTCCTTATTTAATATGTACAGGTCTAATCACAGATGATGATAAGGTAACTTTAGTCTGCTTCAAAACAAACCCAATCACAAACTTCCAGCTACCCTTTGTTACTTTTTTTTCCCATTAATTCTCTGTCTCATCATCTTTCTATCCTTTTACATGGTAGAATCACATATATTGTTATGTTGGGATTAAATATATTTTAGCTTTTCATGTTTATAAAAGCTTTCATTGTTTTTAATAACCTTTGAGCAAGGTGTTTAACAAGTGAGCCAAAGAAAAACAAAAATCCTAAACAGAATTAAATCTTGTGTGGTTATACACAAACCATGAAAGAATCTGTATGAAAACATTAAACTGAGGACATGAATTTTGATCACATAATGTTTACCAAATATTTATAGAACTCAAATCCTGAGATTTTCATCCTAATCTTCAATAAGAGTTAATAGTGGTGACAATGCATTACAAACTGTCTTCAGTGCCCAAGCTGTCATCCTTCATAAACAAAATCAGAACAATCAAAAGAAGTAATTTAAGAACTAATACAATTTTTAAATGGTTCTGAGATTACGTACCTAGCAAGAGACATGTACCAATTCATTTATTTAAATACTTATCTCATTTTCAAAACAGTATGCAAAATTAAACTGATACCAAAAGAATAGTCATCCTCATTCAACATAACTCCATCTTTGCTAAACAATACCTTCATAAGGACTTCCAAAAAAAGAATAAAACCTTGACTATGAAAATAAGCAATTTGTTCTCTTAATCTAGTAATGTAAAACAAGAGGAAAACAACAGGCAACTGTTATGCCCCTCTGACAGTTTTGATAAAAATTTCTATTATATTCTTTAGAGGAGTAGCAGGTCCTTTCTGTGCAGAAAATCACAGTTTCAGGATTTGAAAATGATCTTAAAACTCTCACAGAATTGTATTGGTAGGATATGATCAGATTAATATGCATTCAGATCTTTTTTCTAGCTATGTCAGAGATTTCTTTATCTTTTAAATCGTGTTTATATTCCTTTGCCTGTCTTTTTCTCATTCTAAATGTCTGATAAGTTTCTGCCCAATCTAGAAAAAGTCTACACTAACAAAAATATGGGGCCAATGGAACTTAATTAATTTTCTGGCTACACAGGTTTACAACTGTGAAGTGCAGGATTTAATAATGATATCTGGAACAAGGACAACATAGTCTGCAAACACTAGAAAAAATGTGTATTTCTCCTATGTTGCAGGCTAGCAGAGCACATATAATACTATTTAAACATCAGAATCTGCATAACTTTTTTTTAAAAATAACTTGTATCATATTCCAGACACAGTTATACTTTTAGTTGTCTTTTACACATAAAGTGTAAAATAAACAGCTGCTTTTTAAAAGCTTGCCTGTTTCAGTTAACTTGTAACAATGTTTTATATTCTGCATTTCCTACAAAGACTATCCTATATTCCTGCTCACTGATAAGCTGCTGATTTTTCCACATAAAATACCACCACTTCTCAGTATATTTCATTGCTTTTCCTAAACAGGCTGCAGAGTTAGTCTGAGTTCTCTGAGTGTTTCATGAAACAAAACCATAAAAATTGTGTAGCAGGAGATGAGGAACCCCTACCACTTCAAAGAACAATACATCCCGTGCTGGGAGGAAATGAGGGAGCAATATCCATCATTTACACATCATGTGTGCAGCAAACATTTAAACAACAGACAGCACTATAGTCACAACTGTTTATTTTGAAAGTGACCCAATCTCCTGGAATTTCACTTGAACTGGTACCACAGGAATCTCCTATTCTAATTCAGCACATGAATCATCATGGCAATACAGCAAATAATAGCAAGCAATTCTGTTTCTATGTGTATGTTATGACTGGGGATCATGATACTGAAGTCAACATAAAAGGAACTCAAATTATGGGAGAGAAAATACTTCAGTATTAATTCTCTGCTGAAGACTACTAAACAAATTTAAAATTGCCAGTTGCTAAACCCAATGACTGCACAAAGTTCCTTGACACAGGCTAAGCAGAGATGAAAGAATTCCCGCGGCTATTCCCTAAGATTTTTGAAGTCATGTACCATTGTGTAGTCAAAGCACTCATCCCTTTGGTAATGTAATTCCAAATTATTAAGAAGTCAATCAAATAAGTGCTAAAAAATAGTTTCTACATATTCACAATGGTCTTATTAAAAGATGACAATTGCAAAGAAAGAAAAGATTGCAAAATGTCTCATCCAAGCCTTCTCTCACAAGGAGATGCATTATATAACTCATTTGTAAAAGGAGCAGAACCTTAAACAACCTCTAAGTTAGTTCTGTCCCAGACCTCCTTCTTCTTACCAACCCTGCTCTATATTCCCAGCTGGATTTACTATTTACAGTTAAATCATCATTATTGTTCCAACATTCCGGTGCTGTTATCTTGTTATTATCTCAAACTGTGCACTCCCTGTTATACCCCAAATAAAACTCTTTGACTTAAGAGAGAAAAAAACCTAATTTCACATCCTCCTCCTCCTTTTAGCTTGCAGGAATCATACTAGCTTATAGAGAATGAGTTAGATTTGACAGAACTGTTTATTAATTTCCAGTCATAATTTGTGTTCAGATGTGTTAAGTAACTTGGTTCTTTAAAGCAAAATAGATCTTGCAGAGCTTCCACCAGAGAAGCTTTGGAAGCTGTCCCACTTGGCTTTGGGAATGAATCTATAGGCTTCAGACTGAGACAGCTTCTCAAGGGAGCACACGTGATGCCACAGTTACTGAGAGTCAATAAACAGAAAACCTTACAGTGCCATTTCCATGCAAATGCTTCTCAAACTGGAATGCAAATTAACCACCCTATCCACATTTAAATGGGTGTAAGACACAACCCAGAGAGGGCAAATGTGAATATTTATGCTGATTGCCTTTTATAAGTTTTTGTCCCTTTCTTTGCCATTTTTCTTGAATGCAGTAAAGTCTTCCCATTTTAACACTGAAATCTGTTATTCCATCAACATAAGAATGAAAAGATGGGGAAAGGGATGAAAGAGGAGTAGAACACTGTGAACTCAGCCAATATGGATTTAGCTGCTTTACTGTAAATTACTTCTTGAGCAAGTCTTCCTATAGCTCCTTCCTTGTCCGTAGCCAACTCTGTCTGTATTTCATCACAATCTTGTAAGAATGAACTACTGAAGGTCATGAGTCAAACGAGTTTGGATAATCACTAACAGAGAGCTTGATCAGAGGTTCCAAATGATGCAAAAACAATATCAAAATAGTAGCTCAGGTTCTGAAAGCTGGTCTACCCTGACAATGCTGCTTCCTATTCAGGACTGAGAGCTAGTTCATGTTTCCTCACTGTGGTCAACCAGGTACTGCTAAAGAGGAATTGTGTTCCCATTTATCTTAGATATATACTTGACTTTATTAGGCTCATGATAAAAAAACTACCATGAGCTTTGATGAAACAGAATTTTCTGTTTAAATATCAATCTTGTATTCATCCATAAAACTGCCTCACCATATGTTTCCTCATTATTTTTAATTATATATAAAATGCAAGATATAACACCACTAGAAAAAAAGTAGAAAAGCATAGGTGAGAAGAAAGGCATATGTGAAAAACATGAACATGTTTCCCTGAGAAGGGAAAAATCTGAAGTCATAAACAGATCCTATGTAAATCAAGAGCTCACAGTTGTATTGTGGACTGAAACTCCCATGGTACCATTCCATAGCTCTGTGTGCTCATTTTGAGAGGTAAAAACTTTAGCGCTGCACAATTTAAAAAAACAGAACCAAGTTTTCCCCTTCATTTTTATTTTTAAGTTGCACAAAACAGAAAGATTTGTGGAGCATAAAGCCTTTTGGAATAGGCTGCTTAGCTGGTACTCTAATACATCAGCTGCTGGGGGATCTGGAAAGCAGCCAAGCCTCCCAGATTCAACACGTTCAGCAGCTCTCCCTGCTCTTTCTCCCAGCACAGGAGGACAACAGCTCCTAAAAATTCAAATTCTCACTAATGCATCTTTCATAAAGTTTGCTTTACAAAGGCCCTCCCAACCTATTAAAGATATTTAAACTGCAGACCTTCAGGATGTCCTGAACTGGTGGGCTTTGTTTTTATTTTGTTTTCAAACACTTCAATTCAACAGCCCAGTGGGAAAGGTCAGGACATCTGGCCATATTTTTTGGCATTCATTTATAAATGTTATTTTGTCTCTCCTCAACTAGAAAGGGAGATGCCCATGAAACCAGTAACCCTGCCATACCTGTACCAGCACTGTCTGAAGATAAATTCTTTATCTATCAAATTTGTTTATAAGGAAACCTGTCTTAAAACTTCTATTTTACAGAAGCTTAAATTTAAACATGCCCATGCTGAGATGATTTCTGTGAACAGGCATGCATTGCAGTGTGTCAATTAAAGCTGAAACAGCTTGGTAGGATCTTTGAAAAATAAATGGAACAGCACAGGTCTGTGTGACAAAGGAATTCTCTCTTCATGTATACATATTAAAAAAAAAAGAAAATCGGATCACTCCATTTCTTTCTGCTCACTTTCTCACTAGAATGGATGCTATAAATATTCCCGAAAAGTGAATTTAGGACTCAAGTACCTTAAATATTTGTCAAAAGCAAACTTATAATTATGAAGTGGTTTTAGATAAAATCCTTTTATTGCATAGATGACAACAAAGAATTTCTGTAATTAATCATTATAGTTTCGATACTGTTGTCAAAATGTTAAACATTTACAAAGCATTGGCTGTTGGCTTTTCATAGGCAAGAACAAATTTGCAAATCACTGTAATGAAGAGAATAATTGAAGAATTATAGAGTATTGCACTAAACAGTAATGTTTCAAGTGTCAGCATGTGTTCATTCGGATCTGCCCATCAGGACCTGAAGGTGATCTATTGGTCCCAATTTCTTAAGGCTTTATCATAGATGAACATGGTTACAAAGCTATATGCATCACTTATTAAAAAAGTCAACTTTATGCTGCACTAGAAATTTACATTAATATGCTCTTACAGTAATTTAGTTAAATACTCATTACTAAGTACCACATCTAAATAGTGTGACTTGTACAAAATTGAATTTGGAACAATTCAGAAACAGCAGCAGAATAAAAGTATTTCCTTACAAAATCCTGCTAAATCAGCATAGTCCTATGGAAATGTCTATTACTACCCAGTATCTGATCCCAAAGGATAAGCTCAGAGAAATTGTTATCAAGTTTTGAACCCAATGCTGTTATTAATATTTAGTATCAGGGGAATTCTGAACTCTACTCCTTATTTTGCTTTGGAAATATTACCTAAAAGAACTGTTGCATTTTTTTAATGTATCAAATAATGAAATTCTGACACATTTCTCAGTTTCTCTTAAGCACTATATTCCATTAAAACAAATAATACATTTTTTTCCTTCATCACATCACATTTGTCATAATTTATACTTGGGTTATCATGTTCTACATCACAACTGTTTCCATTTCTATATTGCAAACCAATCGGGAATGATGAAATTTATTTACTAAATTGTTAAACTGTGGTTTACATGAGAAAGTAACTTATCTTGCAAACCTCCACTACCAACAAATTGTTTGTTTTGAAGTCCTGGCACATGTAAAATTAGCTGTTACAGAATTACAAGGTCTGAGCAATAAACTGCTGTACCAGGTAAATTTATCAGGTAAATTTATATAGCACTTTGGCTTGCTAAAAACAACACTTAGTATCAAAAGAGGCTAAGTGAATAGCATCTTAAAAAAAATAATAATTTTTCAATGGTTATTGCAATAAATGTGCTGGAGATTTTAATTTCAGCTGCAGTTGACAAAAGTATCAAGGTCGCCCTGACTACGGGAAAAATGGTTTTATTTCTCTCCAGTTCTTCAGCATAATGGTTTTGTAGGCAAGAATTGGCTATATAGTGGTCACTACAGGGAAGAGAGACCAAAATTTTCAAGGTTATCTACCTTACATAGGACAACAGTATCACTTTCTAGTCAAAAGAATAAAAAGCTGCATTTTCCAGTGAATTGGTCCCCTGTGTATCTCTCCAGCAGAATCTGACAATTTAAGCTATTCCACTGCATTGGCTTTCTCTTTGGTATCCAGGACATTGCTACCAACTTCTAGTTTCAAAATGTTTCACATACCATAGGCTAAACAGCCAGAAATGTCAACCTGACTTACACACAGGAAAGTGTGTTTTTCTTTTAGGAACGTTGAAGATTTATCTTTAAAAAAAAAGGTAGCATCAAACCACCTGCTTTGCCCAGCAAATAAACTAAGTCTGTTCATTAAAAATAGCACAGAGGTGTCCTTTGGGTTGCTTTTCTCCAGTGTAGCATGGCCACTTTAACTGGTGAGACAGATTTTATATTTGGTGTCAGCCACTCCCTGGGCTTTGCAGTTACGTGTGTGGAGGATGAACAGCAGGCACTAATACGAGTATCATGACTCTTTTCAGGCAGTAGGTGAAACCTTGAAGAAAAAGTGGCTCTGTCTTCAAAAAAGTGACCTGACCTTTGCTTTGGTGGGTTTTTACTCTGCAAGAAATAAAAAGCACTGCATGCTTTCCAATGCATCCTTCCTAGCTGATAAACTATTTTGTTCTAGCACTCAGCACAAAAGGACTACATTTTATAAAGACCAATAGCATGCTATTAGTGCTAGCTAATGATAGCTCATGTGTCATACTGGAAACAAGCTTCATAGACCTGGAATATGTCATATGAATCATGAACAAACACGTAATTGCCCCAGAACCTTTGATATGCTTACCAATTAAACGTAATTCTCATTGAATTTAATATATTTAATTTTACAATGACTTTGCAGTTCTTTGGATATCAAAGGCATCACAAGTCCAGCATGCTTATCATTTATGACACTTCTGCTCTGAGAATTTCTTGCAGCATGCAAAGAACTCTCTGTAGGTATCTGTGATGTGTTGCACAAGCAAGCTAATCTAATATTGACCTGACCAGTAATAAAACCTGTTTAGAACCTGCAAAAGTACGTAATGGTTTTACCTGCAATTGATGAAATGTTCCTTAAACCATCTGTAGTTTGATATAAACAATAGCGGGGGTTTACTTGACACAGAATATACTGCTAGTGAAGGTAATTCTTGTATATGATGTCTTAGCAAAGAACCCCTTCTGTTAACAGACTTTTAAGGATTTAAATATACTTAAGTTCAGTGTAAAATACTTCTTTTATGGAGCCAGATCCTGCAGTCCTTGCACAGCTAAAACTTCCATGGAAATCAATGGGAGCTATTAAAGTATAATAATAAGGACCTGCCCAGGGTCACTGGCATAATACAGCTCTGCTGTGATGCTTTATGTGTAAGCTCCAACCTTCTCTGTCACTTGCAAGAAGCAGAGATCAAAATAAGACCAAAGATCAAGATACAGAAACCCATGAGAACCCAAGATGACAAAGACCCTCATTAAATAAAAAGAATGGCATTGAACAGCATGGCACATAATATTGGTGCACTTTTTGTTTGGCTAATTTATATTAGACAATGTTGAAATATCTTAACATTGTCCAGAATATTTACAATGTGTTAAGAGAAGTTTAAGACAAGTGAAGTTTAAAAAAAAAATCCTTACAGTAAGTTCTACAACAATGATCATTTTAGGGAGAGCTGTAGCAATGCCTACGATGGCAGAATTTGGCTCCGTATGTTCTGTTAGCAAAAACCCAGACTGTTTATATGATGTAAACTGCTTTTTTAAATGTTACTAGAGCTATAAACTCTGTGGGTCCAGATTATACATTCAAATTTCAGGGAGAGTTTGCCTCAGTGAACAACAAGGAACTGTGCTTTATTTGAAAACTCCGCTTGATGCTATTTTTAAGAAAAAAAAAAATCACGAAGAGATATTTTGGGAATAAACTTGGATAACTAAAATTAAATCAACGGGCTGATCCTCCAACCTCTACTGCTCTGGGGATCCCATCCTACGGAAGCTTGGCACGGGGGAACTTCCAGCAGGCCTCGGCCCAGCAAGAAAGTGCCGGATTCCTGTTGACTTCATTGGGGCAACTCTAACGAGCCACCAGACCACGGCTAGACCCCAACTGCCTCCTTAACCATGGGGTTGGCGTACCACTTGTTATATTATTATTATTATTATTTTTATTTTTACTATTTTTAACCAGTGTGTGTGTATTCTGCTTCCAACCGAGCTTCGCTTCCAGGCGCAGGCGTGGCCGGCGTCCCGCCGGGCCGGGTCGGGAGCGCGCGCGGGAGGCGGTCGGAGCCCGCTGCTGACTTGGCGCCATTGTTGGTTTCGCTGTTGTAGGGCAAAGGCGCTAGGGCGGCCGATAAGGCTGTGGCCATGGTGATGAAGGAGATTCCGAGGGAGGAGTCTGCAGAAGAAAAGCCCCTCCTCACTGTGGCATCCCAGGTGGGCGGAGCGCGGGGCTCTGAGGGGGCCGCGGGCGCTGCGCGAGTCCCCAGCCCCACTGGGTGACCCATCCCGCGCCAGTGGCATCCCGCTGCTTCACTGAGGGGGGAAGATAGCTTGGGGTGAATATTGGGGGTGTAGATGTTTTGACATGAAAATTTAAACAAAATTGCATTTTTCTCCCCCCTGTTCAGTTACCAGAAAGTTGTTTAAAGCTAGTTTAAAATCTCGGTTCTAGCTCATGCCATCAATTGTCACGCCATAAATGCTCATTTGCAATTCATATATCAAATATTCCCATTTGGTGCATATGTAAAATAAGAAACAAGTAGTTCACAGCAGTGTCATTTCCAATATCTCATATCCCATTCTTAAGCTCTCTCTGGGGTTCTGCTCCTTGTCTGGATCAGAATATGTGACTTTGCACATCTCATTGCTTTCATTTCTACACCTTCAGTCAAAGGAAGGACGTACATTCCCACACTAAACCTTACACATACCTTGGAGTAGCCACCAAGCATTTGGTGGTTCCATTAGTTTCTTAAAGACAGTGACTGAACATTACTGTAAACCACAGCACTCTTGTTATGAGAGTGGGTTTTATTCCCTCATGTTGCTCACGTACATGAATTTGTTCCCCAGGCAAGTGCATTTAGTTTCCTGCCGATATTTACTGCACACAAATACTTCCAGCTCATCAGGAATGGAAATTGCTGGAAGCCGGTTTTACATGAGAGCCTTAAACAAAATCCACAGTCCTGTTTTATTCCTCTCATGGTTTAAGATAACAGCTACTGTACTTTAGAAAGTTCTAAAATGCACACACACCAGGACGTACTTCTCTAGCAGAGCGTCGCAGATATGCTGCACTAATACACATTCTAGAAATACCATCTACTAATTTGGAAACCAGGTCTGGCACCTCCTCCTCAGCCCCTGTTGAACACCAGTTTTGTTCATGGGGAACTCCAATGTCTATGAAGAAATTGCACAGAGGAAAAAGATGCTCTGTTTATGGCATCATTTCTAATTTTCCATTAAGTGATTAACAAACAATTAGAAACCCACATAAAATGCCTCCAAACCTTCACTGCAACCCAAAAGAAATTGACATGCAGAAACTTCCATTGGCTTCAACAGGGCCAGGAGTTCAGCCTGGGTTCATTAAATGTTTAACACACCATTTGTAGTGGCTGTCTGTCAGTCTCCTCAGCAATAGTCTATGATAAATTTATAAGTAAAATGCTTGTGTCTGTTAGTCAGTGTAATTTCTTCCACTAAACACAAATACCTACTTCCCTGCTATGCACCAAAGGGGTGCAGAAGCCAAAAGGAAGCAGAATCAAGTGAAAAAGTGAGTATTTTCCATAGCCATCTCTGCATCATGTATGTGTGATGTGCAGCTGTATACATTGACCACGTTGCCTACATCGTTTGTCCCCTAACTGTGGCTGAAGTGTTGGTTTGAGATGCTGTCACTGCAGTGTGTCCGTGTGAACCCCTCATCCCAACCATCCACGCAGGAAAACGCTCTGCTGTGCCAACCATCCTCATCCCAGTGTCTGTCTCTGCTCCTTACATGATGAAACAGATGGATGTGGTTGCTGCTCACGGGGTGGAACAAATTCCAGATTGACTGCAAAATTCCCAAGCCAGATGGGTCAGGAGAATGAAGTCTGGTCTTTCCCAAGTTCTCACCATCACCAAACCCACTATGGGCAGGTCCATGTCTTAGGGAGTAACTGAAGGCATTAAGTGTCCATGCTGCTCCAACCTTGCAGTACCTAAGCAAAAAACCTGCAACTGAAATGCAAGGATCAAGCCCAGACAGAGGAGCACTGGCTTTTCGAAGAGAAAAAAAAAAGTGAAATCCCCCATTTCCAAAATCCTTGATGAATGGAGGATTAATCATGTCTGACTGTGGAGACAGAGTCCTCAGGAAGCATAATTGGAATCTGATACACAAAGAGTCTCTAAATCTGCTTTTTGATAATGTACATACCCCCCTGAATTTGTAATTTAAAATATGTCTCTTTGCTCTTTTCCTCTGGAAAATGGTAAAAACATATCCAGCACAGAAGACAGATAAATAGTCCCATTTTATTGTAATGCTCCCAGCAAAGCCCAGCTTTTAAAATATGACACCTATTTTTTGAATAAATGCTGTGAATTAAATGTAAATTATGTTTCCAATTCACAAATTATTTTATATCATCAGATATGGTATTATATCATCAAAACTGGAGGCAATATATCTTCAAATAACATGAACCAGAATTGTACTGCAGACTCCTGTGGGGCTGTGGCAGTATATGGCAACTGGGAATCTCAAACCATTCCAGCAGTAATGAGTGTACTACAGTAGGCAGAGTATTCCTGGTAATTTAATGGACCTTTCAGTATCTATTTTTTTGTAATCCTGTCTTCCTGTCTCAATTACCTTCCATAAAAGTCACTTGCTTCACACTTACTGGTGTGAAAAAGGATTCCGTAGTTGCCAAATTTAATACTTTAAGCATCAAGAGAGTGATCTTTCAGTTCTAATAGGATTTGGTAGAATATAACTCTATCCATGTTGCTGTCTCCCTTTATCTTTTAAAAGATAATTCATAAGAGATTGGGACAAATGAAAAACAGGTAATTTTTTATATGAATTGAACCTAGAAAACGTGTAAGAAAGCTTGCTCAAGGTTCAAAGATTACCTGGATATTAAGCTATGAACCAATTACTTCTACCTGAAGCAGAGAAATAAATGAGAAAAAACATGCATAAATTTGGTTTTAATTGCAAAATAAAATTTTTGTTTAACCTCTTCACAACTTCTTTGCATTTGTCAGGAGGAAAAGATCTTGCTTCAGAATTACTTCTTAATGAGAAATTTAAACCTAAATGTGCCCTGAAGTCAAAGTTTAATTGTGCAGTCAGCTATGAAATTCCCAATTTACTACAGGTCAGTGAACTTCAAAGGATCTGATTCAATCACATACTTCGACCCAGACTTATACTTTAAAATATGATTAACTGCTTTATTGAGCAGTAAAAAGTTCTTGCTTAAATGCTTTGCCAGCAAAAAAAAAGAAATCTCACAGTGTCACCAGAGTTATTTGTCCCAGATCCATCACACCTAATTTAGATTCCTTGTTAGAGCACACAGGTTGGAAAGACACTCATGGTAGGATCTCTATAAAGCCAAAGAAAGAAAGAAGACCTGCAGTGGAGGGATTCATGCCCAAGAAAGTCCTGTGGCCAATATACTCTGGAATTATATAGAATAGAAATGGGAGTCCATGAAAACTTCACCAACAGGAAAAACAAAAGCAAAGTACATCTTGAAAGCCATTCCCCCCTTCTGCTTTTAACTGGAAAATATAGGAGCTGCTACTTGGAATTTATGCGACCCACACAGACATTGCTCAGAGCACAGTTTTGATCTGGAGACTTAAAATTTAGAAAGTTAACCCACAAAACACTTAGGGTTTAGAATTTGAATTGGAAAGAAGAAATTTTAAAAGCTGGAATTACATTATAAGAAACATGCTGAAATTCATCCTCCCCTGTGAAAAGTGCAGGCTACAGCACATGTCAGAAAAAGAGATATGTTTCGTGACTACCCCCCAATTAACTCCACCAGATGCTTAAGGCTTTTTTATGGTCTATAAGGTATTAGTTAGTATTCAAAGTAGGAACTATTATTTTTTTAAGGGAACTTCATTTGCATGCCAATACTTAGTTGATCTAAGCACATTTATATTTGCTTAAGGGCTTGTGAATAAAATACTCAAACATTTCCACTGCCTAAATTCCACTGTTTTGGTGTTTTGGTTTTCATTTGCTTTTTTATATATTTGTATGTATGTGTATATGTATGTATGTATTTATTTACTTATTTTGGTGGTGGTGGTATGTTTCTGCTTAGGTTTAATTTTCTTTTCTTGCTTGCTTTGTTAGGCTTTTCATATATTTGTTTTGTTCTGGGGCTTTTTTGTGGGTTTTGGTGGGTTGTTTGGGTTTTTTTTTAATCTCTAACAGGAGATTTTTAAATGCTTCCATTCAATTTTATAAAGGAAACAGATTTAAAATAGCTAATATTCAGCTCCCAATGTTGTTAGTAGATTTTCTGATGTGTGTATCAAGGGCTCACTACATGAATTTGATTGCATAATCACAGTTTTCCATATAAACTTAACAGTCCCATTTGAATCAATCATGTTCATTCTAAGCTTCTTAGCATTAGGCTTGCACTGACTTCCAGCCCACTCCATAAATGTATTCTCAATAAGATTATAACAGAATGTGGGATGTTCCAGTGGATGTAATTAGCTTCCCTTCTCTTTTACACCAACCTAAACCAAAATTCAATCCATTTTAACTAAGTGAAATGTTCAGGTAAAAAGGCAAAAATCCTGCCAGTTTTAATTCTTGTCATTATCAAAGTCTGGAGTGCAAGAATTCATTGTAAATTCCAATCTTCCAAGAACAGTGGCAATTTCTTCACTGATCTTAGGATAACTAGGCTTGAGATCCTATTTTTTGGGTTCTTTTTAAAGGATTAATGATAAATTTATTAGCAGTATGTTCTATACATCTCAAATCTGATTTATTATAAAAGCTTTGAGTACTTTATCAGGGGACACATCCTCAGTCCTACTGATAACTCTTTTTCATCTATTATTAGGACAGGGTAAATACATGAAGAGCAAAAGAAGAAATACATAAATGAATAATTGCATGCTTAGCAGTACAAATATTAATTGATTCTTTACCTCTAAGTTAAATATTGCTCAACATTTATTGCTTTTAGGGACGTATGCATAATTTCAGCAGAAATATTCTCATGAGTACAATAAAATTGCCTTGACAATATGCTTAAGAGTCATAAGTTGGCTGCTTTCCTAAAGTTATGTAGATTTCTCTGTCACATAAATTAAATACATTTTTCACAAAATTACAATTTTAATTTGAAATTGCCACGGGAATTGATGGTGTATTTTTTAATAAAGTAAAAAAATTACCCATACTGTTTCATACACTGCTAAATTCCTTACTATTCCTTAACGACAGAAAGATTGGACAAACTTTTTTTTTTGTGAATAATATAATATGCAAGTTTAGCTCTGGTTTTTATATATAGTAATAAGAGTTACTTTTCAGAAACGTCTTGGCTCTTCATTCATGAATACTCCAAGTAAGAATATACTGCCCTGTTAAAGAGTTGCAAGTTGATGTGCTACAGTTCTAGATTCACTGAACTTCCTATTTTTTCAGTGAAACTGTTCTACTGAATTGCAATTAACAGTTTATGAGTTTCAAACAGTCCAATCTGCTGAAAACATCCCAAAGCAACCAGAAATGCCATGACAGGGAAAGGCCATTTAACAAGAACTTATGATTTGGTTCCTATGACCAGACACAGTAACACATCCAAAACCACAGCCTAACTCTAAATATTCTGTAGAACTTTGTTTGGGAGGAGAAATCAGCAGAGAGGAAAAGAAAAAATCCATGTGGTTTTCAAGCAATTACAGCCCATATGCAAAAATATAGCAGGGATCTCAAATTATCTGTGGTGATGACAAAAAGTTGTCTTTGATCACTGCTGTAGATCTTCAGCCTAGATAATGATATGGAGCAGGGGAGAGGCTAAAACAGAAATCACCAGGTAACACCACAAAGAAAACTCATGGCCAAATGAGAAATAAAATCTTCTAACACCCAGGAGGGAGAGGCACTCCATTTTTGATAACAGCTACCTTTAACTTAAAGAAGTGTGTGGAGCATGCAGGCATGAATGCAAGCAGAGGATTTACAATAAATCCCATTTCTGTATGGGTAAAGGCCAAACTGTCAGTCACAGTTCAAATATGACAAGAGTAACTTTCCTCCTCTTCCCCCATGGCTCTGATCCAGCAGGACAGTTAAGCACGTGCTTAACCTTGAGCTTTGCAGGGCTTAAGTGCTTAGCTGGAGCTAAGCCAAAATGCAGGAGCCAGACACAACTCCCATGTTAAACCTCCTTTCTCCAGACCAGGTTGAACAAAGGGAAGGAGATATTGAGCTATGAGATGTTTAATTTTCCAATAGTACACCATAACTTGCCCAGGTCATCACATAGAAACACAGGCAGGGTGTTGGTGTGACACAGAGATGACAACAAGAGCTGTCACCCAGCAATGCAACTGCTCTTCATGGAGATGCAACATAAAAAAAGGTTTTAAACAACACAGCTGGCACATGAATTCAAATATCCAATGCAGTGTCTGCAGCAGACCTCCCACAGCTTCTCACAAACCCTGACAGCTGGGGTGACTTAGCTGGTGTGATTTCAGGTAGGAAATTGTCACCTCTGATTCACACCACACACCTCCTGCTACCTAGCAAGAGAGCATTGGTTATCACCTGGTGAGCAGGGCTGCCCTTCAGAGAGGCAGCAGCACCTGAGTGCTCTTTGCAGGAGGGTGCAAAGAACTCATGTCAGTTTTAGAGCTTCCCACAGTTCATGTGAGGCAGAAGTCAGTTATACCACATGCTATGTGAATCTATTCTCTCTTCTGGTGAAAAGCAGATATTTGGCTCTCTTGTCAGCTTCATTGGGACATACCTTCATGGTAGAGTGACAGAGAAAAATTAATGTATCACTCTGGCACAAGGATGGGGCAAAAAGCCAAGAAGTAATCTCACTTACTACACAAGAGTAAATAAAGTGTGTGAAGCAGTAATATTGATTGTGAAATCTTTATAAACATACTATAAAAGTGAGAAAAGAAGAACAAAACTCATGCAATTAACTTTTATCACGAGGCTATTGAGTTTGTCAGGAGTTCCAAAGATCTCTCTGCAACCAGAAAAGGAATTCTTCCAGTTCTTATTCTGCCAAGATAATGATCCACAGACATGACTGTCAGGCCAATACTTCGAGTTATGCTCTAGAAAACAATAACCTACATTCTTAGTTGGGGTTCCCATTTATCAGTTTTTAGAAAGAGCTAGATAGTAGAAATCAATTTATTTGTTTCCTCTTATCCTAGTGAGTGCCACCAAAGTGCCAGGTGTGTGTAGGGAACCTGTCTGTCAGGAAACCATTGCCCTGGATAGTAAAAATAATTAGTGATTGAAATTAGCTGTTGTCTCTGCCTAAACATAACACAAGCTGCTGGAATCAATCTGACTCATTCACCTGCTTTTCCAGTGTCACCCAAAGAGCAGACAAGTTTCTCAGAGCAAAGTTCAAATATAGTATTTTTCCAGTAGAAAATCTGAGTTCAGTGTTTCCTGCCTTCTCCCATGCTCGTGACCACAAGCTCATTTTCACTCTGAGCTTTCTGGAGCAGCTCCTGTCACTGAGGCAGCCCTACCACCCTCTCACCACACTGAGGGGGCAGGACAGGAAAAGGTTGAGTGCCCTGGAGCAGCTTGGATGCTGAAGTCTACAGGGGATTACCCAGTAGTAGTTTGGGGTTTCCTAAATTAGTGCTATGAGTAATTCAATCAGGCTCAGGCAACAAAATGGATCCAATCCAAAATTCAATCCAACTCACTTCAGTAGCGAATTACATCTAAATTTTAGATGCTTTTTGAGCCAGTCCTTCTAAAATAAATCCCATATATAGCAGGGGGAAAGCTAGGTGCCTTTGAGAGCCTCCTGAGGGACAGCCTAAATTGGGCAGGCAAGATCTCCCTCTGGAGTAGCTTTTCTAGGCATTTATCTCTCCCTATTGAACATGGAGGGAATTTAGGCACTTAATTTAAGAGAACTAGTTCACTCTGTGCTCAAAACATAGGTGCTAATTAGCTGCCCATGCCTGACTGGAAACCCTCCCAATTTAGAGTCTAAATAATTTATCTTAAAGACTAGCATTATGTTATGCCCTAGTAAAATTTTTAAAAAGAAACAAACCAGCATTTCTTTGTGCACTGCAAACAGATCAAGATCAGGAATGCAGTAAGAGAGGATATAAAATGGTATGGAAGGACCATACCTTAGTTACTGCTGAATGATCCTTGCTTTGCATATTTTGATGCAATGGGGCTGATATCAGACACTTTTGACTCTCCCAGTGTCTCTCCCAAAGCACCCAAAAGCCCCACTTACATGCTTTTTGGAATGAAAAATTACAGTAGCAGTACTGGGGTAAGAAAACCACCTTTTTCTGCTGTGCTGTTCCCAGAAGACTCATTTGAATTTAGGAGTATCTTCTACTATGGATGAGTGTCTTCAGATGTGTTGGTAGTAGGAAATATCAGCCTCCACAGATTTCACATATCCCTCAATTAAAGGAGTGTGTGGGCTTCTTCTTTAATTAAAGTGAATCTATGGAGAGAATTTAAGTTCCTAGAGACATTATGAGAATTTATGGCACCCACTGGCTAAATTAGTACTGAGATACCCCCCTTTTCCCAGGCTGAGTCTGCACCACTTGGCATGTGTACAGATATTGGGCACATAAATCCAGTGTGGGACCAGCTCCTGCCCCCAGTGCTGCTTCTCCAACACCCAGGGATGCTGGGTCACTCTCCTAATTTCACTTTGCTCCCCTCATCTGCAACACAGAGATAATACTCCTCAGCCCTGCAGTGGTGCCAGGCTTGATTCATGAATGTTTTAAGGCATTCTGTGATTTTCAGCCTGAAAGGTGCTCGAGAACCATAAATTATTGGTTTAATATAGATCATGGTTTTCATCTCATAAATCTTTTATGTACTACTCCAAATTCATGCCTGATATAACTCTAATAACTTGTGCAGTATTAAGCCAGGGATAAATTTGGTACAGTATTATGAGGCAGCAAAATGAAATTCCAAGTGTGAGACCAAGGGCTTAACAAGTGGCATTTCTTACAGAGTAATGAAACCTACCCCACTGCCCACTTCTCTACAGAAAAAATATCATCTCATGGCACTCTAACTTTTTAAGTCTTAATTCATCATTACATGTCTGCTTCATGTCAAAATAGTATTTTTTAAATATTTTCTATTGCTATACATAGGTAGTTTGTATTTATTGAGAATTAGTAGATGTGGTCATGTTTTTGCAATCTGTTTTGACAAAACTATTTGAGTTGAAAACATGATTTTTCAAAGGAACAAACCTTTCAATAAGCTTCTAGTCCTTAGCCATGGGAGCATAGGACACAGGACTAGGAGGGATCCACTGGGTCACAGTCACATCATAAGCAGCAATGTAGAAGGATTGGCAAAAGCTGTTTTAAATAGATGGGCATTTTGTCCCCCTACAGTAGGAAAAAAAATACTGTTCATACACTTCACTGCTGTGATGGTTCAGTTCTTTTAATTCTCAGACCAGATCTTCTCATGCCCAGTTTAGAACTCTGTTTTTGGGCCAGCATTTCTCTATGGCTGAAATAAATTTGCTCCTCCAGTGTCATTTGACCACTCCCTCTTTATGTGTACCTGAGGAATAACTACAGTCCTACTCAATCTTCATTTTGTTAGCCTAAGCAAGTCTAACTCTTCTAGTCTTCCTTTAAAACGTAATAAATCTAATGAACACAATAAAGAAAATTCTAAGGACATGATAACCATCTTTGAAAAGGAAAAAAAAAATTATCAGACCTCATACTTCAGTTAGACCTTGGTAAAATTCATATCTTTATTAAGTCTTGTCTCCTTCCGTTCCCTGACTCTGATTCTTAACATCATTTCTGGTCTTCCCAGAGTTTATCCTCTGATCTTTACAGCAGTTTTGGGCAATAAACTGCCTTTCCAGCCGGTCTTCAGATTTTCTATTCTTCACTGTCTGCAATGAGTGATCTTGGATACTTTGGTTCTCATAATCTTTCTTCATTTCATCCTTCCCCCATTCTTTCCTATTAAAGAAAATTTCCATGGAATATAATGGGAAACTTGAATATTATGTGATAATGTACCCTATTGATAGTCTTACAGATACAGAAACAGAGTATTTCCTGTGAAGTTTTTGTATTTACACTGATTCCCACAGAACCTCTTCTTTCTTCCCTCCTCTCCCTCTCCAAATGGTCTAGGACATTTCTTTATGCTGTGTAAATGCAAAAAGAAAAATATATGCAAACAACTTTTGCTGATATCGTGAAAAAATTTTAAAATAGTAGAGGTAGTTTGGAAAAGACTCAACTCTAAACTTAAGGCATCCATATGTTTTTCAAAATAGTCATGAGTAAAGACTGTCACCAAATCCTAGAAAAAAAAAATTCTGTCTGCTTAAGTCCTAAATATCATCATTAGGTAAATTTGTAGACCAGGGGATAATGGAAATCAAAGGTGTGCAGTTGATATAAATGCAATTTCCATTCAAGTGTTGAGATTTACCAAATTAAGCAGGTGCCTACTGTGCATGGAATGAGACAGTAACCTGGACAGGCAATCCAGAGTTAAACCCCCCATGATGAATTCCCTGGCAAAGTGCATGTGCAGTCTGGGTTTAGCACAGGTACATTTGGAGTTTGGGACAGCATCACTGCCAGATTCCTAAATTCAGATCCCACATTTGCACCTTGTGCTGCACTCAGCTGGGCAGGCAGTCACTCCTCTGTCTTCCATGAGCTCGTGGAAACTGGAGTTTCAGTGCAGAACTCTGAGGTCCTGGGCAGATGCATTTGTGCAAGACTTGCAGCACAGCAATTCAGTGTTAGAAACAGCTTAAATGATTGATCCACCAAAAGAGTGGGATGTTAGTTCAATAGCTCCAGTATTTTGCTGCAGCTTTGCAATACAGAAATCAAGTACTGAACAGCAATAAATCTAATCTGGTTTGCTGTAATAACTTTAGAGATAATCCTGCTGCTGGAGTAGCTCAGGGCCAGTATTTAACAAATATGAGGGTGAGTAAATATCCTTTTTGGCCATTTTTAGTTCATGTTAGCATCCTAAATTTAAAAATTCAAACATTTCTAAAAGAAAACTTTGGAAATTCAACAATGGAAAAAGAGTTAGAACAGAAGGTCAAGAAGCTGGAGTGGATAAAATAAAGCTGAAAGAGCTCCAGACAAAAGCAACAGTGGGAAAACATTTTTTCAGATAAAGAAATTAAGATACTAAGATAAAGTCAGTGCAGGGCACACCATCAGACATTCTCCAGCTCAGCTTAGGTCTTAATACTCTAATCAGAGATAGATGGCAAAAAGGAGACTTTTATTTCTGAGATTTGTACAGTTTTATCTTTTTCATTCTGATACATTAAATAGCCCATAATACAGAGATTTCTTTCAGGTAGCAGAACACCAGTGCATTCATCCGATTAAAAATGGAAAACTGCTCATAAATAAAAAGGATTTTATGAGTCTTCCCACAGTCAGAACTCATGCAGGAAATTCATACACTCACCAGGCTCCATCCACTGTCATTCACATATCATTTTATGGCAGAGAAATGTTTCCTGTCTCAGCAGGTTATTGTTTAGTGGGCTAATGCTTGTTTGCAAGCTGAAATGCTATTGTGGGACTTCTGTGGGGAAGCATGTTACTTGTGGGAAGGAAAAAAAAAGGCCACTTCCAAAAAAAAAAAGAAAAAAAAGCCCTGCTTAGCCTCCTGGTGATAGAGAAGGGCAACTTCACCATGGATTTGAAGGGAGCTGCATCAGGCCCTGTGACTTTAGCCCTATAAGCAATATTATGCAATAACTGCTAAGAAAAAAATCATCTTTCTGCTTTATTTTTTGTGTGGTTTGTTAAACTGCAATATAATTTTGCCCCAAAAGAGTAACTAAACCTTATTTTATTTTAATCCCAGTGCTATTTGTGCATCGTCTAATTGCAATATCTTACTCTCACAATTAAAAATAAAACACATGATATTGTGAGAATATGTTTTATTTCTGTAAGTTCTGCATGCCAAGAACACTCTGTGACCTGGGGTTCTTTGTTGCTAGCTGGTGAATGAGCAACAGGAGAGCAGACCCCTCCTGAGCCCCTCCATTGATGACTTTCTCTGTGAAACTAAGCCAGAAGCTGTTGCAAGGCCTGTAACATCGAATACTGCAGGTAAAAAACATTCTTTACTATCCCTCACTAGAGAAAAATAGTTTTAGTTTTAGCTTAATTACAGCACATTTTTTGTCAAGTGATTTCTTGGTTTGTTACTGTGTGCACAAAATCACAAGCTGGCATTAAATTGTAATTGCCTGACCTGTTAGAAGAAAAACTTTGTTCATTACATTTTAGGGGAAATCTGATGTGATTCAAGTCACATCAGTTCTAGCAGATCTTTGGGGCTGAAATTAATGCAATTTGTTTAAGTATCACAGGATGTACATATGAGTCTGAATCAATTCTCTGTATTTGGTTTTGCAAAATTTTAACCTGTGGGAAAACCCACATTTAGTCTGGTTTTAATCAAACACATTCCTTACTCTAGAAAGATTTTTTAAATGAAATCTTGGATGAGTTGTTAGAGAGAAAAAGGGGAGAGGTATCAAAATGCTTTATCCAGGCTGAGTTCAGACACTTTGTTAGTGAAAGGATGTAATATAATTCTCACCTCCTTTGTGTTGTAATGAGGTAGTAGAGAAGGTAATAAAATCTAAGAGTGAATCCTGAAAACCTTTTGAATTATACTGAATTCTATTGCAAGTATATTGTCATTTGGGAGTATTTTTAGAAATCATCCCCCTCCTACTCAGTATCTGTGCAGAGGTGATCAATGCTGTTGAGCAGATCAGCTGAGACAATAATATCAGCACTGCACTACTGGGCTCTCTTGCTGTCTCATAAAAAGACTTGGCTTGGTAGAAGCCATTTAGTTAAAATTTATATCCATGCAAATTATCAAATGAATAATTGACAGATGAATGATTATCTTCACATCTAATTAATGTGTCTAAAGCAACATGCAAGTTCTAGCAACAAAAGCTGAAATACTGAATTAGGTAACAGTTGTAAGTAATATTTTTTTCCCTTTAAAAAATATAGCTGAAGATATTACAGGGATTAGTAGAACTATTTCACACTGTTTAAGAATGGTGTTAGTTTTAAAATGTACCTGTAAATTTTAGACCTACCTTGAATATACATCAGATTGGGGTGGGGGGTTTAATTAGATCTATTTAATAATAAAAAAAATCTATGAAGATTGATGAAATTCAGTGATTTCCAAGAACACAAACAAAGCACTGCAAGAGGTAATGCAAATTGATTTGTCAAAAACACCTGCCCTGTAACACGATGATAAAGAAGGAGTTTTTCTACCTTTTACATGCTAAAGAATTGTGAATTTTACTCTTTAGGCAAATTTTAAAAGAAGAGCTGAAATGGAACATTTCTTTCATACTGGTACAGTCTTTAATAGAAATGGCATTAGACTTTATATTCAGTATTTATGGCCCAAAGGAAAAACACCAACAACAGTAAAAAAAACATTAATAAACCTCTTCATTCCTTTTTGACCCAGGTCCACCCCGGGAGCAATTCCCAAAAGGATTGTGGCACAACAGCACTGCCCTAGCAGCTGTTACCAGGACTTAAAAAATCTAAGATTAAACCAAATCTTATCTAAAAGCTTATTTGAACAGGAATCCTCATATACCATCACAAAAGAGGAAAACCTGTGAAGGCCTCAGCTGTAAGACCTCAGATGTCTTTAAGATTTTCAGAGGAAAAGCCTTTTTTGCAAATCCACTAAACTGCATTCAGTTAAGCACTTGAAATCCCCAGGCACATTTTAATATACTGGTCATATTCTTTAGCCAGGAAATGCACACTTACTCTACCCAAATGCAAACATATCAGTAATTTTTCCCCAATTAAAAAAAAAATCTTTAAAAAGTGAGCTATTTGAATTAAAATAACATTGAAATTTAACATTTTGTCTCTAAGTATTATCAACAGGTCTGGATCTCTTGGATCTCAGTGAACCTGTCTTACAAACCCAAAACAAAGCAAAGAAATCAGAGAATCCTTCAAGAAGTGAAGGCTTAAAAGCTTCAACCCACAGAAAGAAGACAGAGAATCCTGACCTGATCAGTGTGGATTCTGAGCAGAAAGTCCAGGCTGCCAGAGTTGCAGACAAGTCTTCTCTAGACTTAGGTAAGAGTGTAGCTGTTTTATCAGTGCTCCCTTGCCCTGCTTAGCACAAGTTTCTCCTGGCTACTATCACAAAATGATGAGCAACCCCAGGATTTTTGCTGCACCACATTTCAGCAGTGTAGCCTTTGTTCCCCATTATAAGCTACTTGAAGCACTTTAAACCTTAAACACTTAAACACCTTTTACATTTTGCCTCTGCCATTATACCTATTAAGATGACATTAAGGGTGCTAATAAAGTTATGAAATTTCTTTGGAAAAAGGAGTTTAGTCAGGGTGTGTAAAATGGTAGAAAAATCTGTAGGGGTGTGATGAGAAATTGATAAAGGACACAAATGAGAGGCAGCCCATACTGATGTCCCTTTCAGAACTGCAGGTGTCAGAAATGCACATTTATATTTGTAAATACTGCTTTATCTATGCATAGGAGAGGAAAAAAACATCAATTCTTGACAAGAGAGATATATTTATACAGACTGAAAAAAAAAAATCCCCAAAACAACTCAATTTCCTGCCAAGCCTGATCTATAGACAAGCTTTGGAAAAGGTGAATTTGATTTAGTTCCATCCAAACTAAATTACTCGCAGTGCAACTGAGAAATTTGCAAGGTAAATGTAATTTATACCAAGGCAGCAAATTTTCCATTCATCATCACAGAAATTCTTTTAGAGACCTTTATCTTCAAATAGGAGCTGAACATCTGATCTTTGCAAAGTGAGTCTGACACGACTGAATAATATCAGTTGCCTACATAGTCATTTTCTCATGTTAGTCTCTAAAAGAAGCTTCATTTTTACAATTTGTCTAAATTACATACAAATCACTGATTTTAAGTCGAGTTACACTGACATTCTGACCATGAATGCTGAGAGATTTAGAAAAGTGTTGTGAATTTCCAAATATTTTCACAGCATATCAACTACAAAGGTGCACACTATGTATGTTGGACCTTTATTAAAGTACAGGCTTTGGTGGCATTATTTTCTCTATAACACACATTTTACAGAGGAGATAAAATTCTCAGCAGTGGTTTCTTTAAAAGACTCATATTTTTCTATTCTTTATTTTTCAGTTGATATTCAGACACAGATAGAGAAATGGGATGATGTCAGTTTTCATGGAGACAGGAGTAGCAAGGTCCACCCTTCTGCAGATCGAACATCATCCTCATCCAGAGCTCCATCAAAAGAGATTTTATGGTACAGCTTTTTGCTTTCCTTAAAAAAAAATATTTCCAGCCCAGCTTTCTTAATTCACAGAGATGCTTGCTTGATAACAAATCATATCATTAAATCTGTTATGATGAAATTAAATGTGTTCAAGGACATATTTTGGACAATGTATCATAAGCAAGTGCACTATAAAAGGCCATTTTGCCAGCAATTTTTAATGTTGTGGAAAGTAGCAGGTGCAATTACTTAATAAATGGTTGTGAGAATTCTACAAAGACATGCAGAGAAATCCTTTTTTGTTGGTGATTGATTTTTAGACACTGACTGAGGCAGTCTTGTGATTTTGAGGCTTGTCTAGCCTCAGTTTTCCTGTCTATGAAATAGAAAAGTGAGAACACAAAGAAAGGTCCAGGCACTTTTGATAACTGCAAATAAACAATTCAGCTGAAATAAATAACCTGATTAATCATTGTGTGCTTGTGAACCTGAAAGACACAGGGCAGTGTCCTAGTGCTGAGTGTGTAAATGCATTATTTCTAGGTCCACAGAAAACAGATCACAGTCTGAGCTGACTAATGTCAAGAGTGCCTTGGACTCTGATTCAGCATCAGAATTAGAACTTGCACCTGCAATACAGGTAAGAGGATTTGGTAGATTTATTAACCATAAAAAGGAAAGGAGGAACTTCCCACTGGCTAACCATTGACATTCTGGGAGAACTATTCAAGGGATATTTTCAGGATCATCATGGAAAATATCTTCACACATCTCTGAAATGAATAGGTTATGAAATTAAATATGTCAGCACCTGAAACATTCAGAGTTTAATACTGCATTGAACTGTGCCCTTCCTGTACAGAGGGAAAACCTTCAAACTACAATTTACAGCACCATCTTTTCTGTCCTCCCTCCAGCTCTGAAATTCAGACTTCTAGTGTTTCCCTATCCATGTTAAATTCCATCCTTTAGGTCTCTTGGTCAGGCAGGAATCCCCAGAACTGGAAATTGCTGAGGAAAACAGGAAGCAGTCATTACAGCAATGTTCATTAGCAGTTTATCTCCACAGGTGGGGGAGCAGTGTGGTCACAGGACTTTTTCCTGCTGGAAAAGGAACTCTAATACGGAGGGCTCTGGGCTAAAGGTTTGTAGATTTGCCCAATTCCACTGTTGTATTGTGTCTTGGACAGGTCTTGTTGGAAATGCTTGCTGAGGGTTGCATGTATGTATGCACACACAGGTACAAATATTTGTATATGTATTCTGATAGATCAGGTTGTTCACACACCTTCTTTGCTGCTGCTTACTTTTTAACTGAAAGATTTCAGCCATTGCCACTGGAAGGGGGAAGAGAGAGTTTTCTGGTGGATTAGCTTTTAGTTGACAATAATTTTCTCACCTCCCACAGCTATTTTTAGAGCTGGACTTCAAAAACTTTCTGTCAGATAGAAAATCTGGAAATTAATGAAAAATAATAGCCTCATTTGAAAATGGAAGCATGAAAAAATGAGACGCTACTTGCCAAATGTGTATCCCGAGATTATACACCTTTTTTTTTTTTCAGAAAGTAGAAACAGAACCCAGTTATCAGATCCATTTTTGGGTTTTTCTTAGGAAAAAAGTGTTCTTTATTTCTCTGCCATCTCTACATTACAAGCAGGGTTTTTTTTTTTTTCCCTCTGGAAAGCCTCACACTAGTTGGGATGCATGATATCTTTCCTTTCTCTACAACAGATTTGTACATCTTAGTAATGGAAAATGCCTATTGCACAATGCCATCCACTTGAAATGGATGCTGTGTTCTCACGCGCTTTGTCCAGCTCATATTGGAGCACCTCTGACCCTCTTTTAGGAAGCTGTTCTTCAACCCAGAAGATCTAAATTCCAGAACATGTGTAAGCCAAGTAGACAGTCACAGGATTTAAATGCTGTGCTTTCTGTAAAAGCAATTACAAATGCAGTGTATCTCTACTTCATATGGTCTATTTCCTTTTTATCTTCCACTAGAATAACTGCAGAAGCAAAAATCCATATTTTTCACTCAGTTTAAGTTCAGTCAGTGGAGGCTCCATAATGTTTTGTAAAATGACTGTTACTTAAAAAAAAACATGAAGCTGAATAAGCCAACTTGAAAAAAAAGCAGAGACTAAATTTCTTATCTGTTGTCTTGGTACATTTCATGTTTTGTTTTGGTTTGTTGTAACCTGCTTGCTTCCAACCTGTCGTCCATTTGAGCAAGAAAATGTTAAACTAACATAATTAATTAATGCAGAGAAATAACCTGAAGTAAGAATATGTTCCTGTTCTAGGTAGGTTACTGAGAAATGTGGTTTTGTTCACTGCCTACTTCATCCTGCTGGTACTTGGACTGTCAGAGTTGTCAGCTCCCAACACTCAGGCTCATCTGTCTTGGCCAAGTTCTTAATCTGCTTGAAAAAGAAATCACATTAGGGCTTTTATCAAAGCATATGTTTTCCATATTTTGTCCTCTATAGGTCTTGTCTATCTCATTTAAGGGTAACTTTTGCAAATACAACACATTCTGCCATACCCTAAAGATTTCATCTTGTCAAACTTGCTGCAGTTTTCCATCAGCAGTTTCCCAATCACCTCATCACTCATCTTTGACATGTTAGATTTAGCTCCTCAAAGTGAAATGTTAAGTAACTAGGTCATATTTTCATTAAAATTATGCAATCTTCTTAACAAAATCCTTTATTTACCAGCACTTGTGCCAACACAAAATCCAAAAGATAAGCTTTGAACTACAAGGGAGAAATGTGTTTGAAGGCTGTAATGGGCAGTGGTCACTGGTGGCTGTCACTGGATGTGGCTGTCTTGCTTCTCAGCATTTACTCACATCAGATTTTATATATTATTAACTTTTAAACTGCATTGGCCCAAAGTATCCTTGTTCTTTCTTTTATCTGCCATTCTGAAAAGTTCCTTGTTATGCTTTTATTGGTACTGAGATATCCCACAGTGTTTGGGAGCAGGGGGGGATTTTGAAGGGTTATTTTTAATCTTAAAATTATAAACTGCAGAGGAAGAGAATATGTTTCATTTTATATGCGTAAAGTCTGCTCATATTTTAACTCTTTAAATATTTTCCTGGGCATTTCATTGCTCACACACTATACAAAACTCCTGACATGCTAAAAATCTGTACCTAATTTTAATATGACAGTGCTCTTATGCAAAAATATAGTGCAAGTCTTGTAAAACTTAAAAATCTCCGGTTTGAGGCAACAGTATTTAAAATGTGAAATTAATTCCCCACTTCTCCCAAATAACTACAGAAACACTAATGGCCCTAACTTCCCTTGGATGTGCCACTTACTCTAAGGAAATGAAGTTACAAGAGACAGATTTAGCTCATTATTTGAAGACTTGATCAAAAGTTAAAACTGCAATTTGAGCCTCTCACCAACAGTTAAAGTGCAACAGCACAAAAGGAGAATACCAGTGCAGGAGTGTGTGTGCAAATGCATTGGAATGGAAGGTTTTTCCCTGAGTACACAAGCCATGGTCAGCTACACTGAACCTGCACTGTAGAGAGGTGAGAATGTCAAACCTCAGTGTGCAGTGTCCAGCCCTGGACACAGCCTGACCCACCTGGGGGGGCTCCCTTGGGGAGGGAAGCTGCAGAGCCCCACCCCATCACCTGCTGAAGCTGTGGAGCTCTCCAGGGCTGCCCCTCCACTCCCATCCCCTCTCCCTGGACCAGCAAAAAGCAGCAAATCTGGGGCTTTTCAAGGGGTTTTTCATTTCTGGGTGTCACAACCCACAGTACAACCCTGCATTGTCTATATGCAAATGCAGCTTATGTGGCTTTTGTTAATGTTCATTTGGGGAAAGTCTGTTTCTGTGGGATGATGTGGGGAGAAAGTGTATGCTCTGTCATGTGGCAGAGGAGGGGACCTCTGTGCTTCTTGTCCTCTGCCCCCTCACCTCTGTGCTGCCCCTAGAAGCTCACTCTGCCCTTGTGCAGCACAGCTCAGTCTGAACATCCTCGTTTGCAGCATTGTCCTTGACCTAAGGAATGGCAGTCGCTGGAAACAAATGGGTAAAAAAGCAGAAGTAATCAAACTGTTTGCAGGAGCCAAGTCATAAATAATGAAAAGGCCAGGAACATAATTAGAGCCTATCAATAGAGTCCTGTGTCAAGGAAAACAAATTTAATTCTTTGATCGGATTATGGGTCAAGCTGATAAATGTTGATGTGGGATATTCTACAAGAGTTTTGAATTAATATGTCATATTCTGATTGTAAAATTGGCACAACACAATGTGGATAAAGCAGTTGTTAAACAGATTAATACTGGCCAACCTGAGGTCTCAGGAGCAGTAGTTATTTACTAGGAATTGTAATCACATAGGGATTGTTCTGAGATTCCAAAGACAGACAATGTTCCTCAGTTTTATTGATCGGAAAATAAACATGCAAGCAAACTCCTCAGAAAATTTCCATATGATGCAACAGTGGAATCAAAGAAATGAAACTAAGGGATATATAATAAGGAGCTGGTGATCAAGGCATCTGTATAAATATGTATTGCAATAGAGTCCCTTAGAAAATCCCACATTTCAGAGCAAGAATGCAGGCTCTGCTTACAACACTGTGCTGGAAGGCTGAAATGACAGGCATGTTTTCTGTGCAGTACTGGGGGAAGAGGAGTTTGTAGAAGCAAACATAATTAGTGGGAGACAAAAGATCACCTGATTTCTGCATAGAGAAGCAGCAAGACAGGTGCTGGAATAAAGGGTTCACTTGGTTGTCTGTATGGCTATAGAAAATTAAGAGGGGAGGAAAAGTGACACAAAGAGGTTAAAATCTGAATGTTTCATATTGAGAATATTTAACCCACCACCACCACGTGCTTCTCACAGAAATTGTGCTGTATCCTTGTTTTCTTACCTTATGTGTTTCATCCACTCAATGTGCATTTCACTCATCACTCTCTAACTGAGAGACCAAAGCCTCAGGAACAAAATAGAAAACCTAGGGCTCATTTGACAAATGAATGTCATCTTTTCTAGCAAAAAAACCATGTGTGTACAACCACAGAGAAATGTGTTTGACCATACATTACACATGACATATATGAATGTCAGATGTTCCATCCCAGCAGTGCCCATTCCAACATTTGCAGAGACAGCCCAATGAGTCTGATGTGATCAAAATTAGCCTTTTAGCAGTGTGGTTCACAGAAATTTAATATTACAAGTACAGTCATCAGAAATATAATCAGGAAAATTAATGCAATTGGAAGCACGGGCACACAAGTGGCTAATGAGTTTAACCTCTTGACAAACACTGGGGAAGGGATTAGCATTCAGAGCCTTGTTTAGCAAGATTAGGGCACTTTGTGCTTTTTCTGCCATCCTTAAATATTGTTTGGTTTTGTACAGTGCTTTTTGTAAAAAAAAAAAACAAACCAACATTGTTTTTAGAAAAAGGACAGGGAAAAAGTTGTTATGTGCTTCCAGTGGGATTGACCAATAGCATGGTACATAAGAGAGATGCTGATTGTAAAAGGGATTTGCCCTTCCAGTGGTATACAGGGCAAACCTGGCTCCCCAATGTGATCCCAAAAGAAAACCTGAAAGAAAACCACAAAATGTGCAGGGGAAAAAAATATTTTCTGCCTGGATTGTAGTCAGTGGAAAGCATTGCCACAGTCACAATGCAGAAGGAACAAGGAAGGTAAAAGTCTTATACAAAATAGTCAGCTCTCTCCTTCTGTAGTCTAACCCTTGCATTGCCTTTTCTCCTGTGTCTCTTTATCTTTCACACATCTTGAGTGAAAAGAAAAATCTGGAAAAGATAAATTACTCTGCTTCCCATGAGAAGTGCTCTCTGCTACAGCATGAGAGAATTCAGAGGAATCCATGCAGGGAAACAAGTAGTTTTCTCCAAGAAAAAGGCCATTTGGGGCTCTAGGCAATTAAGGAAATAACTCAGAAGTGTGACAGAGAGTCTATCATCCCTTTCTGATTTATTCTTTTATTTTTTAGGCACGGTCAAGTAAGGAGCAGCGTTGGGGAACCCCTCTTCTCTCCAGAAATCACTCCTTGGAGGAGGAATTTGAAAGAGCAAAGGCAGCTGTTGAGGTATTACTTCATTTACTGTTTTCATTTGCAGCTGATGTTCTACAGATTTCTTTGTTATCTTACAGCACAAGCAGAGGAGAGAATCAGAATTGGATTATTTAAAACAGAGAAAAGGTGCAATTCATGGAGCTATTAATTTAAAATAGCAGCTTGTCTCTTTAAAAATGGAAATCCAAAACACTTAGCTATAAAAAAAAAATTAGAGAGAACCAAGTTTTTAAGCTGGATTTTTATTGCTAGAGCAAATGGGTAAATGCCCCATAAATGTAGCTGATTCCAAACCACAAGTAAAAGAGGGAAACATTTCTCCCCAGCAATTGTGTGCCATCAGTTCTTTAAACCAGACACAAACCAAGTCTCCCCTGTGAAACCAGAGCTCAGAATCACTGATGAACAGCACAATTACCTGCTGTAAAGCAGAGCTGTACAGAAGCACCAACCATGCACCATTCTCACATTTTTACAACCAGTGGCAGAATGCTTAGCACAGGAGTATTCTTGTTTCCTTGCAAATCTATTTTGTTTGAAAAGATAGAGGTATTTGGATAGTTCTCCTATTTCACTTCTGGGTTTTTTTCACTAATTTCTACATTCCAAACATCTGAAACATCTCTTGAGTGTTTTCCTGTACCACTAGTCCCAATTGATCCTGTCTAGACACAAAGTAGAACACAGGTTTTTTAGCAGAACTCCACAAAAAATTAGATAAAAGCATTGGTCTGGAGCATTATTATCTTCATTATCTTCTCAGGGGTTCCACGGGCAACCCTTGAAAATCCCATCACCACAAAGAGCCAAGACAAGAGCTCCATTCCAGCAAGGACAGAATTTCAGGCTAAATTATGTAACAGCCACTGAAATGAGTTCTTAGGGTGAAGGTGTGAAACTAGTTCCTCAAAACTGGTTATTTTTAGCATTTTTAGCACTGCAGGCTCATTAGTCTCCAAACCATCTAGAACACTTTAGGGATGTTTGAGTTTTGATTTAGATTTGAGTCATGTATTTCAATACTCTTCTAATTCAAGTCATATACCATTCTAATTCCAGTGTCAACAATTGAACTATTCTAGATTAATGTTGGCTGATAAGAAACAAAACTATGCCTAAGTCTGATACTGGCTTCTAGCTAGAAAGAGAATTTCTTGTTGAAGTAATTAATCCAATTTGTAGGGGGTTTTTTTTATTATTATATGCTATGGTAACATCCAGGGTTTCTACCGGGGTTTCTTGGGATTTTATTGCACACACACAAAAATCTGGTCCCAGCATACAAAACTAAAATGCACAAAATCAGTAAATTGTCTCTTTCATAAAGCAAGCGTGGAAGGCATGTTTTATTTCCAGATCAAATAAATTCTTCATAAAAAACTGCTGGTGAGGCACAGGAGATGTTTCTGGTGTCACACATCACACACATTTGCTCCTGGCAGGAAAGGAGTGAGCTTGCTTTCAAATTGCCACTGCTTGAAATGCTTTAGATGTTCCTGCTTGTACGGCAGGCTGATCCTCAGGGTGGGATGTGCTGTGCTGTGACCTGGGAAGGCAGCACAGGGAATCTGATGCTGAACATCTCAGAGTTGGTGGTGAAGCAAATGATGTCAGTACTCCTGCAATTGCCAGGAACTTCTATGATGGGGAGTTTCCAGACACTCAGTAGAAAGAAAAAGAGTTGAGTTGAGTTCAACAACAGATTACCAGATATTATTGAGTTACTGTGCAGAGTAAAGTAAGGAGGAGAATATACTGTAAAAAAAAAAATAAAACCCTAGAGACTAAAAGGTCGTTCTGACACAACAGAGACAGTGTGTTAAAATACTTTAAAGTACTATCAAAAATGGCTATTAAAAAGAATAAAATTAAATGTTTCCCCAACTGTAGCTGGCAGCCTTAAGTTATTCTTTCTGCTTAAAATAGAACCTTGGACCAGGTTGTTAAAATGTAAAGGAAAGGATTCTTCAAGACCTTATAGTGCAGTTATTTTCATTTGCATATGAAAAGAGCTGAATTCTCATCCTAGCTAAAATGAAGTAGTAAGAAAGCTGGAGTGATTGAAATAAATTGGAGCCCATCTCAGAAAGATTAGTGCTTTCTTAAGCAGAGAATAGATACAGGTCAAAAATTCATTTTTTAGGCTTTGGATGTTTCTGTAATATTCTTCGATTGGGAAAGCTCCAAGTGGAAAGATTAGCCAGAAAACTGATCAAGAAAAGGAAGCAAATCTCAGGTTCTTGGTGGCCTAGTTCGAAAGGAATTAATTAACAATTCAGTAAATGAAGACACCAAACTTTATCCTCCACCCAGTATTCCCCTCAGAGCTTTGGGAATGGTTTTAAGATGTCAAACTTTAAGATTAATGAAGATTTGTGAGGTAATTCTTTCTTAAGAAGGTTTAAAGATGTCTATGCCATTGGGGAATCTTTTAAGAATAAAGTGTTGAGTAAAACAGCTTTTTTACTAGAGAAGGTCCAGATTCCCTTGCAGTGTTTTGGTGCTTGCAGATCTTGCTACCTTTTCTGTTATTCTGGAAATTGGATTTGATTTTTGCCTCATGATTTTTTTTGTCTCAATATTTTCCAAGTGCCATAAGAACTATATTTTAACACAGTCTTTCTGATAATTAGCTCTGTTTCACAAAAAATTGGTACTTTTGAATTTTTAAAAAATGCCAGGTTGGGCATTCAGATCCATCCTATACTTATATTCCATTAAAACAATTGTTTTATCAACACCATCCTGCTGGTGATAAGTTAGAATAAACAAAAATAAAAGCAAGAAGGTGCCAAAACTTCCAACTGAGAAGTCTCAGAAATGGAAAAAAAGCTGTTTTGTTATTTTCTTATTCCACATTTCTCTGATTAAACTGCAGATGCCACACTGGTTTGTGAGCTTATGCATAAGAAATGTTGAGCTGTCCTTCCCAGCACCATTTTATTTACAACACAATGTCACATGAACCATCTGCTGTATAATGCACTGCTTTGAAGCATCAGAGCACATAACAGCTAAATTATGTGACAATAGGAGGAAAAAGATGGGATTAATTTGTTCTAGCCTAGGAAAACATATTCCAGGACCATCAGCTTTGTGATTCCCATGAGTACTGGATGGAGTCCTTTCTGTACCTACAATATTCCTGTCTCACTACTTAGACATTTCTTTGGATGGGCCTAGAACTTGCCAAACCATATGTTAAATTAGGAACCAGGGACTTGAGTCATTCAGATGCATTTTATTTGATACTCCTTCAAAACACAGTGGGAATCTTGGCCTTGATAAACATTTTTTATCTCTAAACTTCGGTAAAATGTTCAGATTTTGTTTCAAGAGGATATCAGCTAAGGAAATCTTACCTAGTGAAGCACACAAGTTTAATTTACTGTGTCTTTCACATCAAAGAGTGTGGTAATGCAGTAATTCAGAGAACAATGACAGAACCTTTCTTATGCATTGGTCAATGAGGAATAGTGCAAATTAATTTTTGGCAATACAGGACAGGCAAAATTCTAAAATTTATGACAATAATAAATTTATAAATACTTCCCCTGCCCCCTTTCATTGGATTATAGGAAATAAAGAGCCTGGGAATATTTTGCCTCCCATTTGCTTAACTGCTTCAGCATATTTTTAAATACTAAGAGTAAAAATAGCCTCTTTGACAAAATGCAGAATTTTCTGCTTGGAAGAAGTCAGATGGTATGAACATTTTTCCTGGTTGTCATTCCTCTCAACTGCTGCAGATGATCTGAGAATGTGTTAAATGTGTTCAACTGGGCTGAAAACTTTTGGTTTATCCAAAGTACTTTGCCAGCTTTAAGGTGGCAAAAACATTGAAATGAGGTTAATTGGCACTGGTGGTGTAGCAAACAGAGCTAAAATTAGATCCAGGAGCCTTGATCCAAAGCCAGGTTTTCAGAAAGGCTCAATATTAATTTAACCCTACTGCCACTGAAGTCAATGAAAAAATTGCTACTAATGGCAGCTGAAATAGACTAAGGCCTTCAGCAAAGACTGTAATATTTACAATATTTAAATGTGTGTAATATTAATAATTCTCTTCCTCAAGGACATTGAACTGTTCTGCTGTTGGCACTGGTACCAGCATTGGGTCAGAGCCTGGTCCAGGTGCTCAGGGCAGCTTTGCTGTGGCAGTGTCAGAACCCCTCGTGCTGAACATCCTCAGAATTCTGCAGCCTGGCCCAAACCTTCCCTTCCCACTGCAAAATGACTCTGGGGCCTGTGCTCAAGGAGTGTAGGATGAGCTGAGAGAGATTACAGCAAAGCTGGTCTCCTCCTCATTGCATTTTTCTCCCTCCTTTGACTCTCTGCAGATGGACATTCAGGGTGGCTACTTGAGTGCACCGTAATTGACTGGATTTTTACATGGAGTGTAAACACAGTGAACTTCTGTGAGAATTATAAATCTATAATTAAATAGCAGAATTTTAATTTAAGACCTAAATCCAATTATATGCTTGCTTACTATCTGCAGAAATATGATGTTTCCATACCATTGATCCATAAGGAATTTTTTTGTGGGAAAAATGCAAGCAAAAATTCTAATATAAATATCATACACACACACACACACACACACACACACATATATATATATATATATATAAAATAATTTCTAGAAATTAATATGGCTAAATAAGGCCATTACTAATTGGTTTTATAATTTTTTTTTCTGAAGGAAAGGGAAATTTCCACTTTTTTACCTCATGCTGAACCTCAGAATTACTGTTAGTTAAAACATGATCACATAATTTTTATTTCAGTGCAGTGCAGATTTGTGCAGATTTGTGCTGAATGAGAAGCAGTTGATGGAGACATCTGTTGAACAGGATCTTTTTAGGGATTCATTTGCCTCTGGTCATGGCTGACAAGAGTTAAAGAGGGAGTGATCTGATTCATTATCCCAGCCTTTTCAAACCCTAAATGGACATTTCAGTACAATCTCACAACTCTTTATATGAAAGTATTTTCTTCAAGTCTGGAATGAGAGCAAATTTTGAAGTGATGTAACAGAGTGGTCAGGGCCAGTTCACTCCTACTACCTGGAGTGAAATATCCTCTCCAAGAGTGAATGATTCCCAGTTTATTTCCTTTTCCACAGAGGAACATAGCAGATAACTTCACAGATCCAATAGTTGCATTATTCAGAAAATCCTGAACTTCTTCCTGAATGGAAGACAGTATGCTTTCCTTTTCCCCAGCACCTAAGCAGGGTTGCAGCAAGCCATGCAATCACAGTCTAAGCTCTGTTTTTCCAGTCATGCCTGGCTGTGGAGCTGCACCAAAGTTGTCAGCCTTATAACAAAAATTCACACAAAACTGTCTGGACCAGTTCATAAAACCTTCAATTAATTTTGATTAGCACCTTGTTCTCAAATGGCTCTGTCTAAATCTCAATAGATTTATTTGTGCTGTTGTCTTTGATATAAATAAGCTGAGAAACTGTGCCCTCAGTGCTGTCAGCCCACTGGAACACTGGCCATGTCCTTGTAGGAAGTGGAGAATTTTGGAAAGGCTCATAGTGCCCTGCAAATACTCTGCTATGGATCTCCTTCTCCGAGTCCCATGACTACTGTGTGAAGGCTGAAAGAGTAGCACCTTAATTTGGCTTCTCCCCTTCTATAATTCTATTTCTATTTCCTGGCATCATTTTCTAGTAGCCACAGTTGTTCCCTCCTTCTGGTCGTTGCTAATCTCATTCATTGTCCCAAATCTCATCTGTTTTTCATAATTTCTCCTTCCCTTGTATGTGCATTTTCCCTCATCTTTGAGCTGAATATTAATCTTACTCATGATTTTATAACCTTTTGTAGACTCCTCTCACCAGCAGAGTATACAATGCAGTATTAAGCTTTCTCCACTATGTCAAAAAGCCCAATTTGTATTATATCCCTTGCACAAATACCCTCTGTCTAAGCTTTGGCATTTCTCTTTCTCACAGCTGAAAATTATGCTGAATATACCAATGTAAGCAATGCTTGTCCTTTTTCAAACTGTTTTATCTATTGTTATTCTTTTGCATATGCACTTAGTTGATTTTTCTTTTTCATTTCTTTTCTTTGTCCAGGGACTTGCAGCATTGATTGCCTTCAAATTTTATGTAACCATTTGCTGTTAGCATCAATGAGATGCAGTGTAAGCTGCTGCAAATCCTGCTTCAAACAGGACATACACTGCCTCTGAGATAAAGAGTTTTCTGTTGACAAAATGCATTCCAATATAAGAGATGAGATTTAATTATATGGAATTCCAAACAGGAACTGTAGTATTTCAGTCCATGTGATTATTAATGGAACTAATGCTGCTCAGCAAAATTGACACTCAGACCACTGGTAGAAAGAAATTCAAAAGGTTTTTTATAAAACGAAAACCTTTCTTTTAAAGGTTTGTTGTTAATTTTCTCTTTTCCTCCTTTTCTTCTAGTCTGACACAGAGTTTTGGGATAAAATGCAAGCAGAATGGGAAGAAATGGCTCGCAGAAACTGGATTTCAGAGAACCAGGAAGCACCAGGGCAAGTCACCATCTCAACCATCGAGAAGGTAACACCAGGTTTTTTATTTCAGTGCATCCCCCCTGTGCAGCTTTGAGATGAGCCTCAGCTCTTCCAGGGAACCCAAGGAAACTCTTTGGACATGGAAGCTAATTTTACCCCAAAGAGCTCATCCTCTTTAATTGCCTATGGATGGGGGAGATTTAGAAGACCTTGCCACAGTGAGAATATGTCTAGACTTGCACACAGCTTAAATTCAGCTGAAAGGATTACAAAGCAACTGCTGGATTTATGGGCACTTTTGAAGACAGGCACTTAAGGAAAAGCACCAAATAAAAGTACCTGGTCTGGCACATTCAAAATTTGTTGAGGATGGAAATTATGGAGATTTCTTCTCCTTTCTTCATTCCTTCCACTCCATATTTAATTTGATTTCTATTATGTAGTTGATAATACCACACAGCCTTTACACTGCAGTGACAAGAGAAAAAGGCAAAACTTAAAGGAATACTAAAATAAACTCAGGTGCTTGCAGCACTGTTCTGCATCTGGAAGGTTAATTGAGGATTTCAGGATTTTAACTGAGCAGCCATGGGTTATGAGCACTGCAGGGAGTCAGCTGCTCTGTGTGTGCTCTTCACCACCACATTGGATGTCCTGGGTTCAGAGGTTCAGCTCTGCTCTTACTCAGGCACTGTGAGTTGTTGACATTACCTTTGATGGAGAGCCCAGCACAAGTACCAGTAGGTACAACTCCAGAGCTAAAGTAAAAATAAAGGGCAGAAACATAAATGCCAGGTGATGTGACTTTTTACACTTTTTGTCATTGAAATTCCACGGGGGGAGCTCGTGCCATTTCCACAGAGCAAAGGTTGTTTTCACTCGTTTGGAAAACAGTGAGTCATTGCATCTTTTAGACTTGTCATTCCCTACAACTTGTCATTCATCACGGGTCCATTATCTCTCTGCTCCAGGGTTATTATTTCCACACTGACAATCCCTTCAAAGACTGGCCTGGTGCTTTTGAAGAAGGACTGAAAAAAATGAAAGAAGGTGACCTGCCAGTTACAATCTTATACCTGGAGGCTGCAATTCTCCAAGAGCCCAACGATGCTGAGGTATTCACTGCTCTGCCTTCTTCTGGCAAAGGAAAAGCATGGAATCCCTTCAGCATGGAATGATGGAATGATTTCTGGGCTCAAACCTCTGCCTGTCATGACTGACTGAAACATTGGATTCTAAGGGTTATTAATTAGTGTGTGCCTTTAAATAGATAATGAGCTCTTCATAGGATGAGAATCTGGTTTTGAAATATAGTTGTTTGAAGTATTTCAAATCTTCCCTTCATATCCTGATATTTTCAAACACTGCTACCAAAATGATGAATATTTCTGATTTAACAGGACCGTTGAAAAATTTTTTAAAGTTATATAAATTTCTTCAGTGTTGCTGTTTTCAACTAGTTTATATTTAAAGTCTGTTTCTTGTGAAATGTTAAAAATATTTATGGTGTATCTAGGGATCTTTGAATCTACTGCTACATTAAATTAAACAGCACACTTCAAAAAATCAGAGAATGCCAAGCTCCCTAGAAACACCTAATGTATAATATGCATATAATATATATATAATAACCCCCTGTATATAATGAACAACTAAATAATTCTTCTTCTCTATTTTCCATAAAATTGTAGCAAAATTTAAAATGTACAGTAACTCAAATTTAAGAAATCAGCATGTGATTATACACTGACAGAATACCCATAGTGCTGGACATATCTGCTGCTTTCCCTCACCCCTGTGTTTAACAGTGATATTGGCTGTAACTCTGTTTGCAGTTGATACATGTTGCAAACTAAATGATTATTGTTTTTGCAGGCCTGGCAGTTCCTGGGTATAACACAGGCAGAAAATGAAAATGAGCAGGCAGCCATCGTGGCCCTCCAAAGGTAGAGGGAGATCAGTCCTAAATCTGGGGTCTGATGAGTGTTGGGTAATGAGACCTGGGGATATTTAGTGTCATTCCTACCTTGCAATGAGAAGCATTTATGTAGCAGAGAAGAGCATTGACACAGATATAGAAACTCCCAGTGAATTCAGAGGGATGACTAGTGATTAATATTTCTGTTTTATTAAATAAGTGAAATATTTCATGGAGTGATTTAAGTACATGCACAAAAGAAAAGTTACATGGCCTAATAAATATGACTTAGGCAGGATGCAAGTGAAGTGTCTTTTTTACATTCCAGCCACTTGGCATATTTTCTGTAGTCTGCCCTTTAATGAAGAGGTTTTCTTAATTGGAGTGAGCTCTCTTCAGCTGCTGAATGCTAAACTGCCAACAGTTTTAGGTTGATGGAGATGTTGAGATCACAGAATTCTTGTACACAAAGTGTGAGCTCCAAAATATCAGCATTATTATTATTATCTTCCTGCAATGGGTTTTTATGTTTCAATTTGAAGCAATATTCTATTGCATCACCACTAATAACCATGAAGTTATTTCACCTAAGGATACTCCAACTTGTTTATATGTCCTTTATCATTTTACCTGGATAGAAATCCGAGGGGTTGCCTGATTTAGGAGCTTGCTCATCCACAGTTTTCAAAAGAGCAACAGTGATGATTGTGATTTTCTTCACGTGGATTACTTTGGAACAATTCAAGCATTGTGCTTGGCTGCAGAAATATCTCAATATATTTTTTATTTTCTGCCTAGGTGCTTGGAGCTGCAGCCAAACAACCTGAAAGCTCTGATGGCCCTGGCTGTGAGTTACACCAACACTGGCCATCAACAAGAAGCCTATCAATCCCTGAGAAACTGGATAAAGCAAAATCCAAAATACAAGTATATAGTGAGAAGCAAAAAAGGGTCCCCAGCACTTACCAGGAGGATGTCTAAGACAGCAGATGAAAGGTAAATGAAGTGGAAATCCTCACAGTGGAAATACTAATGGTAGCCCTAGAACTGATGGTGCCTGCTGTGTCCCTGTGCTCTGTAGAAGTCCAGCCTGTTCCCTGTGATGGAAGAACATCTCTCTAATAGCAGGAGAGGGAAGCCAACAGAGAACATTTGATTTAATGACTGAAGGCTTTATCTTTTATGCCATCCCTGGAAGTTAAAAAAATGAAAAAACCCAAGAAAGCCAAAAAAAGGGCAGCTAAAAAAGGATGCTTCTCCTCAACTCCCTTCCCTTTCCTCCATCCCTGTCTCCTGCCTTTCTATTCCCACATCCTGCACCCTCATCCTTCAGCTGCTTCCACCTCCATACTAAGCCTTTATCCAGCTCTACACGTGTGTGTTTTTCCTACTGTTCACTGTTCCTGCTGTTTTCCCATATCCCAACCCAGCAGAATCCAGGAATGAGCCATTTTGCGGGGCAACCTGAGTTGTCTGAGAATATTGGGAGGTGGCACCTGCTTGCTTAAAAGCTGTTCTGGTTCTAACCAAGAGATGACACAGCCATTTGATTTATCTTGGCCATCCTAAATAACAAAAAAAAACACTATTTGGCAGCCCATCATGATTTTATGAGGACAATAAACAAGTACCTCTGGACTGTGAGATGCATAATAAAGTCATTAAAGGCATAAACATGATTTAGAGAACCAAACCATTTAGGCTATCTCGCTGCTTGTCATTTTGAAGACAGGCCTTATGTTTTACCCTCATCACTTACAAGTCCTGGCTTGACAAGATAATTTCCTATGAGCAAAAATAAAATATGCAGGTTCTGCTTAATTGCTAAGTGTGTTATTCTACTTTGACTTCATCCTACTGACATCTGGTGCTGTCAGTGCAAAGGTTTTAAGAAGCTACAGTGGGCACAAAAGTCTTATGTTTTGGCATCTTTCTTCAAGGGTCTTGGCTGGTCCCTTTCTATTCCTCTTAAAAATACTAGTATTTTTGCCAGTAAAGAACTGTTTTATGTCTGAGAGACTCATCTAATTTGAATAGTTTTAATAAACCTTCATGTCATTCCACTTGGGCTCATGGCTGTCCTTTGACCTCATTTCATAGATGACTTTTTTTATTTCAGATGTGAGTTTACAGAAGCACCCTGAAGTAAACCTTTGCCATGATGAAGAAGCTCATTTACAAATTTTAGGAATATAACACTTCTGATAAATCCACTACAAAGATTTTAATTTCAGGCTATGCAATCAACATTGAAATGTTTGTAAATAACTGCATGATGGATCTTTAAGTTCTTTTTCTCCCTTGTCTAGCTCATTACTTGAGGAAGTAAAGGATTTGTACCTGGAGGCTGCTCACCAGAATGGTGATATGATAGACCCTGACCTGCAGACAGGACTTGGGGTTCTTTTTCACCTGAATGGAGAATTTAACAGAGCAATAGATGCATTTAGTGCTGCTTTGACTGTTCGACCAGAGGTACATTTTAAACTTTTATATTTTTTAAAATTTAGCTTTACAGGCCATTTCCTTTTCCCTGTCTGGATCAGGCTATCACTAATGACATGCCACTTCTGCCATTAAAATTTTAAGACCCAAAATAGAAATGTGAATTACAAGACAGCCCTGTTTAGAAGCAGATTGATGCAAGTGCAGATTTATGCATGTTTCCTACCTGTGTGCTGATTAATGGTATTAAATATGTAAAGTTGCCTTTGATCACGAGTCAAAACTTCACACTCCTTGTCAATTAAGATACAATACTATTATTTTATGCAGTCCTCCTTCCTTTGCAAGCAGAAATGAGATATTATGTCTGGTTTTTGCCACCTGCAGTAGAAAACTCATTTTCTCACCAGGACTATACATTGTGGAACCGCCTTGGGGCAACCTTGGCAAACGGGGACCGCAGTGAAGAAGCTGTGGAGGCTTACACACGAGCCCTGGAAATACAGCCTGGCTTCATCAGGTCCAGATACAACCTGGGGATAAGCTGCATCAACCTAGGGGCATACAGGTGAGCATGAAAGATGTGTATACAAAAAGTCAGGCATCACAACTGCCAAGTGAAAGTTCGTTTTCAAGCTGGAGGTATCTAAGAAAAAAATAAGCAGAATATAGCTAGGTAATCTCAGCTATAGTAAAATGTTGTCATAACTTTTTAAAAAGGACTAAAAAACACTTTTGTAGCTCTAAGTGCAAGTACTCTTATAATCAGTGGGATTGTTCTTGCACATAAAACAGTCCTGCTCTTAAGAGCTTCTGTAAAAGAAAATGTAAGAGCCTGTCTTTTAAAGGGAAACTTGAGTTAAACTGATTCAAGTAGTTCATGCCATCAAAAACATTCTTCAGGAATGAAGATGATATTCCAGGTGATATTCCAGGGTCCCAGCTGTCAGGTTAGCTGACAGGGAAGATGAAGGACAGCTTTGCTGCAATGAAGACAGTACCCCCAAATGTTTGGGTAGACTGAGTTTTGTGTTAGCGCAAGCCACAACCCCCTGCTTGATAAAAATCAAGCAAGAACACAAAGGGACTGATAACTACATTGTAAAATAGTGTATTTAAACCTGTCATGGAACTTTGGAAAGTTTGCCTATAGTTGTTAAGCAAATTATAGTGCTTGTTTCTTTTTTCTTTTTCCTCTTCCCAACAGAGAGGCTGTCAGCAATTTCCTCACTGCTCTCAGTTTGCAAAGAAAAAGCAGGAATCAACAGCACGTTCCCCACCCTGCTCTATCAGGCAATATTTGGGCAGCACTTCGGATTGCTCTGTCTATGATGGACCAGCCAGAACTATTTCAAGCTGCCAATGTGGGTGATCTAGACATTCTCTTAAGAGCTTTTAATCTAGAGCCGTAATAAAAAGGATTCAAAAATTGATTAAATTGTATTAGGAAACAGAGAACTTTTTTATTACTCATCCCCAAATGACCACATTTTCCAAAAGATCATGACTGTAGATAGTTGGGGAATTCCTTCAGACATTATTCATAAAGGGAAAGTTCAAAAGCACAAAAATAGTGTAAATAAATTCAAACTCAAAGGGTTGAAACGAGCTGTGGCTAATTGGACAAAGCCCTGAACTAGATGAAATAGCAATTTCTGAAGAATCTTCATCCCATGCAAGCTATATCTCTCTATATACATACAGCTGTAAAAAGAGAAGTATCTTAAGAAGAAACCTAGATAATGGTTATTGTACCTTAGAATGGCAAGCAGTGCATCCAAGGAATCTGCTTAGCAGCTCATTGCACTATACTGACACCACTTTGCCCCACAGTGGGGATTCCCTATCCTTTGGTTTCTTTGATGAAAAATCTTCCCAAGGTCCATTTTTAACACAGCTCTGAAAATAGATGCATGTAAAAGGGATGTGTTTTGTTTTGAATGTATTTATTAGCTGGCAATCAATTTTTTGCTTCCAAAGGTACCTGGATTAATTTGGGCCCAGTTCTGCAGGCTCATGAGCCATGTGCAATGTCAGGAGGAACATAGTCCATGGAGGGCTGTGGGATAAGGCCAGGTACATTTGGGGAAGCCAAGTGCTGCCAGCAGAAGAGGCAATTTGCACTGGAATTGTTACTGTTCAAACCAGCTGTCCTTGATCTGGGACAGTCTGAGGGAGCTCATGGCAGGGTCTGCACCTTTCTGTGTACTTATGCACTTTATTCTTTCTTTTTGTAAAGTAGTGCTATGCTTTTATTTTAGTCACCAACAATGGAATGTACAGGTTGTTGGCAGAGAGGACCAAATATGATTTCCTGAAATGTAATGAGAGGGTTTTCAATATTCTTTTGTTTAAAAATGCAAATAGAGTATAAACTGCATTAACTAGAAAGATTGTTATATGCATCCATCAGGTACTACACATATACATGCATGTGCATGCACATACATGTTGTATGCAAATGATGTCATTTCAGAACATAACAAGCTACAGATCTTCATTGTAAATGAAGAAAAATACTCATTGGAGTTACTGCCTGCAGACCATGCTCAAGGGAAAACTTTCCCTTAAGAAATTGGTCTATACAATGCTTCTAGGATTGAGACCAAGGCTTGATCCTGCTGTTATGGCAAAAGGCAGCAAAAGTCTCCACGACCTCCATGATACCAGAGAAAACCCTTAGGTAACACCAGTGTGTGTAGCTGCTCACAAATGTGTGTATAAACACACTATTTTCATTTTCCCTGGCTGGATGAATGGGGAGCAGGGTTGGGGCAGCACCAATCCCTGATGAATGGATTGATTCAGCTACAATCAAACACATTTAGCTCAGGGTGAATGTGTCAATCAAAGAAGGAAGAGAAATTTTTAGGAGGTGATTTCAGTTGATGGTATTTTAAATATTTTTCTTGAATAGCGGAAGATAAAAGTGTAATTAGATGTGTTGATCTGTGGTCAGGAATTCAATTTGCAGAGTAGCTAGTGGAATGTGTTAAAGTGGGACAAATAGCACATTTCCTATAAACAACATTAGAAGAAAATTCCAGCTCAGAGGGATAAAAAAAGAAATCCAACTGCACAGATCACAGAGAAAGATGCTCTGTGGGAGTTGGACAGTTTCACCAGTACAAACCTAAAGTTTCTTGCAGCTGTCTGTTATTTTGAGCCACCACTTAAAGGAAAATTCCATGTAAGACAGTGTAATCACTGCATCTAATCACCATCTATAGGTTGTTAAATAAAAATAAATGTCATTAGAAAAATAAAAGGCTTACTTACCCCTCACTCCCCCCCACTGAGTTGAGATGATGAAAAAGCTACCAAAATTGTTTAAGAGTGCTTTACTAATTCCTTGTTTACACATACATTCCTGTTTATCTATCAGGTGTTTCATAACTGATTCCTGCAGCTTTCTCTGAGGATGGGGCTGCCTGGGAATGTCACTTTGGCTAAGTGGGCTGCTGTATGCATATCTGCTGACAACAGTTTGCTCTTTTGCTTTGACAGCGATGTGTGATGACAGCTCTTTATTGATAAGGCAGAGCAGAAGGTGCAGTGCAATTGAATCTGGGAAGTGATAAGAGAGAAGGGAGGCAGCTTTGAGAAGAGGCTGTAAAGCAAAGGCATATGTGCTTAGGTTTTGCTTGATGCCCTGCCATCACACAAGTTCTTCTAGAATATCCTTTGTGCTGTGGTGTAGGATAATCAGTGCTTATGCAGAGGAATTAGCTGTTCAGGGACTTTATTTTTATGTCTTTGAAATGTAAAAAAATATACTTTTCAGAGTCAGAATGACAAGGGGTATTTGATTCTTATGGCAGTTTACTAAACATCTCCTCCAGCCTGTGGATGAGTAACACAGAAATCATTAGGAAAATCTTATGCAAGTCCAAGTCTCTCCAAAAAGAACAGACTAAGTAGGTAGCTTTTGGTTTATCCTGGGATGCCCTGTTCAAAACTACATTTATCTGCTGATATAAGTCCACACCCATGGGACTGGCAGGAGCTGTGTGTGTGACCTTGAGACAGCTCACCAGGGCTGGACTCTGCCTTCCCAGGGCAGGCTCAGCCCCCAGCCCATCTCAGCTCTGCTGTACAGGACATGGGCTACAAAGCCTGTCCAAAGAGAGCACAGCCTTGGGGATGACCCCAGCTGCTCTCCTGCTGTAGGTAGCCTATGGCCAGTCAACCACATTCCACTGACAGAGGCTGAAGCAGGGCAGATGACAGGGGACAGTGGCACATCTCACACAGCTCTGGACTGGTCAGTGTGGGGGAGTGGTTGGAGACTGAGCTCACCTCACTCTAACAGGTCAGGCCCAGCAACTCTTGGGACTTCCGGGCACTTCCTTAGGATCTTGGGCTTTATCATCCTCCTTTAGCACCCTCTGCCAAGCACTGTCAGTGCAGCAGACAGGATTGGATACAGCTTTGAGCTGACCTCCTCTTGGCTTTCCTTAAATATTCAGGACAAGTTTATATATTTGCCTGAAACAGCAAGAGGAAACGTGAAGAGGCTGCAGCATATTAACAACCTGAACAGAAAATTCATCTACTTGTGCTTCTAACCAAGCATGAGGTAGGATAAATAAGGCAGGTGCTGAACAGTAGCAGATTGAGCCTGAGAGTGAGAGACAGCAAATCTGGGTCCTGTTCTCAGCACTCCCTGGGAGCTCGACCAAGTCAAAGCCTCCTGCCACCCCTGACCAGCCCAGGTGTGCAAGGAAGGAGGATGGCAAAGAGCATCCCTGGCACCACCTGGGAGCAGGGGAGTGGCACTGCCTCACACTGCAGGGGCCAGGTCACCCCTCCCCTGGGCAGGAAGGTGGCACAAACACAAGGTTGCTCAGGTCTAGGGAAGCAGTTTCACACAGAAACTACAGATTTCAGCAAAGGAGAGACTCAGACATTTCAGGATGCTGTAGGGCATCTATGAGGTGAGGCCAAATTAGAGTGTTGCAATGGTGTATCACCATGTCCCACTCCTGTTTCCCTTTCTTGTTACTCCTCTCTTTTTCCAGAGGTGATTTATCACTGCCAGGCAACTGATTCCAAATTTTTGAATATTTTTGTTTTCTATTTTATATTTCATGCAATTAAAAATAAAATAAAAAAAGTTTTCCTAACCCCAGCTTGGGACTGTCCTTGTCCTCTGCAAAGCTTTAGGAATAGTTATGACCTAGAAGCCTGATCCATCAAGCTGCTGAACCCTGTAAGCCTGGAGCCTGCACAAGAGTGCTCAGCACTTTGCATGATCAGTTCACATGCAGGCATTTCCAGGACAGGGCTGGCTCTGGTACCACTGCACGTGCTGAGCAGGCACTGGAATCACAGGGACTGTTGAGGGAGTGAGACTTTGCCATGGAGGCAAAAGGCTCATTGCTGGCTGACCTCTTCAAACTGGGATGACCACAGGAGCCTTGTGGCCACAGACTGGTTTCTGTCAGCTTGAAGAACCAATTTGACTTTTAGGCACTCATATAAACTTATCTGTATCTAGTGGTGTTTTCTTATGATCTGATAAATCACAGAACTTGTAAAAATATCGAGGGGGAGGTTCAAATGACACAAAACCTCATGTGACAATATTGCATGCAACTGCATTAACCAGTAACCACAATGCAATATTAACCCCCAGCATGCAGCAATGCTACCTGAGCATGTGTTTAGAGAATGCATGCAGAAGGCTCACACATAGGGTATTCTTAAACTATTGATTCATATCATCTGTGGAACATTTTACAAATCCTTTGCATCTGCCAGACTCAGTTGTTCATATTATCTGGAACAGGCTAGACCAAACACAGAGCCCTTTTAAAATCCCATCCTTAGAATTCACCTTGTGTTGTGGGTTTCATGTTTGCTCCAAGTGTTTAATTAATAACAGACATCTCTTTAACAGCTTTTGCAGACATGTTTCAGTACCCTCTCCAGAATTAAAAAGCTAAATCTGCACAGCTTTCACAGTGAAGCTGGGTTGTTTGTATTTTCACATTTTCATCTCTAGTCCCAACCCCAGATCAGCCAGGTATCCTAGGAATATCCACAGAGCCTCCATGGCAGAAATAACAACTGCTGTCCTTACTGGCACAGCCAAAGCCTGAGGCCTAAATCATTGTCTGTTGGAGGCAGTGAGAAATGGAGCAGAGCTTAAATTGGTTGTAGATCTCTTTTGCCCAAACATGCATCTGCAAAATGAGACATATTAGTTATTTTCGCATGAATTACCTGCACAGTTGAAAAAAATGTGATTTCTGGTCACCAGTGTTGTCAGCTTAGCAGTCTGTACAGTGAATCTATGTAATAAATGTTAATAATATACCAAGTATTCACAAAAATGGTAAGACAAAATGCACTGCACGTTGTGAAAAAAAATGGTGGATATGCAATACAGTTCTACTATTCAAACCTTACCTAGGCTAGAATCAGATTCCTTCATTATGGTTCTACTGATTTTTGGACTGGTGAAATAAATCAGAGAACAGGAGTGCCATGCATGAAGAGATCACTGACACTTTGAACAAATGTAGGCAAAATGAAAAACAGGCATGTCAGAGAATCCATGGGAAGTTTCAGAGCCTCAGCCCACAAAGTAACAGGCATTAGGCAAGGTAAAGAGACAGAAGGAATCTAAATTTTCCTAAAATATGCTGTAACTTTACAAATGCTTGCAATATGTGACAGCCCATTGAGCAAGCTTGCATGGTCAAGACTTGATGTGCTTTGATCTCTTTTCCCCTCCTACATTTACAGAATGCCATTGACATTGGCTGAACCTTTAATTTAAATAGCCTTTTTAATATCAGTAAGCTATTGTAAATTCAGAAAACTAAAAAAAATTTATAAATATATTTTATATATCAGAGTATAACATATCTAGAGTAAAATAAAACTATATAGTTTTGAGAGGCATTCTGTGTGGCTTCTTCTGTATGCTGTAAACTGTTTGAAAACCTTTGCAATCTTGCATCAGTTCTTTTGGCTTTATTTTTAAGCCAACATAGAGGAAAGAAGTGATTCCAGGGTTGGCAGATACTTTCACCTGGGCCATCTGAAGAGCCCTGCTGCTGCAGTGCTCCCTGAACTCCTGGTGTCCCTGGGGAAGTGCAGGGCAGGGCTGGGCAGCACTGCCCAGGTGGGAGCTCAGCCCCACACCTGAATGTTTACATTCCCTTACAAAGGCTCACACTGACCCAGATTCAGAATCTGAATGTAAGAACACACGGGGTACAAGGTCAGTTTCTTACTACAGGTAACCCTGCCTCTGTATGCTTAGTGCATTATCAGCTGTGTATAATATTAAACACAGACCTATAGTTTACTGATGCTTTAATTTGGTGTTTCCCTGCACTGCTGTTTAAAATAATCTATTTCCTCAAAAAAGAATGATGTGCATAACTGGATGTGTTAAATTTATTAAGGTCATAGATGACTATTTGCAGAGCACCACACTTAATGTAGTATTTTTGTACTGTAATGGAAGCATGCCTTCCTTGGGTTCTTTTCCACATATTAATTGTATTTATTAATTGTATTTATAACTGTGCAATTTTTAAATATGTTTTAAAAATAAACTTTGTCTGTGGCTTCAAATATTTCAAAATTTCTCTTCAACTTGAAAGAGTCTTGACTTGAATTACTTAAACTGAAAGGAGGGATCTGAGTCTCCAACTGAAAGGATTTTTTCAATTAGGTATTCTATCCTATTGTTTACCAAGTGAACATGATTCTCTGCTTAAAAATTAAGTCCATAAGATGCTTTTGTACTCATTTTTCCTAAATTCATGGTTTCTCTGATGCAGAGTTATTTTTAGAATTGATTTTTATTTTGACATGTTGCTCAATTATTCTTACAACTGGAATTTATAACAGCTGAGGCCTGGCCCAAAGGGTTCTGCACATACAGCCCATATGAGGAAAATGGGAAAAAAAGTAGATAAGATTTTTTCCTGAAGACTGTGCAATAATTAAAACAGAAGTAATAATATCACAAACCAGCCTTTTTGAAAAGCAAAGCCAACACACAGTGACTGAAATCACTACTCGAGCAATTTCCCACATACCACCATAGGAGTTGGCTCAGCATTTTCCAGTTCTGTCTTTCACGGGATGAGGTGAAAGTGCTGACAAGGCTGATGTCATTCCTACTCTGTGTTTTTGCTGTGAGACACCAACATAAGCACAGACACGAGGGATAAAAATTCCTGTGTGCTGCTGTGGACAGAAAAGCTGACAGCCAAGGAGGGGCTGTGACAGTGACAGCACAGGGCATGGAAAAAGCAGGATTCTCTCCATGGATGTGGGGGCTGCTCCAGAAAAACAAGCAGAACACAAAGCCATGGTTTGCCTGCAGAAGGAAAGCTCTGTCAGAAAAAAACAACTGCCTAAAACCTATGGCTTTAACCAGAACCTTCCACCAAGGAACAAGAGGGAACAGACATAAACCACACTAACCCTTAGGTTAGGACAAAGTCAGCTGTGGGCTCTTGACACTGGTGTGTTTTGCTGGTAGATGTTAAGGCTAGTTTAGTTCTTTTTGCTCAAATGCACTGACAAAGCAACAGCAGGAAAATCCTTTGGTTATGTGCTCCAGATCGGGAACACAGCACTGCTGTCCTAAAGCCAAAGACAGTGGGAGAAAAGCATCAGTACCAAATCCACACACAAAACTGCTCCAAAATCACTGGTAAAGACATCTGAAACATGATCACCCACTCCAAGCAGCTGTCAGTCATGCAGTAACTGTTTTCAATCATTTTATAGCATTTGTCTTCCACCTTGGCTGTCAGTGCTGCCCTTATTTGGGTTAAGCTTGTAGTACACCTGAGGGACACAAAGGTGCAACTTCCACTTCAGTGAGGGGGAGCAGAGGATGGGAGCTTGTCATTCATCCAACACTGCCTCCCACAAACAGGCTGCAAAAGCCAGCAGGCACAAATCCTATACAGGAAATTCCTGGAGATTCTGAACAGAGCTGGTTAGCTTGTACAGAGAGCCACTCTCCCACCTCTTCCAGTTGCCACAAGTGGTGTGAACAGCGTGGCTTGAGTTGCCATGGTGACAAAGGACATCTGTGATGGAAGAGAAACCAAAACAGACCATTAAGTTTAGACTTCAGAAGCTGAACCATCTCTACATTTCTTATCACTCAACATGGCAGATGTCCTCTAGTTCTATGTCAAGAAGTGTCACTGAGCCCAGCAGATTTACCTCTTACCTCTCCTCCAGTTGCGGGTCCCATGATCTTATAAAAAGTTGTCACTCCTCAGTCTTCCTTTTCAGCCTATTGCATCTACCAGACTCCCAAAAGTCACATTTCTATGCAAAGTCCTTACATGTGAGGAAAACAGACACCTCCTTTACTGAGCAGCAGAAGAAATTTCTGAGTATGGGGAATTACAGGCCATGATAAAGCAGAAATTTGGAGTGAAATGACAGCACTATTCCACACAAACCTTGTCAGCTCTTGTGATCAAAGAACATCAACAGGACTAATAGTTAAAAACAAACAAACCAACCTAACTTAAAACCTGTTTTCTATTTTTTTGCCATGTTATATATCCACTCAGGGCTTGGGGATTTTACTTTTGTTTTTTTTTAATCCACAGAAATGCCAGGAGTCACAAGAAATCAAGACTCTCACAAACCTCTCTGTTCCCTATGCAGGGTCTTTATAAGTAAAACACCAAATGTGAACACAAAGAGTGAGAGGCAGCATCAAAACACATTCTGTCTATAACTTTTCAGTTCAGACAGAAATAAAGGAGCAAGAATCCACACAGTCACCAGATGTGAGAATATTTCTTTTTAATTTAAAACAGTTGCAACAATGTCATTCACAGCCTTTCTCATCTCAGACAAATACTCTCCAGAAAGTTAACAGTGCTTCAAGCAAACAACTCTGAATGGTGCAAAGTAAACCAGGACAGACACTTCCAGGATACAACAGTAAAACCACTGAAGACTGAGCAGAAATCAGACACCAATCTCAGCCATTAAGGTAGGAAGGGCGACAGGGAAAACAATAAAATGTCCAGTTACATATTTTGCATAGACTTCCAATGCATGAGAACAGCAAAGAGGAAAAAAATGGCTGCTGCCAGGATGGAGAACAAAAGGAATCAGTTGGAGAGGTTTCTAAAGAAATCTAATGAGCTCTGGATGCATCCACATTCTGAATGTGTTCTGTGACCTGGTGGAGGCTGTCTGAATCAAAGAACTGGGCTGATGTTGGTTTCACTTACACCAAAGTCACTCAGAGGTAATGGCACTGAACCCAGTGGAGTTACAAGTGATTTGAGTTCAGAAACATCTACACTTATTTTAAAACTACAGGTCTGAATAAATTAATTTTTATCCTAATTATATTTTAGCTAGGAAGATTAAATAGGAGTTTGTGTCTACATGTGTTTTGGAGACAGGAGACTGGGACTCAGAATGAGGAGTCTACTGGATCCAGCATGCTGCTAGGAATGAGAGGAGAAGAGGAAATCAAGGAAAAGTTATTGAGTTTTTCTTCCTTCCTTTCTCCTAACCTAAATGTATCATACAAAAAAGAAAAAATAAGTCTGAGAAATAGGAGCATTATTTACTGCCAAGTCCTGGCTTGCTGTGATTCTCAGGTTAGATTGTCTCAAACAGCTCACAGTGATTTTTCATCCTGCATTCTTTTTTGTCAAGAAGCTCCCAGCTCACGGAGCCCCCAGCAGCTCCTGCAGCACCCAGACAAGGGGAGTGTGCCCAGGCTGAGCACATATTCCATTCAGCACATTCAGATTGCAGCAGGCACAGCCTGGCAGATCAGTCATCTCCTCAGTTCAGTCTGTTTGAGTGGGGCTTCTGCAATGCTGGAGTTTAAAAAAACCCAAAACCCACCAAAACTCCTCTCCCCCACATTAGGCTGAGGAGTCAGGAGTTTACACCCTGCTCCTCCAGGTTCATGATGTTCTTCACACAAAACCCATCACAAAAGGGAGACAACCAGCCCCTTGAGAAAAGGAGGGAGGCCACTGTTGTGGGAGAGAATAAAGTAATTCCTCAAACACCTGACTGAAGAACTTCTAACATATTTTTAACTGCTAAATTTTAGGAAACCTGCAGTCCTTTCCCCTGAACTGCTCCCTGCACTCCTGACTAACTTTGGTTTGGGCAGGCAAAACACAAAGGTGATGAACTGAAAAGAACTCCAGGACCTGAGCTGCTCCAAGTCACTCACCACAGCCAGACAAAGGCCCTGCCCTTCCAACCACCATTTCCAGTTTATCACCCTCCAAATGTGCCTCCTGAGACCAGGCAGCTCCACAGCCATCACAGCTCTGGGATGCACCAAATAGTTTACAAGATTCCAGCTCCATCCTTAATCCTACAAGACCAGCCATGCTTCCAGCTGGGTGATGAACATGGGGGTTACTCAGTTGGCCCTTATTTACCCAACATTTCTAAATAAAAAAGGCAGCAGACACCAGATCTTGGTGGTTTCTAAATAGCCCTTTAAGTTCATGAGGCAAGAGGGAAGCTGTTGTGTTAAACTTCTTTGGAACATTCATGGGAATTTTAAAAAAATAATAATTAAAAATTAAAAGAAGGGAGAGGAAAAGGCCTTTTCTCCTTTTTCTACTGCCAGAATGAAGAAACACCCAGATATACAGAAGTTTCGCTCTTTCACTTTAAATAGAAGATGTATCACTGCATAATTTGCTGATCCCATTTTCAAACCTGTCACTTTCTGGTGAAGTCCTCAAATATCCAAAATCTGGAAGAAGCAAAGAAATTACTGACAGCTTTTATTTCATCCAGAACTGGTGGCTCAATAAGCACAAGGCAGCTGAATCTCACAGGGGCCACTCATTAATGTGCCAGGACACTGCACTAAAGTGTCCATAAGAGCTCTAAGTGCAGGGAGCTCTCCCAGCAATTAGACACCTTTACACTCTACAGCATTATTGCACTGGAATTTCTCTCACAATCTTTTAAGATAAAAACCTGATTAAAATACCAACAGTGGTTTTTGGCTCTGTGTGTGGCTTTATGACCAGAGGGAGAATTATTTTTCCCCAGACAATGCAAAAGCTAAAATTCCCTTCTCATATCCAGATGTTTCATTTGGGTTCTCTTCTGTAGTGTGTAGCTGCCTGAATTTTGCTATTAAAACTTGCAGGCACTAACTGCAGAGAAAATGTAATGACACCTCTCTGGCTCTCTTGCACTCTGCAAAAGAATATTTTTTTTGACTGCTGCAATTTATTTTGAGGGCTTGGTAACATTGTACAAGGCAACTCCAGCAACAGCCTCTAAGCAGTGTCCAATACTGTGAACCTTTGGATTTGTTCTTTTTTTGGAATCATGAAAGGGTTTTACATTCACCATTGTAATTTTTCTAGAATGAGTGTTTTCAAATATAATTTTAAAACCCACATATGTATTCTCACCTGTGAAAAACACTTAAATAACACTAAAAAAAAGAAAAAGACAGGAAAGGCCAGCCCCTGCCTACCTACCCCATCATCCCTGCCAGAGATATCAAACCCCTTTTAGAAGTGTCTGTTGAAGAGGTGAGATTATTGGTGCATTTGCAAGTTTAAAGAAAGTGAAAATATCAATTCAAGGAGGTTTTTATTGTGGTTTTTTGTTCTCGGTTGTTTTTTTTTCAGTTTGGTTTTTTAACAGAGGAAGAAGAGAGGAGTAAATCAATAAATCAGAAAACTTACTAAGCAATTTCCCCTACTCAGATATGAAATTCAGTATTTAAGCAATCTTTAGCAGAAAGCAGGATTGCACTGAAAGTGCTTTGTCAGGGAGTTGACTTCAGATGGAATATGAGTGGTCTAGATACAAATTTCCCTGACATAAATATAATGGAACATTAAACCCTTCTTTACCTCCTCCATAAGAAAACAAAATTTAAATAACAGCCTTGCCTTTCCTGAGGGTGTTCATTTAATTTCATAGTCAGAAAGTCTGCTGCTTTTAGCCATCTGTAATCCTGAATCTGTTGGTAGAACTTACAAAATGAACATTCAAGTGAAGATGAAGAAACCCATGTCTGCAAAAATAAAATTTCTCTTTGGCAAAAAATGTACAGGGCACTGACAGGAGATTGCTCCTGTGTCCATTAGTCTCTTAGGCTTAAGCCTGGAAAAGTCAGATCAAGATACTGTACCACTGAATTCCAACAGATGCAACTTCAGCTGACTTTTCTCACTGCACTAGAAATCTCTGAAAAAGGACATTCTGCTCTGAAGAACAGCCACAAACCCCCTCCCTTCAAATTATTTCTCTACATGATCTGGACTCTGGATGTAAACACAGGCTCCCAGTCACCAAAGACACAAATATCTGTTTGGGGTCTTCAAAGGATGCATGGGCAGGACAGGCAGGAGCTGGGCTGAACTGTTTTTGCTCAACACTGAAGCTTCCATATTCTCCACACACTAGCTGCAAACTCCACCAGAAATCCACATGGCCTGTAAGGTGTATAAATTTAAAACAATGTCCTATACAGCACCTAATAGAAATCTTCCGTCTAACACTTAAGGCGGCATCAAATGATTGTTTTTAAATACACTATAAACATCCCATGGTTTCCTTTGCTTTTTGGCAGTCCAAGGGTTAAGGGCTCTTTTGTTGGTTTTAGATTTTTATTGTACGCTTTTTTTTGGGCAGGTTAAAAAGGCTTATGGCTTCTTAAGGCCTGGTGATAGATTTGAGGCCTAACTTGGTATCCTGTGGTAAAAATAAATGTAGCCCAGGTCTTTGGGAGGTCGTTCTGAGGCACAGACTCTAAGGTCGTTGTAGATCACCCATCTGAAAGGAAAACAAGATTGATTACATTCCATGAGTATAAAAATCACCACAGGTTTATCAGGGACTTCTCAGACCCAAACCTCAAAGAGTTTAAAATCTAAAATTAGGCATTGTAACGAGAAGAAAGGATCAGAGAAACAGCCAAACCAGCTGCCAGAGTCAGGAATTGAAAAGGAGGAGGCATGTGTATTTACAGCACAAATGAAGGAAAATCAGAGATTCCCTATGTCAAATAATGGGAGCATATCAGAATCACAGCTAAGATCAGCACCACAGTACCAGCAGCACCAGTATCAGCCCATGGTTCCATGGGTTCTACTGATGGGCAACAAAAGGAAGTTGGAAGAGCTCAGATAAACTCAGCCAGATACAGAACCAATGCCCCAAATTGAACAGGGATTTGGAATGGCAAGCACAGGAGAGCCAATGGTACATTTCACCACATACTTCAGTGGGATCAGAACAGACTCATCACATCTGTGACAATTTTCATTTTTTTTGTGAGAAACCTACAGATGGTAACAGCCCATGTTGTCTGCCATAAGCATGCCCTGCTCTGTACAGATGCTTCAAATCAAACATTTGCTCATCCCATGTGTCTCTCCCAGCTGCACTCACCTTCCTTCCTTTCTGAGGTGACAAACGTAGTGGCCACTCATTGTGGATGTTCCCATGTGGCTGATGAACCCAAACAGCTCATACCCTGTTTTAAGAAACATAAATGGCACCCTAAGTCTTTCCCTGCTACCACTGCAAGACGACTCCAGGGCAAATGTTCTTTCTAATACTGAAGAAGCAGCTAAGCACTCCCAACACAGACTCTACATCCCCAAACTCAGTTTGTGTTAACACTGCATCATGTTCCCAATTTAACTAGTGGCTCAGATTCACTGTCAAACATCAAACCAACCCAAATCAAACCCACAGAGACCTGTGCACATACAGCAGGGCTGTCATCACAGCCCCTACTAGGAAAGAAAACAGCAGATTCATTCCCAGTTCACAGAGAGCACCACAGAAAGTGCCAAACAGGGAGTTCATTCTGCACACAAATCAGATATGTCTATATGTGTGATCACAGATTTCCTATAAATCAAAAAACACAGAAGTCTGTATTTCAGCATAGAAGAAAGGACAGAAAAGAAAGTTCTTCCTTCAACACAAGGACAATTTCTATGCCTAAAGTGTCTGGAGAACTCAGCACTGGTTCTTGATCCCCACCCATTCGTGCCATTCACCTGAATTACCATTAAAACTAAAAGGATACCTTCTTTCAGGGTATTGCTTAAGGACATGGGCCTGGATTTTGCTGGAGAGGGCTTTCTGGAGCCATTTTACAGAATCATGTTTGTTATCAGGATTTCAAGCACTCAGTAAAGGATCTCAGACTATAAAGGCTGAGTACAAAAAAAACCCCAATTATTCCAAGTTTGGGGTTTTTTTTTAACTTAGTGATAATCAATGTTTCCCGTGTCTCCAAAAGACTTAAGGTTGATATTTATAATGTTAATATAACAGTAGCAAAAACAGACACAAAAATCAAATTGTCTGGTAATTTTTTTTTTCCTAGACCTTTACGTTCAAGATCAGAGGTAGAAATTTAGAACATACTACAGTTACTAGAACTGGTCACTAAAGACCCTTCAAAAAACTTTCTATGACATCCTTAGCGCCACCACTGAGCTTTTGTACTCCAATGCTGTGACACCTTCAGGAGGTTCTTCTCAACTTTGCTTGCTGTACATTAGCCCCATCTTGTGGTTTATTTACCAGCAGTCTGACAGAGAATCTCAACTGAAAGACAAAATATGCAGGACACCAACTACACCTGGGGTATTCTGAATAAGGAATTGGGTTGAAGGGATTATTAAATCGCCCAGTAGACCACAGGAGGACAGAAAATCAGGTGGTCTGTAGCAGCAGTGCTGTCTTTAAGATGCTCAGCCTCTGACGATTTAAACTTTCTAGCTTTTCTTTGTCTTTTTATCTTATAGCAACAGAACAAAAAGTAAACCTGGGCCAGGAGAGACTTGTTTGCTCTGGTAGCAAGAAACTTTGGGCTCATGTTATTCAGTGAGTCCAAGGAGAGAGTTTTCTGAGCAAACACAGCCCACAGAGCTGCATTCAGCCCCAGAAACAAGACTACAAGTAAATTGTCTGGATTGTGTCCAAAAGAACCCCCAATAACTACTTTCAAATCAGAAAGGAGCTCTATGAACGGAGTGGGTGTGACACAACAGAATGACAGCCAGGTCTAAGCTGAAGCAGAACTTACTTCCAGGGCCATCCTTGATCCTGGGTCCCTCTGACCCTGTCTCTGCAAGGATATTGGCATTAGCATTGTTCTCCATATCCATCGTGTCCAAAGCAGGGTCACTTTCTTCCTCAGGGTCAGGGTGGCTGAAGATCCACTCCAGTGCACGCTCCAAGTTGTTGTTCTGCCAGTCAAACAATCAAAAGAGCAGCCTTTAATACACTCTAACATCACACTGCCACTCATCAGCCTTTGAACAAAATTAGGATCATATTTACAGCACTTAAAAATTTTAAGATACCTCTACCTCCCTGGAAAATAGTATTCAGCAAGCACTCTGCAAAAGCTTGACATATGGAAAAAAAAATAATCCCACGACTAAGACCCACTGCCCCAGGTTCTTATCTTGCAGACACACAGTCTCCAGACATCCAGATTATTTTTCAACAGGTGGTAAAGGCAGGTAAGTTTTCCTCACTGCCTTCCACACTTCACCATTCCAGCATAACACACAAGGCACCTTCCCCACTCCAGGGAAGTCAGGCATCCCACACTTTGCCAGGATATTTCCAGGCTCACCATCCACTAACTGGATTTTTGTACCTATTTCAAAGGCATCTGAGCACACACATGCACAAAGCACAGAACATGAAACAAAACCCCAGTGCTACCAATAACCCATGAACTCACTGTTGCCTTCAGTGCCTGAATAGCCAGATTCCTCTGGAATCCCATGGAAATGATAATTGCAACCATCTCTTCAGGAGGCTGGTTATCTAGCCCCACAGCTCCTAAAGCAGCTGCCCCAATGGAAGCAACTTCTCCAAATGCAGGTATGACCAATGGTTCAGCGAAGTCTGGAACAAACAAACATTCATCAGTTCCTTCTTTTGCCTCACTTAACTGGAAAGTCAACAATAAAGACAAACAAACAACACACAGGACCTCAAAAGCAGTCCTGAAATCAATGTAAGTTCATTTCACTAGCATCTAAATTCAGACTTAGATGTGTAGAAAGCCTTAAAAACAACAAAATGAATGTGTACAGTACAAAATATCTAGGTGCACATGCTCATACTGAGCAGACTGGAGTAACTTGGCACATTGCAGAAGTGAAACAACTGCAGGAAAGCAGCAAAGATTGGTATGGAAGCAATGATGGCATCAGGATAAGAGACAACCCAGTGCATAGATGTAAAATGAACTGATTCCATATCTGAAAATGTCTGCTAAGCCCAAGTGAAACTCATTCCCCACTTACACAAGCAACACAAAAGCTCATGGTGAAGCGTGAACTCAACCAAATCTGGAGTTTCCTGGCAAGGGAGTACTCAGATGCACTCAGTGCTCAGTCATGAGTCCAAACTTTGCACAGATGAGACACAGGAAGTGGAGAACATCTAGCAGCCCTGTCCATCACTACACAGCCCAAATATGGCATGAATGCTCCAGCCTGAGCTAGAGAAGGCTGATATGGAAGGAAAGCATCCAGACCACAGGATTCTTTGTACTTACACTTGGTCACAAGTCAGCTTCCCCCTTAGCAGCCCGGACCTAGCCAAAGGGTGGAAACAGAGCTGGCCCACACCAGTGGTGAGGACAGGACTTCTGGTGTAGCTTAGTTTGTTGTCTTCTTCTAGGCAGAGGATACCACATAATGGTCAAGATCTGCACATGCCAGGAGCAGCTTAGGAAAATTCACTCACACCTCCAGGTTTCCCAGGTGGGGAAGGGGGGTCGTTGTTTTTCTGTCACACATTATAAAATTTCTACTGACTGCCAAAATCCACAAACAGGATCTGAGTTTAACTTACACCCTCCAGTCACTGACCTGGTTCTTCCATGTGTGCAATGATCCAGTTGAAAGCAACTTCAGCACCCAGGTTGCCTGTGTAGTACACAGCTTTCCGACATGCCTCCAGAGGAAAGCCCATCTCTGCCAGCTGCATAACTGAAGACTCATCAATATCTAGGGCTACAAGAAAGGACCTTCTAAAATATAAAAGCCTAACTTCATCCATTGCATAATATTTCTTATTGTTACTCACGGTGCCATATTACAGTAAGTATTGCTTGGATTTGGTTTAGTACTTCAATAAACTCACAGCCATCAGAAAACAGCCTTGTACAAAGTATTACAGTAGTTGTTATGGACTTACTGCTAAACTTTTGTCTCAGCAGGGACACAGATCCCCACAAAGATCATTAAATCTCAATTAATTCCTACAGGACTTTATTTATTTTAAAATACCTCAGCACTGGATTTTAAGGGGTGAGGAAGTCAGGTGCTGAGCTCAGCTAGAGATGGCAGCCAAAACCAAGCACCTCTCAAAGGCAGGATCTTGCAGGTTAGAGAAATAACAGCTGCCAGATCTGGCAGCCTCTGGATGACAGGGTCAGACAGCTTTGTGTGAGATCAGAGTGCAGAGGGAGCCAGGATCAAGAGGCTGTGACCCCCAGAACTGCAAGATCCTCCTGAGGAGCAGCAGGCAGAGGAGCAGCTCATATTCCGGCTATACTAACCCTCAAAGAGGGTCCTGCACACATGGAAGTAAACACTGATCAAGCACAGAAATCAGCTTTTATTTGGAAGCATGCAGGGCAAGGCTTCATGCATCTCTACGAGGAGAGAGAAGCCATCAGCTGAGCAAAAGCATAACAACTTTTTAAGCAGTAGAAAAATGAGATACGTACACTCCACGAAATGGTTCGTCATGTGATCTGAAAATTAACAGTGGGGAAAATAAAACAGGGAAAAGGACTTATATGAAGGCTAAGTAGATCCATATGGGTAAAACAATTCCATATTTTTAAATTCATAGAAATATTTGACCTCATGGAGACAGAGCAGTTTCATCCTTACTTCCCTGATGTTTTTGCCATGAATTAGAGCAGGGATATTTCTGCTTAGTAATTGTTTTCCCTAACAGAGCAATGACAGAGCAAAGTGTCGCTGATACTATAAACCAGTAGGAAATAAAGCTGATGGCTAACCTAAGCAAGAATCTTAAAAATAAAGTACCATGACCCATGCATTTACACTAAAACTAGGTCAGTCCATTCAGCAAGAGGGTTAGAAGGTACAGGCCTTTGTGAGGAACTTACATAGATAAGGGAGGGAATTAAAACCTTTAGAGAATTGAAGTTTGTCATATCCTTGCTCTGCACACAATTTCAGGTACTAGCTTCCTTTCACATACATACAGCATGGTATTATGCCACCATTATTATAAATATCCAAGCAAAAAGGGGCACTCATCATGAGAGCAGCTGCATTACTGGCTTCATATTAAATACTGAGGCACTCAAGCTTCAGTCATCTGGGGGAAAGTGCAGCCACCTGGGTCTTGTTTTTAAGGTCACACCATAAAAACAAGATTTCATTTACTATAAACAATGTTATTCTCCAGGGAAACCCAGGGAATAATGAAGGAGGATATTTTATATTCTTGTTTCTGAACTTTAGCATTAAAGAAACAATATTTATGAAAAAAATCCCAGCATAGCATTTTAATCACTCCTTTTGCTAATCTTTCTTTCTTCTCTACAAACATTATAGTCAGCTGTTTGCCATCTTCTCCTTGGGACAGAGCTTTCCTTAATGGGCTGTGCAGCCCATGTACATTCAGAGACAAGGACTGTGCATGCAGGCACAGCTGCTAGGGCCTAACAATTCTTGTATTTTTAAAATTAATAAAATTTAGAGTCTTAGCCGATGCCTGGAAATCTGTTCTCCTAAACTGTATTCCTTTGTGTATTAAGTATTGTGCTGGACCTGGGAAGTGCACAGTGACTTTACTCCAAGGGAGTCATGGGCATGCACTGAAGGTTCTCTGGAGAGAGTCAAGGAACATCAATTATCAAATCTTCTAGGGAAAGGTGTCCCTACGCATGGCAAGGGGGTTGGAATTGGATGATCTTTAAGATTCCTTCCAACCCATAAAACTCTGTGATTCTATTATAAATCCCCAAAACAGAAAAGCTGGAAGAACTAGGGTTGTCCAGTGGGGAGGTAAAAAGGCTGTGGGGTGTTGTAACAGTCTTCAATTACAGAAGAACAGAACTGGGGTTTTGCTCATTGCTCAAGAGAACCCTTGTGTGCTAGAAGGAAAGGGGAATACAGGGGAGAGTAAGTCAGTAAATACCTTTTGGGTCATCAGGAATAACAATGGGAGGAGCAATGTCTGGGAGTTCCTCTTCTCCTGGCTGGAGCCCTCTGGCCCGAAGGTGACTGATATCCAGGAAATCTGGCATGTCAATAGAAACATCTGCAAAAACAGAGAAATAGGCTAAGCTTCTGCAGCCAGCAAAACAACCTTATGGAGCAACCTACCCCTTCAGGGAGGGGACTCTGGTACTCAAGGCACAGGAACAGCTCTTTTCCTTCTGAAAAGAGCTCCTTGAGAAATTTGGAACGCCAAGGCACAATTTAACCAGCTCAGATTACATGAAACTGTGTTTTAACTCCACAGACCTGATGGATTGGTTAAATTTGTTGTAAAAGGGAAAAAGATTCAATTAGAATCTTCACAGTACAAACTTAAGACTTCAGTCAGGTCCTCACTATAAGTGTGCACATCTTATTAATTATCTGGGATAGAAAGGTAAATAAAACAAGCACATACCAAGCTTTTTGGGTATCCAGTCAAGGCCAAAGGTGAATTTCTTTATCTGCACCACTAAGTACTCAGGAAAGGAAGCAAAACGCGAAGTCCTGGGAAGGACAAGAAACACAATTCATTTAAATCAGGCAACAGAATCCCCAGCAGCACAGATCCCAGTACCTCATGCACACTGAGATGAGCTATTGCTGGTTTATACAAAGGATCCAACCCTACAAGGATTTAAAGTTCAAGCTCTTAACAACCAGACAACTGCATCACTTCTTGGAGTCTGACCATTGAGAACAATTAATTTCCTGCTCAGTTCATCATTACAACTCTTGCAAGGCTTGATCTGCACATCACATTGATGAGCCCCAACACTAATGTGATGCCAGAGCTCACTGTGCATTTGTGTGTTTCTCTCTGCACCATGTCCAGGTATCAAGATAAGCACAGAGCACAGTTTTTAACAGGCAGCCAGACACACACTTACTTAACTCCTGCAGATTTTGCTTGAAGGGCACTGCTCCAGAAATCCTCAACGTTGCTTGGTTCAGAAAAGGCCTGCAGACATGCACTAAATGGGATCTTGGCACGGACCAGCTCTGGCAGAGGCCTCCTTGCAGCTTCTGCTTCTCGCCTCTTCAATTCATAGGCAATTAATTCATCTGAGAAATACACACAACACTAGAAGCTAATGAACATTGTCATGGTTATGTGTTCCTCATCAGGCTTATTTTTGCAAGTTTTAGGAAGTAAAAACCTACTTAGCAATAAGAGTTTTACATACTTTTAACTAGACATCAAATCTTTTCTTCTGCTACACTTACAGCCACATCTCTAAGGTTTCTGATCATGGTGAAAACACAGAACTGGAAATACCAGGACACAGGCAATGAAAACTTTGCCAAGACAGCCAAAATCCTGTGTGAACAATAACACCACACACCCACTTTATCAGAGCTCAATCTGAGTTGGAAAGTTATTGCTGTGTATCTGTGTCATCTGACTTTTTAGACAAGCCAGGATTATGTATGATCTAGAAAAAGTCTTGACACTGGTAAGCTGAGCAGTGCCATATGGTAAATTCACAAACTAATCTGTCTCCTGAGTCATTACCTGGAAATAACATGTTCTTTTATAAGCAACAGAGTCATCACTAAAACTGATGAACAAAGAATGCAAAATTCTCCTAAACTTCTTGTCCAGTGCAAGGAATTGTAGGCTAGGTAAAAAGTAGGTAGAACTCTCTGCCTTGTGGTATTTCATAGGATCTCATCAAACAATCAAAATAGATCCTTCTGGTTTTGAAATATTTTAAATGTTCAGATTAAGTTGGAAATCAGAGGCACATCTCCCTTCATGTTCCTGTGATGCCCCCTTCACCTCAAGCATACATTTATTATGTTATTCTGCAAGGCTCTTCACCAGTGACTGCAGATGCAACCACAACTTGTCAGTGCCTCCCTCCTGCTCCCAAGTCTTCAAGCCTCCTTGGCCATTTTATCCTTTAAAAACAAGGGTGCTTTTCACAGGCATAAGAAAAAACACTCTGGCTTATTAAATCAACATCCAACACTTCATCCTCCTTCCCTCCTCCCCTAAAGCCCAGAACATCCAAATTATGTATTTTAGATTTATAGACGACAAACTACCTTATACCCCTATTCTCTATTACCACATTAGATCTTATAATTTGCTCCTAAAGAACAGAAAGCAGATTTGGGTTTTTGGTTTTGGTTTTTCTTCGTGAGTGTGTGTTTTTAAGAGATATTCATCAGCTGGGATGTTCAGTTCATTTTTATAATAAAGACATTCTCACAAACTGTTTCACTGTGCAGGACAAAGGAGACTCAGTGCTGGTGGGGATTTCTGGGCACAACGTGGCACATCCCCGGGTCAAGCAGAGCAGTTGGCTCCTTTACCTTTGTTTGTTGCTGCCTCCATGGCCACAGGCAGCTGCATGATGTAGTCCACCCTCTCCGTGTAGCGCACCTTCCTGGACTGGCAGCACTGCGTGCGCTCCTCCACCAGGAACCGGAACACATCGCTGGGGTTCTCTGAACCCACGGGGTTCCTCTGAAAGGAACAGCACACCAAGTCACTTCTCTGGCTGTTGGAACCCTGGGTGCTAAGAATTTTAGACTTTCTGTCTAAGCAGACACTGACCCCCAAGAGAACACTGCATTTGAACTGAAGCCGTAGAGAAAGCTTCCGAAATTGAATGGTAGAACTGGGATTATGAGTGTCTAGTTTGGATAGAAGTGTGTAATATCACATAGTAGAAAACCTAGAGTTTAAGGTTTTAGAATATAAAGCAAAATGAATAGCAAAATGAACGTTTTAAAGCAGAAGCTAGTCCTTCTTCTTCACCTTCTTCTTCAGAGGTTTAAGCAGTATTGTGTAATTAGATTAAAAAGTCTGCATTGCAGGGCACGAGTAGTTAGTTATTAGCTTAAAAGTAAAAATAATTTAGATTTCATTTCTTAATTAGACAGTTTATCCTTAAAAAGCCTTGCAGAGAAAAAGATACAACTTCATTTTTACCTTGTTAGAGAGAAGTACTGTAAAACTCACAACTGGTAAGACTGTAATATAGATAAGAACTAATAAACATCTAAGTCCAAACAAGAAATATCATCTTGAGATTTAATCCCAATCTTAGCAGAGAAAAGAAGCAAAAGAATCAACATGTGGTGATGACTAAAATGACCAGAAAACCTAAAGGCTGCTGGTTGTTTTAAGGCAAGCACAAAGACACTGATTTGGCTGCTCAGCTCACACTGGATTGTGTGTAGAGCTGTCTCCTACAGAGAAAACCACCGAAATCCACAATTTCTGCACTCACAGCAGCATCTTTCTACACACAGAACTTTCAGGGCATGTACCCCAAGAACCTGACTGAGTCAAGGTGAACAGAAGGTAGGAAGGTGGCAAGTTACAGTAAAGACAGAAAGCTCAGATAAATAACATGGAGCATCCTCTCAGCAAATAGAATTACTCCTACCACTCTGAATATACACTGAAACAGAACAAGCAACTTGTAGTTCATTATCCAGATGGGAATGTCATGCAAATAATATACCTCCTCTTTGTTGTTCATGTTAATGCCTGTTATCAGGCAAGAAACAGAAAAGTCTCTTCTAACCACCCTATAATCAGTACATGCATTTAGGGATGTGGAACATTATGCATACAAATGTGAGTAACTTCATCTAGAGACTGAACACATGAATAAATAACCTCGATTCTTGGGGAAAATGGGAAACGAGGGAGGAAGGGTAGACAAGAAATGCTTAACATCAAAACTGCATGTATTTGTAAATTCCTTTTCAGAAAGACAGCATTAAAATTCACAGTTGATTCCTTTACACACAGCACTGAGCTGGAGCTTGGTGGAACTAAAGCTTTATACAGAAATATTCCACTGACAAACAGCCACTTTGCTTTCAGCAGGGGAATCCTTCCTCCCATGATTCAATAACACACAGCTGGGATCTGAAGAACAGCTGGACAGGGTAATTAATTTGCTCCCACCAATTACATGAATTTGGAACAATAGCAATAATAATCATAATACCCAACTCATTAATATTCCATTACACACTTCAATATGGTAAACAGGAACAGGAATTTAAAAGGTCACATATGTTTATGAATCTTATAGCCTGTACAGTGAAGCTTGGCCTATTTATATTTGTTAGCAGCACCACTGGTCCTGTTCATGGTCATGCAAGAGTCTGAAGTAAAGAGGAAGAATTAAGGAAGCAAATGTTTCTAAAACAAAATACATTGTAATTAGACCCAACTTCTACATAGCTAAGGCTAAAAATAATATAACTAAAAAATGAGCCACTCATGTAACAGTTTTGCCTTCGTTGTCTAATACAAGCAGAAAAAGAAGAAGCAATTCCGATTTTCTCACCTCTACTAGATTTATAAGATGTAGGAAAAATTCCTGTGCATCTTGTTGTCTATTAGAAGAAAATTCTGGGTGGCCTTTACTTATAAAAGCCTTGAACATTCGAGGAGATATTCCATTGTGTTGAGGCTAAGTAAAAGAGAGAAAAATCATTTTTAAAAAGGGATTTTTATTCAATCATGAACCAAATATCTCAAAGTTACTCCACTAAATCTATCTATGGCCCATTTCTGGCACTGGAGGAATGATGGTTTCCATTTCACTTATTTTTCCATTTTAATAAAAATGGGAAGAGTCCTGAAACAAGACTGGGGGGGATTTAGAATGTTTTATGGCTTAATTCCTACAGCACTCACTCTACCTGTCCTTTGGCAATTGGCATTTTAAAGAGATTAGTGGAGGTTTTTAAAGGTTAGTAGTTTTCGGAAAGGCTGAAAGCCTACATTGTTATATAACATTTGATACTGCTTTCAGAACCCTGTGCCAGAGCATTGAAGCACTTTGGTGTATCAGCTGGCAGCTTTCCTCAGGACAAAACCTTTCCAGAGAGCTGTGCAGGACCAAGCAGAGAACATCTAATGTGTGCAGCATGCATTCCCAGGTGAGTTGTAAAGAACAGACATGAATTTGCAATTTGCAGGTATTGGTCATGTTGAAAAACCATAATTTACTGCCTTTGGCCCTTCAGTTACACCAGGAGGAAACTGACCTCAATTAGAAAATCTCTGGCTTCCAAGACAGTCCTGTTTTGACTTTCTAATCCTTTATATCACTTTAAGAACCTCTCCAACCATTTCAGATCCTCAAGACAACACTAGCTATTATGCCTTTCAAATAACATTTTTGAAGGGGTCAGAATCTATTACTCAGATTTGCCGTCACCATCCATGAAACCAAACAATTTTCTGGACAATCCAAGCAAAAGTATAACCTTTAGGAGCTCTCAGAGGCTGTTAAAAACTCAGCCAATTTCATTTCTTAATATACTTGCACTGTCATATGAATATAAAAATAGAAAAAGCAGCATGAAATGGAGGCCATATAAAATACACATGGGAAGAGTAAATTTTTTTCTTTGTTTTACCAGGGTGCTGTATTCCTAGACCCACTGAAACCAGAAGCAGATTCTCATTTTTAAATGCTTTTTCAATTTTTGGCAGGACACCACCAACCACATCAGGTCAAGATGATCCTTAAAGGCTCCCATCACAGACAGAGTCTCTATTGCTTGGATAGAGAGATGTTTTTGGGGATTTCTGCATCCTGGGTTATCTACTGCTTCAGTGTCCTCAACTGCCTTTCATCAAAACTAGGACTGGGGGGAGAAGTGCATAAAGCAGCTCACATTGCAACATCCCAGGCTTCTTCCTATGCCAGAAGCAAGAATGTGGCACACTGCTGTATAATGCTGTATAATGCAGTGAGCTTGGAAGCAAGCCTTGTTTCCACCTATACACTTTGTACTCAGCCACTTGAGCAGGAAGAAGAGAAACATGACATATGTGACAGTCTGCAAAAAAAAAAAAAAAATTGAATCTTGCAATCTCACCTCAAGGACAATAAAAGGGAAAAAAAATCTAAAAAAAAGTCAGAAGAAATGTTAAGGTCAAAGCAGAAAATCAAACCCTGGCTGATGATCCTTTAGGCATTAAGCCTCTTCTTAATCCTAAAGTGGGTCCAAGGAAAATGCTGCAATTTCCAGGCTAAACTTCTGTGGTGAAAAATTTCAACTCACAGCACCATGAATATTTACTGAATACCTGGCATACTTTCCCCATCAACAGTTGCAAAACAGTTTAGCTAAACATAGACTGTGCTGGACCACTGAAGATCTCATATGAATGCTTTTACAGGCAACAACTCCCCAAAATTTTGGATGAATTCCAAAGGCTCAGAAAGATTGAGAACTTCTTTGCATGAAGAAGGGGAAAAAAATAAAGGAATAAAAGTAAAATGAATAATTGATATTACAGACAAAAAACAGAAGCACTTAAAAATATTTGAGGCCTAAAATGCTAAGCAAACAAAAGAAAAAAAAAAGCATTCTCAACCTGAAAAAAAAAAAATTGTATTCCAAGAGTGAAGAAATAGAGAAAATATCTATACCTGACTATTTCTGTAAATAAATCATCAGTACAACAAGTAAAAAAAAATGTAAAAGCTGTTTCAAATCCTAATATATATTCTGAATTGCTTGATAAGGACGCTTCATGCATGTAACTTCAGCTTCATTAAACTGAACTAACGAACACAAGCACTGTTAAATGTCAGTAGATGCCTACCACAACCTGACAGAGTTTTACACCATCTGTCATTAAAGAGTTCTCAATATCTCATCTAATAGTGTCTGCTGAGCTAAACATGGAGGTGCAGCTTTATTCCAAGGATTCAGATCCCTGAACTTCCAGCACAATATGTTCCAGTCACATCTTGTATGTGTTTAGGAAAGCAGGTCAGTCACTACACATAATTCAATGTATGGAGTTTGCTGAAATCTGCCCCACTATTCCTTCGTCCCTGTGCTGATTATCCTTGAACTTTATTTAATGGGAACAAGCAGGATTCATTTATGTCACATTTGCTGTTCCAAAACAATGAATTGTCACTGTACAAAGTAATTACCTGGGAGACACACAACTTCCAGGTCATGCAAACTACTCTGTACCAGATGCTCTGTCTGTCCAAAATCTTATTGGCATTCTGATTTCAGGAAAAATTCCTATGTCAATAATTGATAGATGAAGGTAGAGGGAAATATCTATTTCTATGGCAACCACCCCATTCCTCTGTGGCAGAAGCATGCATTACTCCTGTGGCTCTGCATCACCATGAAAGCCTCCAGCACCACCTAGTCTTACATTACCTAGACAGCTTCTCCTGAAATCAAGTGGAATATCGTCACACACTTCCTGGAAACAATTTTTTAGCTCTTTATACTTCTTTCAGAAATTTAAAGAGGGTTTAGAAGTTTGCTTCCAGGACTCTCTGCATAAAACTGTTGTTGTTTTTGTTCCTCAGAGAAGATAAACATTGGTTGCAAGTTGTGTGAACATTTGCACTCATCACTGGAGCAGCAGAGCATTTTATCAGCAGAACCAGGGCTTGCTTTGATGCACTGCACAAATAGTGCCTGACTAATTTATCCCTGACTTAGTAATCTTCACATTCCACCTTGCTAAGCATCCCATCCATGCTGGACCCACACATGCTCCTCAACGCCCAGCACCTGTTCCCTTTTCTCAGGATATCACTTTTACCTAGTTACCAGTGGCTGCACAAACTCAGGCAAATACCTTGTGTTCTTCTTTCATCACCTGCTCAATGAGCTCAGATTTCATGGGTGGCTTAGAGTACTGGCCTGAAAGGAGGCCATGTCCCAGTTTAGCCCTGTAAGGAAGAAAGTGGTGGGGTGGAAACAAACATGTGAGAAAAACAGAAAAGAAGACTTACTTGAGGCAAAGAAAATGAAGTTTACTGCTTTTGACTCCTTGATGAATCATCATTACCATCATTGCAATCAAGTGGTCAAATCTCAATCTCCCTGTGCCATAGCTCACTTCTGAGCTCATGAAAAGGTGTTCTTTTGCTCTACCATTAAATAATTTATATTCTATTTAATCTGACCAAGTAAATAACAGAAATGTCACTTACATCTGAGTATTGAAATCTTGTGTTGGATCAAGAGGGGAGTAGTCAAATATTCGTGGAAGGTTTCCCACATACCTGGGCAACAAGAACAAAGCAGAAACATTCAAATATTGCAGCTTAATAATTCAATCTATCCCCAATGAGTGATTCTGTCAGCAAAAATAATAGTAAAGAAATTAATAAATGGACATTGAGGTTTTTCTTGGAAGTTTCCAGCTATAAAGAATATGGCTGTGTTTTTCATCTGGAATTTACAGTCTATTCCTTAATTGTGCAAAAGCTGCAGGACGGTGTTGGTCAAAACTACTGAGCTGAGTTAAGAACCAGTGTACTTTTTACTCCCAACCAATGTAACCAAGTAAATTCAGGTTTGTATCAGGACCAAAATATGTAAAAAGAACATTTCTATTGAGTTTCACATGAGAAGCAATTCTGATAACATTGAGGGAAACGTTGTTCTAGCCAGCTTGTTGGAAAGTGAAGCATTCAGCAGCACTCTCTGAGCATTGGCTGCCCTTGAGCACAGGAAAAAGGCTGGGTAGATATGGCTGTGGTGCTGGTCCCTCTCTCATGAAAGATCTCCACTATTTTGATGACACTAAGTCCTCCAGGTAACTCTCAGGACCATGCTGTGGAAAATGATCTTCCTTAATAAAGTCCATTTTGATATTTTTCAACAGTGGAGGTAGAAGAGCTGGCACTTAATGAATCTACAGACTGTACTCCACATGGCTAACAAAGAAAATAAACACAAGTTTTCTCCCTCTTCTTCTCCAGAAGGTAATTTCTAACATGAAACCTGGGAGGCTTTACAAAATCTAAAAGCTTCACTTCCAGCACATACACTACTGCTGCTTTGGAAGGAAAGAGCACTCTGAATTTTATTTCAAACCATGGACTGCCCTTTATAAAAATGCTTCTCTCCTTGGAGTGATGTGTTAGGTTTTGATCAGTCAGGAGTATTTCATATTTTTCTGTTGTGCTTTTGTCCTTTTATTCTCTTAATTATTCAGTGGAAGAATACATTTACACTATTCTTGTCATTATTTTTTTTTTCATTTTAATTAAAATGTGCCTCTGATAGCTCCCCCCTTAGCTAGACCTGCCTGCAACAGGTGCAGTGTTTTTCATTAGCATGGATCAATATCAACATGTCTGCGCCACTTTTTGGCACAAATCACACAGAATGACTCCTGCCACAGGCCAGCACAAACCCCCTGATGTGATAGTGATGATCCCCAGGTAAGCAGAGATATGTGCATCTGTACATAAAAAACAGAGACTGAGACATCAAATATCCAAGGCAAATGATTTCCCACCACTGAAGCTGAGACAGTGAGTTTTTATTTCGAAGGCAGATTGGGTGTTGTGTTCCAACCTTTTCCAGAACAGACCAAAACAATCACTAAATCCTTCAAGAATCTTCTGAACTGACTGAAAGAGACCTGTTTGCAGGTGAGACAAAAATTGAACCATCCTTTTTCTTAGAAAAACAACAAACTGATGAATGCAGCAGCTAGTGACAAGAATAGTTTGGAGCTACTTACGCTCTCTGGAACTCTGGGATGCTGAAAATGGCTTGCATGACAGCATTGAGGTAGCAGCTATTTCCCAAGTTCTTCATGCCAGTGTATCCTGGGCCATACATGGGCTTGAGTTTCACACCAGCTTCCTGAATCACTTCCCATTCCGAGACTCTTGGCTTTATGTCATTGTCTCTTAGCCCATTCTCTGTCTGAAAGCAACAAGATTTTCATCTTAGTCTCTTTAACTTCTGCCATAATTATGCTGCTGCCATCAACTTTGTGAGCTATACTCCAAGAAATGAAGAGCCAAATCCTGCATGTAGGAGAAGCTGAGGGTCAGAAAGCCAGCACTTTGTTCCTCCAATACACCCTCAGCTCTTTAGCACAGCCACTGGCACTGAGTGCTCCCAGTCATGACCTCAGTCCCACCTGGGAGCTTCACTTCTCTCAGGCCTGTGACCTCAGGCCACACCATCAAACACTGCATTTTTTCAGGTTTCCCATTCCAATTGTAATGGTCAGGAATAGCTGCTGCTGCAGAAGCTGTTCATAACAAACAAACCACATGAAAAGCTGCAGATCCAAGAACTCTTCCCTTCTTTCAAATGGTAAAAGCTAATAATTTGTGACACTGAAGTTTCTCCCCTTTACATGCAGCCTTCAGCCTGTAGGTGCAGGTCACTATGGTGTCATTTGCTGCTGGCTCTACTCTGTCACTTCTCAAAGAATTGTACAGACCAAAGGCCAGAGGTGAAACCTTTGCAACAGCTAAGACTAGGTTTTCAAGGTTTCTGAGTAAAACAGGCTTTCCAGAATGATTTGAACAAAAGAAACTTTTTATTCATGATCCTGGCAAGGACATTAGTATGCCAAAAATATTATTAGTATCATGGAGACTTTTGAAAACACGGTTTAATTCTTCTCTATCATTTCAATTAATATCATTTTCTCACCACTTGGACAAGGAAATACACATAACCAGTAGCAGGTTTGTTCCTTTTTAACATTTTCATGTTCTCCAGGTAATGATACTAGGTTGTATGCTTGAATTAAAAAATAAAACCAAAAAACAACAAATCAAACCAAGCAAAAAATCACAAAACACAACCACAAAAACTACACCTGCCTTTATAAGCATATCCTATCCTGATTTCTTACACCATTTAAAGAGAACTGGAATCAACATCCACTAAGACACAAGTTATTAAAAGCACTTCTTTACTAATACAGACACACAGGGAGAATCCTCTTTTCCCCAGTCCCTTTCTAGCATGTCCTACCTTTGACCATGCTGTTTTCTAGACTTGAGAGAATGTATTTTTCTCATTTTCTAATGTATTTATTGACAAAACCTAAACTGAAATTTACATAAATAACATTCAGCCACTTTTTAACTTATCCATTACTTAGCTTCTTTTTTCTAATGAATTGTATCTGTTTACACATTCAATAGGCTTCCCTTCACTCGCTGTAATTAAATATTCCAGACATTCTTCTCTAATTGAATGGGGTTTTTCATCTTGAACACAAATGGTACATCACACAGGAAAAGTGAAAAGTGAAAAATGTAAACTGAAGACCACAAGATACCTCTTTCAGAAGGCAATTTCTGGATTTGAGAGTAATGATTTACTCAGAATTCAGACAACAACCCCCAAATTATCAGGCTGAACTTCACGAAACTGAATACTGCCGTAACAGCCTGAAGGAATCACAGATAAGCTACAGGTGTCATTCTTCTGTTTCTCTCCAATCCCCAAGTGAACAAACAAGTGAGCAACAAGCTAAATAAAAGGTGGATTTCCTACCACTTGCATCTGCAGCATATCAATTCCAAAGTGTGCCAAATGTTTTGCTATATGTGGATCTAAAACCGGCTCCTCTTCATCAAAGGAATAGACATCTGCAAAAGCAGAGAGAAACCAGTGAGCCCCAGTATCAAATGTTACTCCTTCTCTTTGTTTACCAACACTGCATTCTCAGCACAGGGCTGCCCATACAAAATACCTTGTTCATATTCTCCAAGTTTGGTTCTGGCCAGCAGAGGAGTGCACAGACAAACACATAGCTCAATAAATATCTTAACAGAATCACCTCAAGCACTTTCCTCAAAAGAAATTATATGCCTCCACAGTATTAAAACCTAAAAACATTTATAGGGATCATGGTATTTCCTCCCCCCAAAATAAGCAATTTGTAGGGGAAGCAAAGAACAGGGCATGCAAAGTTCTCAGATATGTGGCCAGCCCACATTATGAACATGACAACAAGAGATTATGAATTTGTTTAGAGCTACTAGATACAGACCAACCCATTAAAGCTATGAGTATTTCACACCAACTCACTACTGACAACAGTATTTTAATTTTTAGTACAGTTTATGAAATCCACTTTTGCCCTTTTCACACAGAGATGCAAGAAGAACAGAGAAATTCTTTATTAGAATAAGGAAGGGTTTTTTTTTTTGATTACACACCACCGGATTGGACTTCCAAGATGAATCTAACCTTGTGGTAAGGGAGAAAGGCTGATTTTCTGAGTGAGGTGCCTTGCTTTACTGTATGGGAGATTCAGATTTCAGTTCTCTATGACAGACCTTTATAGCCTTAAGTAAAAGCCCATAAACATTCTGGCAGGGCAAAGTTCAGACTGTGAGGGGAAGCAGTATGTCTAATGTTGATATTTTCAATATGAACCAAGTTTAATAAATCCAAAAGAAGGACAAAAGATTGAGAGTAAAAACATTCTTTTTTAGAGTTTACCTATCAAGTCCTATAATGACATTGAGTTCAGAGCAGGTTTCACCTACATGAACAATAAAGCTGTAGGCATCATACAAGGCTAGAAGTCGTAAGATATGCACTTGTAAGACTTGAACAGGCTTTCCATCTGTTCTCTGATCAGGTCTCTACCTCTGCAGTCAATGACTGCTTTGGTGTCTCTTCATACCAAAATCCAGAATCCCAGTGCCAGCCTCCCTGCATTTCCCTCAGGCAAGTTCCCTTCATGCCCAGCAGTTTCTCACAGTGACCTTACTCCATAAGATCTAGGCTGACAGAGAAAGCTTAGGCAGGAGAAAGGAAGAGAAGCAAACTCAGGAGGAGATAGCAGGAGCACAGATAAAGGCTGTTCACAGCACAAAAATCACTCTGCAAGGTCCTCACCCCTCAAGGCATTCTCCTTGAGGTCTGCTAGTGCCAAACCCACACTGAAATGATAGACTGAAGGTTAGCCAAGAACTCAAATGCTAACTTTTAACATTGAGCAGCCCTATGGAAAACCTCTGTGAGCAGGGAGCAGTGCTTTGAGCTGTGCTGCCAGCTGCTGAGCAGCCAGCAGATGCCCCACTAACATTGGTGCCCATGACCTTTGTGGCATGTGCATGGCTGTAGCTGCCCATCTGCTGGAATTCCACTGTGTGGTAGCAAATGCACCCAGAAGACATGAGTGTTCATCCACACACAGAGCATCACAACGTTCCCATAGCATTCTGCTGAGGTCACAGCACAGCCAGAGGATCCCAGAAAGTTCAAACCCCTGATGGAGTGAGATTACACAGCAACTGAGCTTGGGTGACTGCTCTCAGTGTGGAAGCTTTTTATATTGTTTTCCCTCTGTTCTGGCAACTGCAGAGAGCAAATCATCTGGGACTACTGGCCCAGAGCAGCAGAAGTGGAGCACGAGACTAATACTGTGCTCAAGCCCAGCTCGTGCCTTACTTCAGTGCTTTCTGCTGTGTAGCTTAAATTTATGAGAAAAAGACAGAATTCACTTGTTTCAAAAAAATCAAAGACAGAAGATAGAGCTGCCAAACACAGGTGTGCAATGCTGTCATACAGACTCTGGTGGGTGAGGAATGTGGACAAGTCAGCAAATGTGACACACAAGAACCTGGTGTCATTAGAGTGAGAAAGGGGAAAAAGGGAGGAGTGGAAGGGGGGGAGAGCCCACCAAGATAAATCTTGGCAATACAGAATATTATTAAACAGACATAAAAATCATAGAATATGCTGAGTTGGAAGGGACCCATCAGCATCATCCAGTCCAACTCCTGGCCCTGTGCAGGATGCACAAACAATCCCACCAGGGGCCTGAGAGTGCTGCCCAAATACATCTTGAACTCAGGCTTGCTGCTGTGACCACTTCTCTGGGGAGATTTTTCCAGTGCCAAACCACTCCCTGGGTGGGAAACTTTTTCCTAATAATAGTCTTCATTACTTTAAGAAAATAAAAATGTCGATGCTACTTGACTTCATTCTCTTCCACAGTGCAAGATTTACACCTGTTCTGACTGTGCAGACATCTCTCCTTCCTACTTAGATGGTAATAGGCAATGGTTACACTGTCCCTAAAGAAAGAGGTGTCTCAGGATCCCCCCAAAGGTATCTGACAGCTGTTAAGATCAGCACCCACAAAGCAGCTCCTTCAAGCACCGATCTCAAAGGGTTTCCCACTGCCAGTGCCCAATTCCATGCCCCAATCTACTCCAAACAAGCAACCTCACAGTGACTGGAAATAAAATCCAGTGGCACTGTCAAGAGAGGCAGCAGGTAGCACAGTGTGCCCAGTGCTCAGCTTACTGGGGCAAACAATTTTTCTGACTCCCTGGTGCATCCTGTCGAAGTTACAGGAGTGGAAGAGAAGCTTGGTTCAATTTCTGCCCTGATCCCAGATGTGTCTGCTGACATAATGATTCAAAATGGGGCTAACACCTCAGGAACCTTTCATAACATACACAGCACAGATTTCTCAGGGCAAGACAAAGAGCTCTCCTCTGTGTACACGTGGGGTGAGTGTCAGTGGAATACTGGCACCACCTCCTTCTCCTTCCTACTGCTGTGAAAAAGGAATAAATTATGTCAGGACAGGGACTAGTGCTTATTACTCCTGTACCATCATCTCTTCACCTTTAACCCAGGAAAGCAGAAAACAGAGAGATTTTGTGTCACCATCAACCACAGAGCCTCTTTCCTGAAGCTCATCTATCACCCAGCCCCATGGAGAGGTTATGAGTACTACAGAAATACAGATCAGAGACAGAATAATTAGTGAGAAAGAACAAGGAAGGTTGGGGGAGGGAAGACTTTTCTATAGGGAAGCCAAGTAAACATCATCCAGAAGAACAAAGGTCTGTGGAGAACAGCTGGTGCCTCTCATTCAGAGGGAAGGATGACAGCCTGTCCTTTGTTATCCCAAAGGCCACATAAGAGAGGAAGCAGCTGATCAGTGGGAGGCACAAGGACAGAAGCCATAAGGAAAGCAGTAATGTTGCTAAAGATGGGAAAGAAAAGAAAAAATTCTGAAAAAAAACTACTACAGAATACCCTGTTTGCTTTGTAGATGCAGTTGAAAGCTACAGCTGGGCAAATCCTAAACACCTTCAATAACTGAGAGGTTTGGATAGAAATCATTCAAGGCCAGGCTCATGCAAGGAAATAACATTCCATCTGGGAGAAAAAAAAATGGTTTTGCATAGTGTTTTTGTGGCACAGCTGGTTGAACCTGACTACAGTGTCCTTTCCTCCACACTGAACAGGACTTAGAAAAGCTCTCAACTGATGCTTGTTAAAAAAGGGCTGCTCCAAACAGCAATTTTTCATGTCTGTAGTCATAAGCACTAAAGCCAAAATATAATCATGCTATGTGTTCTTCCATTTTTACTTCTCCATGCAGCTGCAACAAAAGATCTCTTTGCTTATGACTTTTTCAGCTCCTCATCTTTTTATTCCATCTAATCCTCACACACCATAATCCCCTCTGCAGCAACACTGCAGAACATCACACTTGGAGAATATGCAAACAAGGACACAGCTACAGATTTTTTCCCCTCTCAAGATCATCACACATTTTACAAACGAGCACCACAGCAGCCCCATGAAGATGAGTGTTCATTAGATTGTTTCAGCAACATTTCGTTCAACAAGGAAAAAGAGGAGTGTCCACTATGATTAAAAAATCCATACATGCTGTTACAAACAGACTTTTAAATTTAAAAACCTCATTACCCTGTTGTTGTTTCTTTGTTACAAAAAAAAATTAACCATTTGTCCTAGGAAATGTAGCAGAACTAAAAAATATTGTTTCTCCAGAGTCTGTTGTTTCAGAGTAATACCATTCTTATGTTATCAGCTTAGAATTATGTAAATTCTCAAAAAATATTTATAGAAAATATAAAATGAGCAGATAAAAGAGGTCTGAGCTTTCTCAGAATGGAGTGTGTGTCATTCCTCTCAACCCTGATCAACATTCACACTCTCAAACACCTGCACTAGAAGCACAAACCCAGTTGGTAACAGATACACTGCCAGCCTCATGCACAGAAGGTACCTCGTATCAGAACATGCCCCGGGGCTGACCTGCTCCATCAGGAGTGATGGTTCCCAGCTTCACAGCCAGGGGATAGCCTGTCTCCTTGTAGTGCTCCATGGCGTGCCCATTGCCCCCGCTGCCATCGAAGAACCACTTCCCGCAGAGCACGGAGCCGTCCGTCAGGTTCAGCCACAGGTTCTCCCGCAGGTCACACCTGGAGCACTTCCAGCCACTGCCAGGCAAAACAGGGACAAACAGCAGCAATATGTGAGGCAGGAGGCAGCTCTGTATCTCCCATTATGGCAGGTCAAACCAACCCACACGCCCAGCCCAGAGACACGCAAGGGAACCGGGGGCTGAGTTCCTGCCTTTAGCTCAGTTACCCTGGAATTAGAGAGCCTACAATGAACAAACCTTATTGCCCTCACCTGGGGGGAATTCTAACACCATTGTCTAACTGTACAAGTGTTTTAGCATGTTTAGATGCCTGCAGCTCTTCTTCCCAGGAGTCAGGTTCCTGCTTCCTGTAGGGTGATTTTGCACTGAGCAGTGCATCACAAGCTATCGTCACCTGGAAGACAAATAGATGTCACTCAAAGCCTCACACGACTCAGTGGCTGGACAGAACCTGGCATTCAGCCTATTGCTAACCACATACAGAACTGCTTATCAGTAGACTATTTATATACTCAAATATGCATCTAATCTTTTAGACTGTCGTCATCATTTCAGCAGGACAGTAAGCACGTGTGCTATGTGAGCTTTCCCAGGACAAGCTGGCACTATAATAAGGGAAGGAATACAGGAGGTAGAAGGAAATTCAAGAAAAAAAGGCAAAGATCACTTTTTTAAATGACTGAGACTCTATTATAGCTGGTAAAGATCTTTATATCCAAACAAGCACTGCACATAAAAAAATAAAGCACCATCTTGACAAAAACAGAAACAGGAGACAATTCCTATGACCACTTTCACACACTCACTGACCAGTGCTGGTAGCTCTTCTATGTTGGGTAATGAGATTTCATAGTGATCAGGAAAGAGAACAAGTTTTGCTTCATCCTCATATTCAAAGTCATCACTGTTGAGATCACTGCTTATCTCCAGATCTGGAAAACAAGACGGGCAATGTTAGGAGATTGTCCCATGATCATGGTTCCAAAACTGAAACAGAGGTACCACTATAAACACTGCTTGCCTGGCATCAGCCAGTGGTTTCTCTAGCTAGAAATATTTGTGAAATCCTGATCTAAACTGAAATCTCACCATCCTTCTAGAGAATGTTCTGAGGACCAGAATCTCCATTTAATGCCATCCCCAATCACAGATACAGTTGGTTTGGCCTCTCTGCAAGCACTGCACTGTTGCAGATATTGCATTCTGCAAAGCAGCAAACAAAATTTTGTCCTTTTGGACAAAATCAGGATGCAATACTGCTGTGCCTTTTACCCAGAATCTTGAAATGCTATCAAGCATGGAGACCAGGTTGCACTGCACATGCCCAAACTGCAGAGGACAAATAAAAAGAGCACCCCATATTTTCCAGATCACAGACCTGTCTGAAACGTGCTGTGGCTCCCATCCATCTTGGACCTGTGGCCTTTCCTCCCATAAAGATGTCCATGGCTGGAAGTATTCCAGTGTCTTATCCACAGTCTCAAATATCTACAGCAAGTACAGTACACCAACAATATCCCTCTCTTGCTATCTCCACTCATTAATCAGGGTAACTATCTGTTTAAAAAGCACTCATTAGCTACTAAAGCTTTCCTTTGAAGATCAAGCCTTCCACTGTGTTTGTGTACATTTTTCTTCCAGAGTAAGAATGACTCGTTTTCTTAAATATGAGCCTTGACCAAGCAACATGAGCTAAAATTTTTGCCAGAAATATGTGGACCCAGAGAGAAGCAGGAGGGTATACTGGGAAAAAAAATGGCTAGTGTTTGTGTCTATAGTTCCATGAAAAAATAAAATTATTAATTAATTATCACATAGTGACAAGACTGAGTTAAAATCTTGTTCTGTTCTTCCTAGGACAAATGAAAAGGTTAAGACCAAACATGCACGCATCAGAAATTTTACAAGATTCAACTGCAAGAATTCCCCAGGCAACAATGGGATTTTCTGGATCCTTCTCCCATCTGGACATGTGGGATCCACTGCATTCTGATGTACCAGTCACTGACAGAATAAGGTTCAACCAAAAAAAGAGATGTGTGAGCAGTAGCCAAAGCTGGCTCTTCATTTCCCCCCTAGTACAAGCAGATGCTTAATGAGTCACTCGATCCTAAACGAGCATTGGCAGCAACCACTGCACCCTGGGAATGCCTGAAATCTCAAATGTATGTTTGGGAGAGAGGTGAGGATGATAGAAGCCAGATTCAGAAAACTCAGCTCTCTATTTACCCAGAGAGCAGTAACAGACTGAGCAACCCAAATGATAAAACAAGTATCAAAATATATTTTAACTTGACCTGGAAAAAACAGCTCTTGAGAGGAACATCAACTCTTGGCTCACCTGCTGCACCAGCCAGCCCTGAGGTGACAACACCCACTGTGAGTGACTTCCAGCAACACAAACTCTCTCTCACCAGCAACCAAAAAAGGCCCTTTCTCATCAGCTCAACATAGATACAGAAGCAAGAACATTTTCTCACACTGAAAGCATGACATTTTTAGAGAATGTATTAATTCATTACTAATTCCCCGAATCACACCATTTTCATAATGATCTCTCACTTTACTCCAGGCTTCTTTCTCAGTTTGTACTACAGTCCTGTGTTTGATACAGGACTGCATCTCCACAGCTGCAGTTTTTAAGAGCTCTTCTGCTCTGTGGAACAAGGAAACTGAGTATCTCCAAGCTGATGGTGCATACAGCAATGCATCTCAGGGCATTTCACTCAACGCCAGAAATTTGATGGTGGCCAGCACAAAAAAGTACTGACCACCTCCTCCAAAAAAGTACTGACAAAGCCAAAAGTACTGACCACCTCCTAAACAGGAGAGGTTCCTCAGAGAGGATAAAAGCTCAGGTTTGGAGGCAGTGAAGGCTCTTGCAGGGCTGTGGTCACACAGTGCCTCAGCCACCAGAGGGAACCTGGCACCAGCTCACAGCAGCCACCGGGCTCTGGGGACATGTGTGAGACCCACTGATCTTCACTGCCTTGTGCTCTGGACATTAACTTAAAGCACCTGCAAGCCCCTTATAGAAACAGCAATGATATGGTTGCCTGTGTTCAAAATTCAGACACACACTGCAGCTCATCTCCCAAGCCAGACAGCAGCCAAACAGTAGAGACTTCAGTGCTGCTGGCCTGACCTGCATCTGAACCAGTGATCCAGGGATGAAAGACAGAGTATCCTATTAGCAATCATCTGCTGTCATCTAAGGACTTCACATGCTTAGGAACACCAGCCTCCTGTGTGCAATGGGCAGGGAAGGGAATTTCCTTTTTAGCTGCTCAGGCTTCATGCCACTCCTATCAGCAGAAAAGCAGAAAACAGTGTCCCATCAGCATGGGACTCTTTCTGCCTGGCACACCAATATGGCAACACCCACTTGTTATTTTAAAGAAGGATGCAGAAAGCTTCATAACAGTCTGGGAAACACCATGAGGATTTAAAATTCCCCTTTTGAAGGTGACCACCTAAAACTGGTATACTTCCATCCAACACTTCTCCCTCTGACTAGGAATTAGAAGGCACTGCCTTATCACTCTGAAGACAGTTTCTCAGGCTCCAGACCCAGTATATAAGAGTGGAATGGACTTCTAAGGTCACAGACTGAAATCCCTCCCTACAGAGCAGGTGACCATATAAACTAATCCCTTTTAGGGACACTCAGAGGGACCCCTTAATGATGTCAGCTGAAAACACCCAGATCACCACTCATATTTTTAAATCTTGGCCTGTGTGTGCTAGTGACATAGCTGTTAAGTTTAGTAAGAAATTGTACCTGCATTATATTTTCTGTGCCTGTGCAAGGGCCAGCAAGGCTGAGAAAGCATGAGGGCAGAAGTAATAAAAACAGATGACTGTGACTTTAGAAGGCAATGGAGCCCACACTAAATGTGGACAGAATTTGACCCTGACTGGGCATCATATGCAATCTGCAGGTAGTTCCTAGTGAAGAATTTTAGGGAGGACTAAGAGTAACTACAGGAAAGAGGAGTATGGTGAAATCTACATGCAAAAGGAGCATATTTTATGCAAAATTACTCTACCACTAAAGACACTGAAAAGCATGAACTTTCAAGCACTATACTTCATCCAAAGTTGTTTCTTGATCAAGGATGTTCTTCAGGATGCATTGCGAGTAGAAGGCAAAAGAAAAGGCTTTACTCAGTTTTGAGACTGAGCCAGAAGACAACCAGCCAGTTTGTAATCCTTCCAAGGAGTGACAGCTTGATGGTCAAGCTCCACAGGACATTCTTTCCCTTCCAGTGGAGTAACACCTTTCTGGTGCCTTCTGAGAGCCTCAGTTGAGCTCTTTGGCCACCAAAACCAAGCATCCACAGGTTGTAAGTGTTGTGTTAGGAGACCAGGCAAAGCAGAGCAGCAGACACCTCAAAGCAGAGGCTCAACTGACACTGATATTTTGGGTGAGTGGTCAGTAGAGTGAATTTACTGCACCTCAGAAGGCATCACTGAGCAACGGTGAGAATGAGCTGCTGCTGAACTGACTGAAAACAGCAGCTGGGAGAAACACTACTGTAATGTAAACCAACCCAACAGAGGGGAAGAGAAGGAGTGGATGTGTCCAGATCAGATTTAGACAAGTTACCAACTGACTGCACTAATAATAGGGGCATAAAAGACTCCAGACAGGACCCCCAAACAGGATTTCCTGCGCATGTGGATGTGTCTGTGTGCATGTGAAAGGGAATGCAAATGTGAAAACTGAATGAGGGTGTTGACTAGAGAGTCTACAACTAATTTTGAAACCCTAGAAAGACATCTTAGGAATCTGGGCTTGATCCTGCTCTCGCTGAAAGCGATGGACAAATTTGTATTGGCTTGGGAGACCTGGGTCTTTAAATCAAATTATTTCTTCCTGCCTCTAAATAATAGTGAATTGCAGCAGCAGCACTTTGTAAACTGTAAGCTACACAGTTACGATGTTTTCAGGTAAATTCAAAATATTAGCTTCATCAGATGAATTACAAAACAGAAGATCTTTTTTTAAAGAATTTTTTCCCAGTCACAGCATTTTCCTTTACAGAAAAATGAAAAATAAAAGTTTCTACAAGGATCATTTGGCTGATTCACTACTTGTAAAAGAACACTCAAATTGCTTGCTACGTCTCCAAAGCATTTTTATGCTGTTCCTATTCCTAGGTAAGACCTCATCTGTTTCTTTGTTACCACAGTCACATGTTAAGCAAGCAAAACTAAATCAAAATTCAAATTCAGAACTGTTTTGACAGCAGCATTAGCCTGCGTTCCCCTAGTCTAATTTTCACAATTCTACCCAAACCAGCAAACTATTAAGACTCTGTTAGGGTAAGGTATCTGCTCACCATCCTATACTCAATCAAAGCACACATGGCAAAGCTAAAAAGCAACAGCTAATCAGTTCTACTGCTGCTGCTGGGGAATATGCACTATTTAACTGTGCTAAATTGCAAAAATATGCTTAAGTTCTCCTACATCACAACTTTTCATTCACATATACAGATACTCTCTTTCTGCTTACTCACATAAATATAAACTTTAACCACTCATGATAAAAGCCCTCTTCAGAAGCTCTCCAAACAAAAACATCCTTACTGCAAACAGGATTCTGTTCCTGCCTATGAGACCTGGGAGAACAAAGTGAAGCTGTGGTCAAATCCAGTACAACCACTCTTAGGAGTGGTCTTTACACTTGGAAACAGTAGCCACGAGTCCATCCACTGCCATCAGCAGGGAGGTGCCATCCAGGAAAAGCTCAGCAAGTTTACAAGTTCTCCCAGACTCTCCAAGTGGAAGTTTTCCTTTCCAAGGTCTCCTGAGACCCGCTGTGTGTCACAGATTCTCTTCCCAGCAGCAATCACAGATCTGCTGACAGAGCTATTCATCTGAGGACTTCAAAACACTTTTAATTGATGGTCTGAGTTAGCCCTGACTTTGCTCAAAACAGAGCTGCCACAACTTGCTGCAGAGGCAGATGATGCTGTGGCAACCAATTTGAGACAGGACATCTGTCTAGAGACAAGTTTTATGACAGTCACTCTGCCAGCTCTGTACAGCTGGGAGTCCAGGCTCTCCAGGCATGGACCAACAGATACTCAGGAAGAGAGCAACAGAACCAGGCAAAAATGGGGTGATTCCTCCCTCAATGCAGAGTTGAGGTGTTTTGTTTGCTGGGGGTGAGGGGGAATGGTGTTTGCTAGTTGGTTTTGGAGAAAGAAATAGGGGGAACATTGTGTGTAGATGCAGTTTTGCTATTCAAAAGAGAGGTTCACTTCGTATTTACAAAGCAAAATTATAGGGAACAAAATATAAAATGTAATAATACTGGTGTTCCACTTAAATCTCTCACTGCTGCTGACAACTGAGCTGACATTTCAGAGAACCATTCAGCCCATCTCTCTCTCAGAACCATCTCTCTGAGCAGCAACAGGTAACTGGGACCACATCCTTGTGCACACACAGTCCAAGCACTTCTCTTGCACACTTTGCATCTTTCAACTACTTCATCTATTGCTTAGTCACTCAGTAACACCTTAAAAATAATTTTTAGATTTAACTCTTATGTAATTTTAAATCAACCAGCAAACTCAATTTCTTCAGTTTTCAATCCCTTTCCAGACCACTTACACTGCATTAAGTCTTCATCATTAGAACATTTTGAAAGACTGCTGGTGACTCCTGGGATAACACATCCAGGGGGACTCTTTTAGTAATTATGGTAAAAACTGGACCTCCAATCCCTTCAGCACAAGAATCTTCCCCCTAATTCTGCTACTCCTTTTGACCAGAAGCTCATAAGGATGATCACAGTACACCCCATTAACTGAGTTTTTCTTATGCACACATAAGGCACTAAGACAGACAATCTGCTTTAAATATCACCCCAAATTCCCTGAAACATTGCACAGCCTGAGCTGAAGCTGTCATGTCCACACTGTCTAGCAACCAGCCAGATTAAAGGCAGATCATACATTTCAATAAACAATGCTGTTGTGCTTCCTGATTACACAGAACACCCACAGCCAACACCCTCCAGCCTTCTCCAAAGAAAACCAAACCAAAACGTGCCCAGAACCTGATGATGCACATGTGCACAGGCACAACACTTTGCTGTGAATCCTTCCATGCTTAGGGAAAGTGCAATAAATACTGCAGTTGACTGACCCAAGCAGCCTGTGTTTCTATTGCATTTACTAGATAGCAGCAGTGCTAGAAAGTAATCAGTGAGCATCCAAAAGATGTTTTCCTAATACTAAGGAGATTGAAAGGGGTTTAGTATCTTTAATAGTTTTACATCAAAGAGGATTATAACAAGCAATGTAACAAATGCCCAAACTGGATTGACTTTGTACACAAAGCTTAAATCTCTGGGCCTTCAGGGAATTATTGATAGACACGTAGAAACAAAGGGATGCTGGAGTTAGCCACTGATCCTTGTCTGGTTTTGTCTGCCAGGGCAAGCCCTACCTAGCAGGTCACATACCTGGGTTTTAGCAGCCAGGATAAATTAATCATGGGCCAGCAATGTGCCCTTGTGTCCTTTAAGAAGGCCAGTGGTATCCTGAGGGCATTAAGAACAGTGTGGCCAGCAGATCAAAAGGGAGATCATCCTCCTCCTCTACTCTGCCCTGGTGGGGCTTCACCTGGAGTATTGCATCAGTTCTGGGCTCCCCAGCCCAAAAAAGACAAGGAACTTATGCAGAGATTCCACTGGAGGGCTGCAAAGATAATTAGGGGACTGAGGCATCTCTCTCATGGGGACAAGCTGGGCCTGTTCAGCCTGGAAAGGAGACTGAGAGGGGATCTTATCAGTGCACAGAAGTATCTTCAGGACAGGTGTCCAGAAGATGGGGCCAGATTCCCTCCAGCACTGCCCAGTGACAGGACAAGGCACAACAGGCACAAACTGAAACACAGGAAGTTACATCTAAATATGAAGAAAAGCTTCCTTACTTTGAGAGTGACAGAGCATTGGAACAGGCTGCCAGGAGAGCTCATGGAGTGTCCTTCTCTGGAGATATTAAAATATGCCTGGATAGGATCGTGTGCAGCCTGTTCTACATGAACCTGCTCCAGCAGGGGATTGGACTTGATCTCCAGAGGTCCCTTCCAACCCTAACCATTCTGTGATAGTGCCCAAGGTCACAACGAGAAAGACAGAATTAACCTGTTTAGATGAGATCACCAGTTCTGAACCAATGAAAAATATATTGGATTAAGAGATAAGACACCAAGTTTTGATAACCACCTCTGCTGCTGTCACATGCAAAATGATCAAATCAGCTACCTCTCTGTGCTTTCATTTCCTCAGCTGAACAAGGACAGGAATAATTCTTTGTTCTTTGCTTTAAGCATGGCCAAAACCAATAACATCTGCTGATCCAAAGAAGTGGACACAACGCATCTGGAAGCATGGAAGTACTGTCTGCAGGAACAGAGCAGACCTGATAGCAGTTCACTCCCAGCCAGCAGGGGCTGCAATGAAGACTGCAGCAGAACAATAGACCAGATGAGATGCATTTTCAAAAGTGCATTAGATTCCAGAAGTGCTGGATTAAATGGTGATAGATCCATGTCCTAAACCCACTCCAGCAAAACTGCACTGCCCTCAGGAGCTCCCTTGAAACTGCTGCTCAAGACCTATTCAGAGGGAACAAAGTGCTCATGCACAAGGGTGGAATTTGAGGATTTCAATGGGGCACATCAGAGACACTCTGCCAGTACCCTGTGTGCTGGCACACCTCAGGGACAGGAGCCTTCAGGTGTATGCAGAAGACCAGCAAGAGCAAAATTTGAATGTGCTTTTGTACTTTGAATTTACACTCACATTGCTAACACTGTACAAGCACTGCTGCACTGCAGCCAGCTTTGGTTCTGAACCAATCATTCTATAAACATCCAGTGACAATCATGATTGTCTGCGTAAACTGGCAGTAAATGGCATTTAGAGCAGTATCTGTGATGTAACAGTCTATTCCTACAAGTTTAACTTCTTATGTCTTATTTTCAGTCTCCTTTCTCAGCCCTCTTTGCAAGACTTACATTAACAACAATTTAATCAATCACAATCTGCAAAGGCCTCTTAGGGACACATTCCACAGATCAAAGCAATTCCAACAGAAGGTCATTCTATTGTTTCTCTTTAGCCATAAGAGCTGGCAATTGTAAAGAAAACATTTCACCTTTTCTTACCTGAAGAAAAATTCACTATTCACTAATAATACAGAGACAATAAATAATAGATGAATTGGAGAAACACCACAAGCTGTGGGAGAAGAGAGAATACAGGCTTTTCATCACATTCTCCTCATCCATATTTATGAGTCCCTCAGGTTTTCTGGGTAATCTGAATAAATGGATTTTGGATGATATGGGCATGGTTAGAAAACTGCTTTCCATGAAGCAAGGGAATAGAACTGTGGACATAACAGAATTAGAGATGCTCATGATGCATGTGCAGTTGCATTCATTACAGGAGAGACCACAACATCACTGAAGAACATTTACCTGTGTAAAAATTTAAAATGGTAACAACCCTTCCCATGACCAGCTGCTGAGCAGAACAGAGCCACACTGAGGCCCTAATACATATAAACATTAAGTATGGGTCAGCATTCTAATAAAAGAGTGCTTTGTGGAAATTACAGAGAGAGAATGGACAGAATTAGTAAAAAAAGTGCCTTTCAAAGCCTAGGCTGTTTCAGAGTAGTTGAGGATCTATTTTACATTAAAATGTTTCATCTATATATACATACATCTTTCAATATGCACAAAAGTATTAAGAATATGAATGGTTAAGAATTACTTATTTGCCTGGAAAATCTTTACAATCTAGAATCAGAAGTCAAAAAGAAAACCAAAACAAACAACAGGAAACAAAGACCCAAAAGGAGCCCCAAAGCCAGACACAATGGTGGGCAGAACCCAAGCCCACATGCAGACAGAGTCAGAAAAGGACTGTGTGAAAGCAGCTGCTCACAATACCTAAAAATAGCTTAGCATTCCTCCTTTTTGGTAAAGCTCCACCAGATGCTCCTGGTACCTTCTGGAAAGAGAGAAAGAAACAATTAAAAATCCATCAAGTGAGACAAGAGTAAATCTGCATCAACCCCTCCTATCATAACACAGCTCTTGATGAGCAAGAATGTAAATGCTCTTTGCTCTCCTCTGACTCTGGGACTCATCAGTGCCCAGCACCCCCATGGAGTGAGGGAGCCTCCACCTGAGTCCTTCACTCTTGTCTCGTTGGCAATTGATCAGAGGGTGTCCCACAGCCACCACGGGTGGCAGCTGTTCTGTCACCAAGGCAGAGACACCCAGTACCTCTCAAACCTCCCTCCACTAGATCCCCAACAGTATTTCTTAATGACTAAAGCTGAATTAGAGAGAAGAAAAGGCATTTATCTGCATGAAGAATTCAACCCTTCATAACTGATTCCAGAAGGACCCTTTTGCTTTGATCTGTTGGTTCGGTTCCTTTTCTTCTATCCAGAAAAAAATGCCCTTTCTGTCAGAATCTACACCTGCTTCCATTAATCCAAATTACCACCATGTTTTCTAAATATTAGAAAGTATGGAGGAAACTCGGCAACACTCAAGCAATTGTTTAGTGGGAGATTTGATTGTATTTTTTAATTCAAGCACCATAGCAGAAAACAGTAACTTCTAAATGAGATTAAGTTTCACTACTTTTCCAGTTCAGAATACCACAGACTACAAGGGAAAACACAACTAACTGAGGAAATGTCCAAGTCAATGCACTCACTCCTTAAGCTGTTTATTAAACAGCACCATTAAATCAAATTAAATCAGAAAAGCCTCTGTGGCTATTTGGTGCCAACATGATGCATGATGTAGTGTGTAATGTTAGTGTAACTGGCAAGGTTGTTAGGCAACTTTTTTTTTTTTTTTAAAATAATAATATTGGGATACAACAGGTGGAGAGAAAGCAGCCAAGAACCTGTCAGCCTACAGGGAAAGTTCATGTTTGCCTCTGCCCCTTCGCAGGCAAAGGGGTCACATATTTTGGGTGGTTCCCTTCACCATGTAAATTAAAGCTTTGGCCTATGCAAACTGCTTTAATCATCAGTGAGGTCTTATACATCATAGGAAAATTTTCCATTCTTAGAAAGAGCAGATGCTGACAAACACCCCTTGGCTGCATTTAAGAACAGAATCCATTATCCACATAGAAAAGCCCTAGGGAAAAGTCAGGGTTGCAACTCCAGCAGTTCAATAAAAATAAAAATTCCTGAATGAACTGAAAATAACATGCAAAACATTTCTTTCTTTAATGCTACTGGAATTTAACAAGTGGGAAGGAAGCAGCCAGGAATCTATTTTAAATATTTTTTAAAAAGCAGTAGCAATAAACAACATAACCCAATTGCAAATACATTATGAATAAATTACATATTCTCCAAGGACTATATTTCCAGAACTAAAAAAATGTTTATTATAATACTAGGAAACTCCAATTGAATTCTGATGTCACCAAGGGTGATATTGTGAAAGTTATTAAGACTAGAGATTTCAAAGAGAAAGAATTCACATGGAGGGCTTATATTTAACTCAAGCTGACCACGATTTCAGTTTGATTTTTCCAAATACAAATACATCAGTATCAAAGCTGCTCAACACTCCTGAAATGCCCACAACCTGACAGTCTTTTTTTACCTTGTCAGAAATCAGTGAAAACATTCTCCATTCACAAACCCATTTTTGTTTCTAACAGATGTGACACACCCAACAAACAGGAGTGACATGAGGCATCAGCAGTGGCATTAAATTCCATTTGTGATGCTCCTTGGACAAGGTGACAGTGCAGCCTGTTCTGCTGTCTCTCACTTTTTATAACACCATCCTCCCTGGATAACATCCAGAAACCTATCCCTGTAGGAAATCTTTGTGCTTCTCTGCCCAGGGTTTTCAACAGGGCTGAGGTATCACTACAGCACCAAGTTCTGCCTGGGAATGAATAGCACCCAAGCAGTTGCATAGAAGTCACACACTCCAGGAAAGAGGCTGATTTAAAAATTCTGAAGAATGTAACTCTGGAAAAGGAAAAATAAAAATAATTTTCCTTTATTTAGCTAAGAAATTTAGCAGGGGGTGCTCCATAATTTGCATTTGTGCCCATCTCTGATGATTCAGCAGAGGCCTCTGGTGCTGAGCTGCCACGGGCAAATGCTCCAGCTCTACTTGAGCCAGCAGACTGAAGATGTGACCCTTATTTTCTGATTGAATTGTGACAAGATACACAAATGACATTTATTCCAAACATCTTGGGAAGCAACCCAGGATTTCTGCAGCAATGCAGTGCATTCTGCAAGGATAATGCCAAGGGAACCACAGGCAGGAATAGCAGCCTCACTATAAGAATCTTAAGATAGCACAACCAATGCCTTTGGCTTTACTGTATCCTACACCATTAAAAGCTTGGCTTCCAAAACCAAAGCCACAATGCAGCATGTGCCAGACACTTCATAAAACACTTGATGTTTCACATTGCTCAAAGGAAAATATGGATGGCACTTAAGAAGGGAATAGTCATGGCAAAAAAAATAAATAAATAAATCCACAGCTAATATATGAGAAATCCTGGCTATGAGCCCTATTAGATGATGCAATATTCACCTGCACTGTGTAGCCAACCCTGTTTCCTGCCACATGACCCAGAGAACCAGTGTGTTGCCACCTTCCAGCACAGAGTCAGCCCCTCTGCTACATCATGATTCACCCAGAGAAAAACAGGAACCACTGAACTTCAATCAAAGGGGTTTGCAACACCAAACAACAGTTGGGATATTTGTTTCTCCATTTTAGAGTTCTTCAGCCTAATCTTTATCAGGAAAGGAATTTTTGAGGCCTCATTTTAACCCCAGTTTAGCCTAACTTATGGAAGAAAGTTATATACAAGGAAAGCTGACAGAATTTCTGCCCACCTGTCTCTAGATAGCATCTTTCTGCAGTGTTAAATTCAGTCAGAAGAACCATTGCTAAAACCAGAGTAGGCTCTGCAAAAATTCAATTAACAGAGTGAAGGAAAACGTTGGTATTGCCCTTAGAAGGAAAGGCAATTCTAAAGTATAACAAACATCATTTACCATCTCATCCTGGAAGACATGCAATCCACCTCACTGTAACTGATAAAATATGAACAATCCTCTACTGGAAATAAGGTAAGTGGTCAGGGCACTTTATATACCTCAAGGCCTTCATCACCCAGGGGAAGCCTTGCTGTAGAATGAGAAACAAGGATTCTAACCCACTCCAAGCAGCTATTTTAAGCCCTCTAACTTGCCAATAGAGACAGAGCTTTTGGGAGAGCGAGCTATAAGCAAACCCAGTGCCTTCCATACAGCTCAGGTCAGAAGTAATTAAGAGTCTTAAAGATGCCAGACAAACCACAGAGAAACAGAGGTTATAAAGCACAGGTTATAAGTGACTGCTGATATGCAGTGATGGTATGGAAGAGCAGTGAACATGAGGCTGTATGTGCACACCCATGTGTGGGGAAAGGCTAAATGAGGGCCAGTGTGTGTCTCTAGAATCCAGCATTAACTTAAGTTAAGCTTAAGATCCCAGGCCAGGTCAGGGTTTGACTGTACAGCAATCCTAGGATGAAAAGGAGTTCTGTCACCTTGAGAAGAAACCTCATACAAAAAATAGAAATCAGAAGCTTCCAGCCAAATCTGAGCCAACCCAGTAATTGTATTATTACAGTAATTATACACTTGAAAGGCAGGTTTCAGGAAATATTTAGCTATGTACAATGTGCACATAACATGCAGACAATATGTATGTGATACACAGAAATGAGAAGTGAAAAACATCATTGAGAGTCAGGAAGGAGCTGCCTTTAAGGTCTGACTCTTTGGGGCTTTTGATTCATCTCAGAATGGAAGCTGTAGGATTGGTTGGGATCCAAGCACTTGGATTTGATATCTGAACATGTGCATTTCAGTCACTCAGGACTTGGTGTGTGTCTGAATGCATTATCCAAATGAGCACAAGGGACAGGAGAAGTGCTGGGGTGGTTCTCTGGGAGGGCCCAGGTCTCACCTGTCTCAGGTGCCGTTTCAGGTGCAGGTACACACACTGTCCTGTTTTCCGGTAGTGCCGCTCGATGTGCTCCCTTCCAAATCCCAGAAACGTGTTCATGCACACGTAGAGCCCTCCTTCTGAATCCTGCAAGGAACGGCACAAACACTTACAGCAGGGAAGGACAGGAAGGACCCAGCACACAGAAAAAAAACACCCCAGGAATTGCAGACCCTTTCTGTTATTGGGCACACACTTAAAATATGGCTTTCATAGCATATTATGGGGTTTACACTATCAGTCCTCTAAGAAACTTCCCCATCATATCACATACCATAACACATCATCCCACAGCCTATAGACACTCTTTGAAATGAGTTATCTTGCAACCACAGATTAGTGAGCGTCCAAATTGGAAGTCTAGAAGTTAGTCTTGAAAAATTCCACTTGAGTGCCCAACCCACAGAGGTTCATAGGCACAGAAATTTGTAAAGCATAGAAATAAGCATGAGCATTTATTTGAAATAGCAGAATTTCTTGTGGACATTTGGTTGCAAGAATATCATTCCAAACCAGAAGCACCGCAGAGTTGATGGTCCAGGGACTCTGCCACAACTTCTACAATTGATCACAATTCTGTCTGAGAAAAAAGATCTCAAGTGACCTCACAGCCCTAAAACTGGCTAACAAAAACTTGACAAGTGTTTTGTGTGTATTCTTCAGTATCTGTCAGGGATCCTCTCCATTCATGCAACTACAGAGCTTGGAGACAAGGGCATTACAGAGGGAATATAAAGATATATACTCCTGGTGCTGATCACAAATGCTGACATTTCAGTAACATAACCCAGCATCACTTTTTGCTCTCCCTAAAACTGGGTATTGATGCTGGCTGTTACCAGCATTTTCTTCAATTTTAGCACCACTCTAAGATCTCTCCTGCATCAGACTGCCAGGAGGACTTTCAGTCATCTGCTCATTGGTGTTGGATCAATTTTTTCAAGCCCTCTAACATGCATTGTTTTGAGGAGGTGGTGCAGAACAAAGATTGAACCTTTCAGAAGCTCTGTGACCTTCCTTCTATTGTGAGCGTGTTTGTGCTATTGGATAGCACAGAACATCTTGTGTTAAAGAACAACATGAACTACACTCATTCATAGGCACCTCAGAAGTAAATTATAAATATATATATGAAATTAAGGATCACTATCTCCAGAAGCAAGTCATATTGGACACATACATGCTGCCTGCTCTCCTATCCTGCATTCCAAATCCTTTTGCATTACCTCTTTCTGTGAGAAAGTCATGGATGTGTCCTCTACAAGAGGATCCTAGAAGTACCCAGTCTAAATAAAAATATACAGTGTTGTCACTCTACGGTCTCAGGAACTTTGTTTAAAGTTTTGTTTTCCTGGAGATCATTCTCTCTCTTTCTGGAGGGAATCCAAGAGACCACTGAAGCGTTTCTGAGGCAGCCTATGACAACAATCTGACACTTTCAGTATAGGAGCTAAATGTAGAGTCTGAGTAAGTTGGTTGTGGTTACTAACAAAACAGATGTTTCTCCAAGAGAGCACAGGCAGAGTGTTCTCTCCCACAGCTTGGAAAGAAGTGGACAGACTGTTCAAAAGCCCAAAAGGTCAAAGTAAAATATAAGCCTCTGTGAAAAAGACACCTTTTTAGATGGCTAAGTAAAGGATTACTCCACTGTTTGGTGCTCAAAAAACACTCAACTGTGATCTAAGACAAACTTTGTGCTGGTTAATTTAACCCCACTAAGCAGACAGACACTCCTGGAAGGAATGATATTTTACATCGTCTGTGGCATGTAAATCTTTGTATTTGACCATAGTTTTAGATTTGTGTGAAAGTTTATGCTGGAGAAAGGCAGCTTATCTAAAGTACTGGAGACACCAGAAAAGTGTAACTTGTCCTGACAGACAAAACCAGAAACTTTAGCTGGGTATTTTTCCCCCTCATTCTTGCTTGAGGATGCAGCAGACATGCAGTGTGAAGTTCAGGATAAAGTAATGTATAAACATTCTCTTCCCTTATCACTCCAATCTAAAGGCACTGTTGGGGCAGAAGCTTGTACTTGGTCAGCCTCCATCACTGCCCAGAAGGTCACTCAAGAGCAGATCAGTCTTCACACCTAAGCAGAAGGAAAAGTGATTGCTCCTCACTGTATTTCTGCCTGTTCTTTGCTGCTAAAGTGCTCATGGTATGCCAGCTGCTTCATTCAGAGAGGGAAACATACAGCCCACACCAGGGAGAAAAGTATTTAAAAAAAAAAAAAGGGCTACTCTTACTTATTTAGACACCAATGCATGTTTGGAGGAAGGAAAGAGGCAGAGAACCCCCAGGGAAAGAGGTAAAATGCACCAGTTGCTCCCCCTCAGACTAAAAAGCAGAGCAAGGAAGCTGGTGGGTGAGAGGCAAACACAAGTGCCAGCCATGAGGACAGAGAGAGAGGTCACCCCCTCATTCCTGCTCACCCCCTCACCCTCTCATTCCATACTGCCCGTGGCACCAGACACCAACAGCTTCCAAACACCCCTAACCTGATCAGGATTGAACTAATGACCTCCATCCCATCACCAACCCTCATGAGCCATTTAGATCCATCAGGGAAATTTAGGGTTTAGCAATTTCAGCTCCTGCAGTGCCTCAGACAACAATGACTGTACAGACACGAGGGCTGTGGTGATCTCCTAATATGACAAACAGCTGCAGACTCAGGGACAGGGTTTGCTTTAGATCCTCTGGAATAATGGCAAAATTTGCTAAGATACTATCACAGAAGAGAGAGAGTAAAATGGCACCTGAAGTCTCCACAAGTCTCCACACCCAAACATGAAGAATGAGAAGGTCATCCATCCTGTCATATATAAAGTAAAGTGTACCACTTATGACACAGGGTCACTGTCTGTGCATTCTGTCATGGTTTCAATGAGAGTGTTTTCTCCCTACAAAATTCATGCCCATTCAGAACTGCTACATGCTCTGCTCAGGGTGTCTGTTCACCAGGAATCACAATAAATTAATCTGGCTGTGGTCACAAGAGTCTTGCTGCATAACTATAATCCAATCTTTAATATATTTGAAAAGTTACAGGACCATCCCTAACACATTGCACTGGATCCCACAATAGTCTAATTAAATTACACATTTTATTTCAGGACAGGCTGAAAAAGAACAACAGATGTTCTGGCACTTAATCTCAACAACACATAATAATTTACAAAGAGGAATAAAAAGAAAGCCTGTCTCTGTCATGTACGAGTACTACCTACCTTGAAACAAGGAGGAAAAAAAACCACAGCAAAACACAGACAACCAACTGAACACAACAGGACACAGAGACGGCTCCAGCAAACAAAAAGTTGATTTTTAAGTTTCCACTACAATAAAGGTAGTTACTTCTGGGGTGGGGGAACCAACACAAAAAATGTGTGCTAAGGCCAAGAATACATCTAGTCAAATTCAAAAGATACATGGGACATGAACAGTGGTGTGACTCTGCCCTTCAGACAACTGCCCTCTGTCACCCAAAGGTGACAGGAAAGTAATGGTGACTAAAGGAAAGCAGAAAAGGAATAACAAGAGGGTAAAATTGGGCATTAGGTAAAAAAAGGGTCAGAGGGAGAAGCAACAGAATCAGAATAAGGAATGGAAGGACACTGACATACACAGAAACTGATGTCAAAATACATACAAGCAGTGAAGAGGAGCCATGTGGGAACTGGTGAAAGACAAGAGATGGAAAAAGAAGAACTGGGTTGGGTAGAGAAAGAAAGGAATAAGGAGATGGAAGTAGGAAATAAATTAGAGGGCTTCCAGTAACTGGACAGTTAATTTGAAGTGCAAAAGAAATCCTTCCCCTGCTCTTCCTTTAAACAGCACTGTATGGCACTGGATAGCACTGGATATTTCCCTACAAGGAAATTAGTTCACAGTTGCTTAACAAAAATTCCTGGTACCTCTGCTGTAGCTCCTGAATGGGCACATGGACAAGGCCAATCCAGTACAGCAGTTAGAACATTTCCTGGGAAGAAAAAAGCTGTATGGGCCAGTCAGCCACTAAACAAAACCCAAACCTCCACAACAAGAGGTGGATCAACTGCTCATGCCCATCTAAAAATCACAGGTGGACCCCAGAGCAGTGCATATGAATTCCAAAGCAGTGTCCTGGACAAGTGACATGCACAGGCAGGATCAAGGCTTCACAGTTAGTGAGCAAATACAATGGCAGAACTAACACTGGGTCAGGAGTACTTCTAACCTGCAACCAGGAATAGAGAGCTTCCACCCATCCCTCACCTCTGTTTAGAGTCAGCTTATCCAGGTGCAGGCTGTGTGAGCCATGGCAGAGGGGCCTGAGATCCACCAGGGCTGATGGCCAAGCTCCAGCCCAGTACTGCAGCCACAGCAGTGCCACCTGAGATGTGGGGATGTTGCTTTGTGCAGAACCCTGGCTGTACAGCTCTGTTGGTCACAAAAACAGTGCTGTGCTTCCAGAAGAGAAAAGCTGGGGAGAAGAGCTGAGAGGAAAACTTATGGTTCTACAGCATTTCAGCAGAGCTCCAGCACTGTCCATTCATCTACATGTCTGTATTTATCCTCTGACACTCTGGGTACCTCAGAATTCAGGTCTCTCTGCTACCCAAAGTATTCCAGTCCATCACCACTCCAGATAACAGGACGGTCAGTGACACATAAAGAGGAAAAGGCTAGTAAGATCCAAATTTAAATCAACCCCAAGGAAATGCACAATGCACACACTGGTTGTTCTCCCAAGCACCATAGTTGTTTCTCAGGTGTGAACCACTGCAGGCACAACTTCTGCTGATGTTACCATTCTCCAGCTTCAGAAGAGCAGTGAGATAACTGATGTGAACCAGCTGAGTGTCCTGGTGCACTTCCAGAAACCTGCAAAACACCTGCCCATGTGACAGCTTTGGCATGTCCCTGTCAAGCAATAGTACCACACTGCTCTGACTTTTCAGGTGATCACCCACCACCAAGCAATTTACTGCCTCACTAACTGGAAGTCATCTTGCAGCTAGGCCAAAATCCTCATCTGGGGTAGTCCCTTTGTTTTGGTGTGTTCAGTCCTCTTGTTTCTTCTCTGCTGCTCTAATTCCATCAATAGAAACGAGATCCAAGCCTACCCCTCACAGACATGGGCCACAGTGACTTCCTGATTTTCCTCAAGGAATATTGACCAAAGGAACTGCCAGACAGGAGGTGCTCATTTCTAGAATGTTTTATGCAACACAATCACCAATATCCCTTACACACTCCAGACTCTCAAGGATTTCAGTCTCAACTGCAAAACAAACAGCAGAGCATCAGCTCAGCTCAGACTTTGGGAATTGTCCCAACACAACCATTACAGAGTTCCCGAGCCACAAAAATGAAGTCAGCAAGATTCACAAAGGAAGCTGTTGTCAGCAGCAAGGTTTTCCAGCAGAGCAAAGCCAAACTTTCAGCTGCTCAAACAAACACAGTCCTGCACTCTACAGAGCCAGCCCGCCTGGTCCTGTATCCGTGTCAGGCTCAGGAGCTGTGCTGGGGTTGTCACCAGGCCCTTCATGGGGAAGTTTTCAGAGCACATCCACGTGCAGCATCCATAGCTCACATTAAGCCCTTTTTATACTCCAGTTTGTATCCCTTTTCCAGCTCTTGTTCTCCCCCAGATGTGTCACTCTCACAACCTGTGACAGGAATGGAGAAAATGGCATGGAGCTGTGTCAGGAGAGGGGGTTTAGGTTGGATATTAGGGAAAGGTTTTTCACCCAGAGGGTGGCTGGACACTGAAACAGGCTCCCCAGTGAAGTGGTCACAGCACCAAGCCTGACAGAGCTAAAGAAGTGTTTGGACATGGTGGGATTGTCGGGGTGTCCTGTTCAGGGCCAGGAGTTGGACTCAATGATCCTCATGGGTCTCTTCCAACTCAGCACATTCTATGACTCTACAGTTCTGTGATAAATGATCAGAGGTTTTTGAGACCAGGATCACATTAAAAGGTGGAATTTCCAAAGCTGAGTATTATGCTTCTAAAAAAAATAATAGTACAACAAAAGATAATTTAATGCAACCTTCATATCTTCTGCATTCTACTGAATACAAAGTCAGGCTCATCAACCAAAAGAGGAAGAGAAGTCACAGTGGACAAAATAGGAGAGAAGAAACCTACAACACAGTGTTGGAGATGCAGAGAAAGTCACCAGGAGGCATGACTGCACCTCAGATCTGAATAATGAGAGGTGCAGGACTTTGTCAGCCAAGTTGCAGGGAAGTGGTTGGCTCCCATAGCTGCTGGGTCAATCCCTGGAGGAAGCAATACTCAACATCAGGCCAGGCTTGTGTCAGCCTGCCTTCTCTCCTCAATTCCTGTACAAGGGAATGACTAACTGGAGTTGGAATCCCCATCAGAGAAACAGTTTTCCTAGAAGACATCAGAAAATCTCAAAAAAGTAATTAAAATGTAAATCATAAATGGCATATTTTCATATGGGCCTCATATGAGCCAAGCAAACTAAAAAGTGTCACTAGGTCCCTTAAGTGCAAAGAAATTTGCCTCCTGTTCCTGCCAACTTTCCAGGGACCAACCCCAGTATGTTCCACTGGAAGTAGGCCAAATTTAAAGACATTAATTTCTCATCTGTTTATATTTCTAACAATACCACCTTTCTGACAAGATCCCCATGATACAGTTAATCCACGTGGAACAAACACACTAAATAGCCACTTGTACTTCTAGCTCTCACTTCTGAAGTCTCTCAGCTAATGACTCTCACTGTAGCACAAAGGTGACATTGTTCTCAGATCTTCATCCAAGGGAGCTTTAAAGCTCATGGAAAAGGAACCTCAACCAGGTTTGAGAACAATCAGTGAAGCTGCCTATATCCACTGGAAGATGGAATATGCACTACTCAAACCCAGAGAAGATGACACAACTGACAGAGTGACAAACTCTGGCAAAAGCCACGTCTCACTGCCACGTTAAGCTTTGGAAGAGGGAGCTGCTCACTCACAGTACCTCATTTTCCTTGGCATGCCCTGACAGGAAAAGCTCTGATTTTGACCATTCCACTCTGCTTGGTCCTTGTAAATTTGCTGCAGCATCTTTCTCTATATAATAACATTAGTCTGTACCCTAACACTCATAGGTCTGATGGTTTTCAGTGTATTTCAAAGATCACAACACATCCCTACAGGAAAAGGATTAATACACAATTAATATAGCTAAAGACACTTGACTGTAGAGCTGCTGCATGACCAGGTATGACATGACATGATGAAGTTAAAATGTAGCAAGGAGCATATTTTAAAATGGCAAAAAGAGAAGATGTGAGGAAATACTGAAAAATATTCTTAGAAGAGAAAAAAACTCCTCCAGCAAAAAAGCAATCTGGAATTTTAGCATGGCTAACAAAACCAAGAGTGATTTTTTTTTTTTTTTTTTTAAATTCTTGAACACTAAAACAGGGACAACAGTGTATCTTCTTTCAAAAAGAGGGCGGTACCTCAAGAGGAAGAGGCTCACTTAGGTAATACATTGACAACCTAAGAAAGTCAGTCACAAAATCAACCTACTACAAAACATAAACATCTCCCTTTAGCCAAGAAACAACCTGTCTGTATCCTTTCACTTTCCTTCTGAATAAAATACTGCAAAAACACAGCTTTGCTATTTTCAATTTGTAAATGACAGCGTTTTACCCTAGAAAGCACACATTACATATGCCCCTTAGAATCTCCATCCTACAAACAATATCCAAGTATCTATTAGATTATATGGGAATTTAAAATAAATTCTGAGGCAAATCTTTCACTCAGCAGAGGAGCAGAGGAGAGATATGGGCTGAAAAGCTGTGGGAAACAACAGAAACTGAGACTGCTTTTATTCTCACTGGTACTGCATAAGTTCAGCCAAGCCTTTTGCCCAGTGAATGCCCATAACACAGTTTAAACAAAAAGTTTTTACATTGAAGGACAACATCTTCCTAAACCTGAGATCTCTTCCCAATAATGTCAAAAGTATGAAAAGTTTTTAGTTTAAAAAAAAAATCATACATGCTGCTTTCCACTCCTTTTGCTACTTTTATCCATAGTTTCTGTTAAGTTTGGCTCAATTTTTTAATGTTTTGTTCAAACACATTGTTTAGCTAAACACAGCTTTTGCTGTGTTCAATTGAGGCTTGTTGCAGGGGGTGGTGATTGATTGTTCTTTAATCTGTAGCAGTATTTTATATCCCTTCCTACTTGTTAACAGAAACTTTTTATAAACCATAATATCGAAGAAGGCTGAAAGTGTTACTAAAAACATCAACCATGTGTTCACCCAAGCAGAAATCTGAAGGAAAGAATGTGGTATATTGATTTTCCCCCGCCAAAACCTCCTTAAGTATATAATGCAATTATCGCCTCTGCGCTGGAGTCCGATTTGGCAGTTCTAATCAGCCCAACTCCCAGTACAGTCAGGGCTGCTGGGTGACACTTGAGATCTGAAGAGTGTGGGTAAAAATAACCTCTGTTCAACAAGACATGACGAACACCAGACAGCTGAGTCACCTTTAAAATCAAGTCTGATTTTCTGTATTCAAAGGAATTATCAAAGAGGGGGGGAATTATCAAACAGAAGGGGATAAAGGATTCCAAAAATGTATCTCTTAATGAATATTCTGTAATGTAATGAGCTTCCTTCTGATTGCTGCCACTGGCATTAACATCAACATATAGTGCTCAGTCACCTTTGGGAAACCTCAGTTTTCTGTGGAGAAGCAACTTTTAATAAAATTTTCAACCTCTTTTGAAAAAGTCTAATTTCTAAGCACCTGCTTCTTATGAAGCACTGCCCATTTATGAAGGCTTCCAGTATCAGGAGTGAAGTTAAAAATTGAGTCAGGCCCCAAATCTGCCATGGAACACATGTAATCTGTGGAGCTGGTGGATGTTTTGCAAGACACCGTAGAAATAACACCACAGAAAGTTCACTGCACATGAAACATTCATCTAACAGCAAACGAACCAAGCTAGTGAGGAAATACTACAAGTCCATTGAAGTTCAGTGATGCAACTGAAACCCTTGGGGAGAAAGTGTTTCAGGGGAACTTTCACGCTGATTTTCAGGACGAGCCTTTACCTGGGAAGCTTTCTCTGAAGATTTTGAATAGAATGAGCACCGAGGCAGTAGGAAAGCAAAGTAATTGACATCTGTTCGCCAAAACACACCATCGACAAGGCCATTACTCTCCCTTTTTAACTACCTCGGTGTGAAAGCAAAAGCAGGGCTCCGGGTGGAGCAGACAGACCCCGACAAGCAGCGCAAGCAGGGAAGCTTCCCCAAAACCACAAAATCCCCGTGTCCAAGCAACCACTTTAGATCGCCTTGAAGGAGGAAAATAAACAAACAAACGCAGGAAGGAGCGGCGCTGCCGCGGGCGAGCCGCAGCGATGAGCGGGAGCGCCGCGACCCCGGGCTGGGCAGCGCCGTGAGGCGAGGGGGCCGCGGCAGGTGGAGGGAGGGATCGGGGCGCTCTGCAGCCTGAGGGGGAGGCAGCGGC
>WBNO01002138.1:1442536-1457016 GCA_013400575.1 Peucedramus taeniatus | reverse complement strand
GGTGTCCGTGTGTCCCGGCTCCGCCAGTCTGAGGGCCGCAGGGTGGTCCGTGGCTGCAGGCATCGTGTAAGGGTAGCACGAAGCGGTTCCCCGTGCCTGTAGAATCCTGCAGTCATTGTGCTGGTGCTTCCAGCACCGGTGGGTTTGTGCTTTCCCGGGTGTTCACAGCTTTTGCCATTAAGGCCACGGGGGAGGTTGTGGATTCTCCCTCTCTGGAGACACCCCAAAGTCACCTGGACGCGTTCCTGTGTCACCTTCTCCAGGTGACCCTGCTTTGGCAGCGGTGTTGGACTGGATGATCTCCAGAGGTCCTTTCCAATGCTAAAAGTTCTATGCTTCTGTGATGTACTCTTGTACAGCATAGCTCAAATTTATTCCTTAATTTTTAATTGCTTATTATTTCTAAGTATAGAAAATTGATAATTGGATGAGACGAGGTGGAGGAGAAAACACCAAGATGACATTTTTGTGATTAACCAAACCCCTGCTTTTCCCCCCGAGGTCATGATCTGTCTGTAGGACCTGTGCCTTTGTGAATGAAACAAACATTCGCATTTAACAGAATATTATTTTTTGTGTCATACATAGTTTTCCTTCTAACTTTTATGCAGGATGGGACTGAATCTGTACCACAAGAACCTACCAAAAATTGAGACCCTCCATCAGGTGAAGTTCCTGCACACAACTGTGTCTCGGAGAGGTCTGGAGGAGTTTTTTGATGATCCAGGAAACTGGGGGGAAAAAAGTGTAAAGTCTGGTGAGTTATATTTAGCATTTCTGATAGTGATCTTTGAGCTAAAATCTGACCTGTTTCCTTTTTTTTTGCATTATAGGGAGCATTCATAGCTACATAAAACTTACTATTCTATGTATATGTACATACATCCACTTGTGCATCTTGATGCCTGTTAATTTTTGCTGTGTGTATTGAGTGTTTATGAAAGCAAATAGCAATTGTGCAGCAAAATGTTTTGCTGTAAATCCTCTGCCTTGCTCTGAAGTGAGAGTGTATCACAGAAGAGAAGAGATGCTTTGATGAAATGTAAGTACTATGGAAGAAAACTAGTTCAGTATAAAGACTCATCTGACAGCTTTCTGTATTCTCAGCCTTTTACAAGCACAAATAAACACTACATATAATTGCCTTTTTGTATTGTATTTTAAAAGCAAAGCTGAATATCCTCAAGGATGGCTGTCCAAGAAGTAGTATTTTAAAAATGGTCTTTATAACTGTTGTGTCAACTGAGCCTAATAGAAGCACTTTGTTTTCCAGAAGAAGAGAATTTTGTTTCATTGAATTAATGGTGTTTTTTTATCTTTTACAGGGGATTCATGGAATATAAAGCAGCTAAGGGGCAAGAGTAGTGAAGACTTGCACAAACTTTGGTAAGTAAGATTTAGTGAAGAAGCTTCTCTGCTTTCAGACCAGCTCTGCACTTTTTAATAAAATGTGGCTGGTGAACTTGTGATCCTGAGTAACTTCAGTCTGGCACAGAGCTCTGCAGGCTCCAGCCAGCTTTGGGCTTGGAACAGCCCCAGTGCCCTGCTCAGAGCACAGAAGCTGCACTGCAGGTGGCTGTGGAACAGCTCTGTCTACTTCAGAGGGCTCAGGTTTGGTACAAACCCTCTGGGGGTTGTTTGAGTTGGACAGACTGGGTTGTCAGTGCCTTCTGGTGGGGTGGGCTCTTCATTCCATCAGGGTGCTCAGGGCTGCATTTATTCTGATTCTGGAAGTTGCTGAAGCTGGAAGTTGCATTGCCACTTAAAGCTGAACTTAATCATTACTGTGAACAGCTTTTTCCTTGCTTTGTCTTGTCCTTTTCCTGTGTAAGAAGAACCTGGCTCTGTCCAGCTAGTGGAAGACAATTTAGTGTTAAATTCTTCCCTCCTAAGCCCTCTTTATTCCAGACTAAGTAAACCTGTCTCCCTCATTCTCCTCTTTTGTTTCATTGTGTAAAGCCAGCAGGATTTGGGATTACAGATAGTAAGTGAATAACTGCTTAGCTATCCCAAAGTTTTTTTTGAATTAGTGTGCTTTCTGCTCTAGGTATGTCCTGCTGAAAGAAAAGAACATGCTCTTAACTTTGGAGCAAGAATCCAAACGACAGCGCAAGCCTATGCCGAGTCCAGAACGCTTAGAAAAGGTACCTTTCTCATGCTACATCAAAACTGTAACTCTTAATTTAAAAAAAAAGGTCTTTAACAAGTTTGCAAACACTTCACCTTTCAGCAATTTTACTTATTTCCCTGGTTTTAGTGTATGCACTAACTGCTCAAGTCATAATTTGGTCAAGGCAGCTTTCTTACTGTTCAGTGAGCATTACTGGGGCTGTGGCCAGACTCCAGTGAAAACTAAAATAACCAGCAGCCACTACAAACCATCAGCCAATCTTCTGTTTGCTTCTCCTGCTTCCTTCTGACCCTGCCTCAGAGCTTCCTATACCTCTATATACTTCCTATATACTTCTGCATCATTGGATCTGGCTTTATGCATCACCCAGCTGGTCTTTAACCAAGTATCAGTTATTTCATATCCGTCATGCTCTCAGATCAGGTTTTTGAAGCACCCATTCCTTGCTGTTCTAGTACACAGGGCCTGCTGAGAGAGAACTCATGATCAAACTCAAGCATATTTTACCTTTGTTTTCCCCTTAAATTTTGTCTTAAGTCTTTGAGATCTTTTAAATTTTCAGCATTGTTTTTTGTTGGTGCATCCTGAAACTTTTTTACCATTTCCAGGTAGAAACATCTATGAAAAATATAGACTTGGTTGTCAGAGAAAGAGAAATTGCTTTGAGGCTTTTACAAACAGGCCATGAAAAGCCAGTCCCTGGCGAGTGGAGAAATGACTTCCTGGGACGCACCTTCTGGTATGGAAAACCTTTTTTAATGTGTGAGTTTTTCTTGTGGTGTGTCTCTCTCCCAAAAAATCTGTATCTAATCAAGGAAGGATGCATAGACTGTACAGAAAACGTAGTTACAAATCAAGCCAGCAAGAGCTGGAAATAAAATACCCACAAACAAATTCTGCCATCTCCCAGACCACTTTATCACGGTACTTGAAACCAAAAGAACCTGGTAAAACCCTATAATTAAGACAACATGTACATTTTGTAATCATTTTTATCTGTCTCCAATAGGTACAGTTACAAGGAATGGCCAATACCATGGCACTTGAACAAAAAACATAAAAAGAAGAGATTCTATTACTTACCTCATGTGAATCACTTCATCAGGTAAAAAGATTATTTTGACATTGAAAGTTATCTCTTGATCTGTTTGTGTCCTTATTCCACTTTAAAAGGAAAAAATAGCTGTAATCTTTTGGTTTTCAGCTACTAGACTGAAAATTAGGCTTTTTAAAATTACAGCTTACTCTGTTTCTTTTTTCTGTTCCCACCTTAGTTACATGGTTGTGCAGTGGCACTGTAAAAGTAACTTCAAATGCAGACTACCAAAAATCCTCCCAGAGGCTGAACTTCTGTGGAATTCAGAAGCAGAGTAAAAATATTACTCTGCAGGCTTTTTCACTTATCAGAAGCAAATGAATACTGAAGTTGTTAATCACTGAGAATCTCTATTTGACTGGGGGGAGCTCATTAAAGTGGTCACAAGCTGGCTGGAAATGAACCACACCAACTTCTCTGTTTCAGACTCAGACTTGAAAAAGCCTTACGGAAAAGGGCAAGGCAGCAAAGCCTGGAGAGGACGAGGCGGAAGGTCTTGGAAAGGAAGTTCCCTGACGTTGCTGTGAAATCCCAGAGCCAGTAGCATGCTGGAAGAGCACTGCAAGCAATTGGTCAAGTGTCTGTGGAACATGAATCATGTTCTGGAATCACAAACACCACCACTGAACATTCCAGAGAGTCTCCATCTTTTTTTTCTTTTTAATACCACATTTGACTTTAATTAAACTTTTGATCTGGAATTAAAAAGCCGCTTTGGTGCCTAACTCAAATCATCCAATCTCTCACATTTCCAGGAACAAATGTTGTGTTAGCCAGCTATTACAAGAGTGAGAGATACATTAGGAACAGTGGAGAGCAGCCATGGAGTGCCAGCTGACAGTAACAAGTGTAGAGGTAATATTTACCTGGTTTAGTTTAACAAATGTGCATTAAAACCAGACAGAAACATGAAAGCATCTGAAGCTCACATATGAGCCTTTTCCATGAACATATTTTTCCTGCTATTTTTCTGAATATTCTGAGTTACAGGTAAGCTATACAAGGTGTATTTGCTTTCTGCATAAATGCACTGGTAAATGGGCTCTTCAGTCTGCTGTGAGGAATTTTTTCCACTACTTTAAGTCCAGCTTCTTAGAAAGTATGAAAAACTCAGCATGGCAACTTCTAATACAGTTGTCCTACCTTGATTTCTGTGACAAATTCAAACACTTGTACAATGCTTTTTTTGCACAGTGCAAAGTGTTTGAAAAAAGGCTGCACTAATCTTTATGAAACTGAAGAAGGTACTGCTGGTTCTCAATTGATGGAAACACCTTCACCTTTCACTTCATGAAAGCTTTTAACCTCCACAGGTGGCAGTCTAGAAATCTAGACTGAAGTCACAAATACCAGTCTTTCAGGAAGCAAATGTGCTCAGCAGTATAATCTGGTAAAACACTGCAAGGGAACCAGTAGTGTTTCCTGTGAGTATCTATCTCCATCATTTGGACCTTCACTTACTCCTCTGCATCACACCAAATTTCCCCTGTTTAAACTCAGTCTTTACAGTGTGAGAGAACCTCCAGCAGTGTTTTGCTCTCCTTGTGCTGCTGGAATATTAGCAGGTATTACCACTGTACTGCAATTCTTTTAAGCGAAACACAAGATAAAAGCTGATCTGGCATAATGAAATCTAAGCATGCCACAGAAGGAAAGTGTAAAAACACCACCCACTGCAGTGGACTGAGGTAGCAGTTCAGTTATGTTCCATGTTCCACCTGAATGGGAACTGGACTGTCTTTTTCTCCCACAATGACAAGAGTTGGTGACTTTGCAGTTTACCTCATTTTGCAAGAGAAATATGGTTTGTCAATAGCTCTGAAAATCTGATCAAGCAACTTTGTCTAAAGAACAACTCAAGATTCCCATGATAAGACAAAAGCAGATTGGTTTGATAAATTACTTTATTATTTGGAGGTAATGTGAAACTTCTCAAATAGAGGCCTCATAATTATTTACCCACAAGATCTTTTAGGATACAAAAATGTAGCAGTACTGTTTATTTTTTTTAGATCAGTTAAATGCTATTTGGTTTTCCACAGCTTTTGAGATAAGGAGCAAAACTTCATTGTGTCCCAAAACAGACCATCACACCATTGTAAATTAAGCTTAAAAGCAACATTGAACTGCGTCTTGACAGCCAATTCTTGCTGAAAAAAAAAGTCATCCCCATTCCTGTGACCCTGAGTGCACCTTCCCCCTGCAAACACAGGCACTTACAGACCCTGCTGGGAGGCACAGGGGGAGCCACACCAGCCATGAGCACACAGCACTTGGGGCTCCCTGCAGCAGGGTCAAGCCACGCACTGAAAGCTTCTGACTCTGCTTCCAGTATTGGAGAGGCAATTCTTTGTCTTAATTTCCCTGTCTCCAACAGGTTTTGCTTCTCACCAGCATCACAAAGGCATTAAATACATTCTTAGACATCATGTGGAAAGCATTGCTTGCTTACTGAAATGAAACTGCTCCGTAATAAAAAAATTAACAAACCAGTGCTTAATATAACATTCTCTCCATGGAATGTAACACTTCTGTGTTACAGAAGCGACAGGAAAAGTTTACACTAAAATAGACTGCTGAATATAAACTTTCAACTTTTAAAACAGCAGAGCAACTTTCTCTGCAAGTACTCACAAGCTTGCTCAAATATAAAAGACCAAATTTTATTTTTTAAGAGAAAAATAAGAGCAATTTAAGGCCAAAGTACCAGCAAGGAAGACTAGTATGTGAAAACAGACAAGAAATTAGACAAGAAATAATTAATAAATAAGCACAGGCATTTGCAAGGTTATGCCTCTATCTATTAGCTAACCTGTAAAGCTGTTCCCAGGAAAAGATACTAGAGAAAATAGACATTTATACAAAATTATAAAATGCTTGTTACAGGAATTATTGCTTTACAAGGGACGTAAACATCCTTTTTCTATTATAGTACCAATTAGGTCTCTCAAAATTTCTAACTTTGTTAAAATGGAACTTGAATTATGCAAAAAACCCAATATAAACTTCCTACAAAAAGGAGTTCATCCCATTCCTGAGTATGCTAAAGCTATAAAACAGAAGGAGCACCGAGCAGGCAGCAGTTTTCACAGTAAAGAGGTCTAAGGACATTTTCTTTCTACACACTGTTTCCCTCCTTCTTCATACTCTTGTTTAGAAATCCACATCTGCTGGAAAGTACCCTACAAAAATAAAGAAATGAAAGCAATACACAATGAAAATATATCAGAACACAAATGATGGTTAATTGAAACATGATTAGCTTTTCCTAGGAGGGAAAACAGGCAAGTCCATACATTAAATGAAGTATTAGGACTTGACCTGCTTAACTGTCTCTTTCCTTGAGTTTTATTGCTAAGGGATTAAGCTCAAGACAGGAAGTGCAGCACCAAATGCTGTTTTCAGTCTCCCTTTCCCATGATGATAAATTAACACAAAGTACTTCAGTGCTCAGTAATTTGTAGAATTAGGAATATGTAGAAGTCAGGAATATGATGCAGAAACAGGTTTGTTACTTTCATGGTCTATTAGACAGTCTAGAGAAAGTGCATGTACTTCAAAGTTTTACCTTGCCATTAAAAATAGGAGAACATGGCAGGATATGGTGTCACTGGAAATGCTCACACCTCTTTTAAAACAGATTAGCTTCCCCTTACCATGAGGATAGCCAAGATTATGAATACATAGCACAGACTCTGCAATGCACACTTCTGGGGAATCAGATTTCTGGGTGGCAGTGCCATCAGCACAGTAACACAGGTTTACTAACCAAAGAAGCCAAAATGGAGCCCCCAATCCACGAGCTGAACCTCCGCTCCACAGTCGTGTTGTTAGCTATCAACTTCAGGCGCATGCTCTGCACAGGAAAGGAGCACAACCAAACGTCACACAGACTGTCAGCTGGTGACCTTTAGGGACAAGCAGCACAAGGAACCTGGTGCCTATACCAATATGCAGCTGAAAAAGGTCCATTTTAGTACATCTGCAATACTGCTCATCTGCCCTGCATTTACAATTCAAAACAACCACAGTGAACAGGAAATGTGGTTTTTACCTTGTCTCCCAATAGCAAAGGGTTAAGGCTAGGAATGGGGCAGGTGGAGAGCAATAATGTCACAGTGTGTAGTGTCATCTCCAGCATCGCACTGGGACTAAAATTACTTACATTGCTAGACTTAAGTCATCTAGTCTTATTTGGACCCATTCATTCATTTTGCTTTCAAAATGCCTTACAGCTATAAAATCTTTGAATTTCAATGGTCTCCTCCTCAGCTATTATAAGCAGTGAATACATTTCTCAGTTTCTCCTAACATTCATCATTTCAGAGCTGTCCCAAGCAGAACATTTTTGCTTGAATACTAAAATTCAAGAAATATCAAAATCTGTATCTACTCTCAGATGCAAGGTATCAATACTTCCTTCAACATCAAGTGATTAAAAAAATATGTAAATATATTACTCATAGACAAAACCTGGTGATTTAGGTTGTCTGCAGAATCAAGGAAAAACAATTGCCACAACAAAGTGACCTCAGGCAGAATGACTGAATGTGCCTCAAGTTAGCCAGCAACACTTCAATAGAGAGACCATCAGGAGAAATACTGGACAATTACAGAACTTAGGATCACAATCTGAAAGCAAGAGTGGCCCAGTAAAATACTCAAAGAATATTGGAGTTTATTCTGTATAAAACTCTTCAAGAATTCTTTCTTTTCTTTAGAGAGGGAGGTTTCTTAAACCTACAGAAATCTGTTCAGCTGTCGTGGTCCTAAGAAAGTCAAAGCCACAATATCCTTGTGTACTTATGAGGCAGAAAAGTAAAATGTTAAGTACTGAATGCAGTAATGGAAAGAGTTGTTTTACCGGTGGTGTTTTCTGAGACAGCTCCCTGTTCAATCTGTCTGTGAAACTCTGTATTAGAGTGTTTCCTCCTGCTACAATCACACTGCCATAGAGACCCTAAAAAGAGAAAAAAAAACAAACCTGGAGCTTTACCTTGGAAATCATTCTGAAAACAGCTCTTTCTCACAATAGAAGGGGTGGCACAAGTATGTATAGTCAACAACAATAATACATCACTTGATGCCTACAGTATTACCTCTCCCAATTCAATTTATTATTTAATCACTTAAAAATATTGCAAGGCAGCTTAATATTAAGCTATAAAAGGAAGGCAGAAGCCATATGTTCTATATGATTTCACAGAACAATTTCTACAATGGATAACCCTCAACCTGCAGATCTCCACTGTATCCAAACTGTTGAGCTGTTTACAGCTGAATGCAAGCTCAGAAGAAAACCCTGCAGCAGTTTTCTATCTCACTATTGCTGCAGTTGGTGGACACACACCATGGCCCAGCCCACTAAGCCCCCTCTCACACAGTGGTTAACAGAAAAAATTGTTGAAAGAGCTCTCATGCAATCCGTATTGAATTGACACCTGAGAAAGATAGCACATTCATTTTAAAAATAATGTTTTCCTTTAGAACTTCTCCTCTTCCTTCTACTCTTTATAAATTCCATGTATGTTCTAAACATAATGATGTCTAAAAATCTGAAGATAACACTCCAAGTTACAAACATAAACGCTTGTCTGAAGCCAGTCCAATCCAAATTATGCAGTGCCAGCCACAAAATCTGTACATCAGATTTTTAAATATCGGTAGAAACACTAAGTAAAAGGTCCTGATTTAGCATTTTGTAAGACAAAATGCTAATGGTACATATCCCAATATACAAATACATAATACTTTCAGAATTATTCTAACATAATTATCATTATCCTAGGAAACCTCTTCACTGTTGCTGTTCTAGTCCAAAAACATGTATCAGCACAGAAATATCTATGCCTTAAAATACTGTCTGAGTGACACTTACCGGCCTGATATCTATATCACACATTCCAACGCTTGTTGTGACAACGTGGCTCACACCCAACATCGTGTTACCAGATAAACCCTGCAGGGAAAATTAGGAATCTACACATCATTGCTTCCAGAGAGCAAGGCATAGAACAGCCCTGAATGAGCTGAATTTTAATATTACTGGAGAGGGAACTAAGCATTTTGTTAGGGAAGGAACAAAATTACCCCTATTTTTCCAGTCAGCTCATCACCACTCAATTTGAACATCTCATCCTTCCCTTCGCCAGCCATAATTCAAGACAGGCAAATTCTACCCCCAGGAGAACCCCACAGTGCAAATACATCCAAATCACAAAATTAAAAACATTATACAAAAGAAAGCCATGTGATAGCCTAGTCATGCAGAGCCATCCAATCACAGCTATCATAGTGGTTTCACCTTTACATTGGATGGGTCAAACAATCCCTCGGGAATTTTCAGACGCTCAGCGCCGAAGTCACAGTTGTAGCCATTGGGGAACTCGTAATGAACTGTTGGCATCTGTGCTGCCACCCTGGAGCATCAGAAAACAACACATTAAAGTGCTCTCTAAATAGGATGTCAAGTTATCTAAGCAGTGTTATAAACTACAGTTCTAATGCTAATACTGTGATTCATAAGACTTACACTTCCAATAATATTTATTATGATCTCATCTTGGAATATTAAAAAAAAAACTATCACCTGGGTATATGCAGTACTCCTATTTTCATAAATCATCAGTTTTTAGATAAAACCTTATTCTACAACAAAACCAACCAACAGCAATGAACAGGCTGAGCACCACATGCACAACTGGTAACTGATTTTACAAGAAAGAAGAAAGTAACATACTGCTCATCATAGGTTGAATCTGATACTTGGAGGACAGAAGCCTGGAAGTCCTGAATGACACACTGTGGAGTTAAAAATAACAAGAATTTATATGAATTTTAGTCTTCAATTTTATAAAATTTATAGAATTGGTACTAACTTTTCAAAGATTTTCTCGTTCTTCAAGAGAAAATGCTGATATACTTGCAAACAAAACTTATTTATGGAACACTCAGGGGAGGTGAGAGCAGGAGGAATGACCTACTTACATTACACATGTAGTTGTGCCAAGACCTGGTGACCTGGGGCAACTTCTCTTTTCTCTTCCAGTTTGCTGGCGACCCCTCACGAACTGCCTCCTGAGATTGTAGGGCACAAAGTCATCATGCAAACATTTCAGCCTCTCCCCAAGTCAACACTTACTAAATAAAGTTACTTTCCCACCTTTGAAGCAATCATATAAGGAGGAATTATCTCTACGTTCATTTCCTGAAACAACTCCCGGCACTGCATAGTGATAAAGTCTCCTGCAAGTGGTGATTTTACAATACCTAGAAGGCAAAAAGGGGATCCAAAATAAAAACCAAAACAACTAATCTGGAAATACTCCAAACCATGAATAGACTCTCCCAACTAGTTGTCAGTGAACACTATTAGAGTTTTTTTTTCCTTTTTAAGGGGGCACACAGATGTAAAAGCAGTAACAAAACTGTACAAGCAGAAATCACACTAACTCAGCCTTGATACTGCAGTGCTGTTATCCATGAAGGTTTATACCTTGCTGAAGTACATATCCATCATGCACTGGAATAGCAGTGGTGTGTGTTGCTCCACTGTCCAAGATGAGACCTGTAGATCTCCCATTAGCAAAACTAGTCAAAGTGATTAAGGAAAACATTTTAATTTTCACTTTAGAAAAAAAAGTGATGCCATACAATTAAATCATAACTAGGAATGAGGACTCCAACATGTTATTCCTTGCCTCTACAAAGGGATTTGTCATTTTCCAATGTGTACCATCTTTCTGTGAAGTGCACAATCTCATAGAGCAGCATTTAATTTCCATCTGTGAACTAACTTAAGCTTTGGATGCACAAGGGTGAGACTTCATGCCACTACTTTGCAGCAAGCTCTAAGTACATCCAACTCATTTAGACTCAAAGCTGAAAACTTATTATTAGTTTAAAATAATTACAAATATTCTTCTTAAGGCTGTGAAAACATCAAGCTCTAATTACTGTATTTAGTAGTGTGGACACCACCATTTCAGGCCTGTAATATTCTTATCCATAGTATACAATGGAAAAACAACCATAATTAGAAAAAAAGACTTTGACCCCAAGGACAGAGTCAGATTGGGAGAACTTCAAAAATGAGCTCTAATGCCTTAAAGTTCAGAAAGTGAATTTGTTTACTTCCTCCCTGGATGTTTACGGAAAAAATCAATTTGAAGAAAGTTAGGCATGCTGTTATACTTGGAATTGCCTGGAAAAAGTTTACCCTAATTTCCTGGGGGAGGAAAATAAAACCATGCAGTGAAACATTTCAAAGGATACGCTGTCAGAACAGCAGTTTTACACAAGAAAAACGCTGGGATGTTGTAGTGTTCAAACATCAACTCCGTCAGTTTCTCACGCTTTGCCCTGGTATTCCACTAAAAAATAATAAAACCAAACCACAAGTGACCAAAAGAAAGCTGTGTTTGCACACTAATAGATTGCTAACACAATAAAGAAGTTATTAGAAAAATTGCAGCCACAGTTTCAAATCATACCAAAATTCTACATAAATGGATTTCAAGTAATTTACTTCTTCAGAACGTTTTTCGTTCCATTTATGCTACAGTGCATCACTGCTTATCTATCACACAAAAGTGCTACACACCTTTGGTGTTACAACAGATTTTTTTTACACTTCTACAGCTCTTCCAGTGCCAGGTTCCCAAAGAATTCTCTAAAGCAAGCACCCTGCCTTTCACAAGGGGAAAGATACATGAAGGAACTTGCCCAGTGGGAAGAAAAATAAATCCAGACTTTCCAGTTCCCAAAGTATCTTTCTACAGTTCTACTGTAGTTGTGATTAAGCCAGGATATATCTCAAATATTCAACACATTACTGAAAATGTGAAGTTCTTTCCAAGCCAATACAACAAAGTAAGATGAGGTTTGTAAGGAGAATGTCAATGGGAATGTCTCTATTCAGACACCCACTGAGCCATCAAACAGCCACTGCAAATTCATCCACACTCCACAAGCTGTGATTCAACACAAGGAAACAATGAAACTCAAGAAAATCTTTCTCACAAGGTTTTATTAAAGAAAGGCATCACTTTTGTATGGCATGTCTACCTTTTCTACTCTGACTTCAAGATCTGCCTTCAAATGCTGAGCATTTTAAAATGACAGAAACCTTGTCCAGATTTTCCCAGAAATTTGTATTAATCCACTTCAGCTGCCTTACAGGACCACTTACAGAAACAGAGTCAGAAAAATTAAAACTTCCCCATTATAAATATTATTCTGTGTCACTTAATATTACTTGTAAGGCTGAATGAAGCAAGATTTTGATGGCATTTTATTAAGTTTAACTTAATATATAAGACATCCAAACATCTTTTTTCTTTTTATTCTAGGCAGTAAAATTTCTTTTTTTAACTTCTGGCTTCTTTTCAGTAAGTGAAAAACAATAGCATATTGTAAATACTTTCTAATACAACTCATATGAACTATTTCAAATTGAGGGATTTTTAGACATTTTCCAGAACTTGTCCAAGTATTTTAAAATTGTCAATTTGTAGCTAAGTTTTAGCACTTGTCACCTACAAGCCATTGTCAGACTTATCCAGGACTAATGTTTGCAGAGTTAGCAAAAAGACTTATCAAAATGCAGCTGCTTTTACTCACTGGTGCTTCAGACATAAGGACAGGATGCAAACTTGCTTCAGATTTAATATGCATCTTGTAAGTGTGATCCAAAATTGCCTGGAAACTATCCCAGTCTTCAACTATAACAACATTGAGACAAACAGGTTAGTTACTTCTAAGTTTTGTTTCATTTCATAAACATTTAAAGGCTTTCCAATTTAGTTTTTTGCTTACAGCTTTTCAGTCAAAAGCTGTCCTCAGCAGACACAAACCTCCTCCAACAGCTCTGCAGAATTCTCTTCCTCCACAACCACCATGACTTCAACAATTATGCTGAAAGCCCACTAACAGTGAAAACCAACCACATCCCCATGCAATTTGTAAACCAAGAATCTGTTGTTACAGCCTCTGTTGCTGTACACAACATCTGTCAACAAGACTTAAACTTCCTGCAGCCTAGCAATGCTATTTTAAAATCAGGTAGAAAAAGACAAGAGCACCATACTCATTCCATTTTTTAAAGGTGAAATGGCTTCCATATTCTCCCTTGGAACTCTCAGGGCATTAGTGTCTATGTAGTAAGTTGGGCCCCCTTGTTTGCCTTTGTCACCATCTATCTCCATCAGAGTGCTGCCATTGTCCCTTTCTAGCACCACACCAATGGCTGTTGGAAAATCCACCTGCAAGGCAAGAGGCAAGCAGTACACAAGGATTAGTAATGTTTTGTAAAATTGATGTTTTTCTCATAAATCCAGCAGTTTCTTTATACAATACAGTCAGAACAAACCCAAATATATTCGGAAGGGTTGTAACTCAAAAGAAGACCTAAGGCATAAATTCATGCTGAATTTCCATTGAGGCACAGATTCTCTCACCTTTGGGCAGTCCTCCCCTGCATAGCCTGCTCTCACTGTGTATGAGCCAATGTCAAAAACCAGAGCCCCAACTTCATCTGAAAAGATTGTTAATAAAGACAAAGAATGGTTATTATGTTCTTCGGCAACCTTGACCTTTCCCTACCCATCGCCTGCTTTACTGGCAAAGGAAGAAAAGCAAATTGAGGGATCTTTTACAAAGCAAGGAGAAACTTCTCAGGACTCCCGCTACCACAGAGCTATTGGGAAACTGCAGACAGGCTGCAGACACACACTGCAACCCCTCCGTTTGGTGTAAGGAAGAGAATTTTAGCAGAAAAGGGAAAACGCAGTAGCAGCTAAACGGATCGCAAGATAAAACTTTCATAAAGTTCTAATTTAACAGCCACACGAAGCCAGGCGAGCCCAGAGCCCCCGCGGGTGATGAGGATGCGGAAGGTGGGACTGAAAACATCACTCGTGTGAGGGAAGGGGCCAGAGCGCGAAGCGCCCATCCCTTCGGGCCCGATCCCCGCTGGTCTATGCACATCCTAAGGGAAACCTGTGGGAAACGATCGGTGGTCACGGGGGGTGTGCAGAGGGGCTCGGGGAACCACACCCGGCTCCCACAGTGCGGGGACCTTCTCCGGACCTCGGTGCTGCGGATCCTGCCCAAGGCCGCGGTGCGAGCGGTCCCCGGCAGAGGCACCTCGGGGCCGCGAAGGGCATCAACAAGGCCCGCCGCCGCCTCCTCCTCCTCACCGTGAGACACGGAGGGGCCGCGGCAGCGCCGGGCCGGGCGGAGGGAGGCGGGAAG
>WBNO01002138.1:1403945-1442399 GCA_013400575.1 Peucedramus taeniatus | reverse complement strand
TGAGGGGAGCGGCGGCGGGAGGGGGTAGAGGAGGCGGGGGGGTGAGAGGAGCGGGGCAGGTGAGCCGGGACCGTGAGAGCAATCACAGGATGGGTCAGGCGGAAAGGGACCGCAGTGGATCGGTCGCACTTCCCAGCGCCAGCAGGGTCGTCTCAGAGCACGTGGCACAGGATTGCGTCCAGAGGTTTCTGGGGTATTTCCAGTAAGGGCGATTCCACATCTTCTATGGGCAATCCGTTCTAGTGAGCGGTCGTTGCACAGGAAAGTTCTTTCTCATGTTCAGGTGGATCTTCCTGCCCGTTGTCTCGTTCTGTTACTCAGCACCACCTGAGAAGGGCCTGATCCATCCTCTGATACCTCCCTGCAGACGTTGTTGAGGTCACCTCCCGAGGCTGAAGGGGCTCTGCTCCCTCAGCTTCTCCTCATGAAACACTCCAGTCCCTAAATCATCCCCCGCTGGAGCGGCTCCAGGAGCTCCATGTCCTGTTGTATTGAGGAGCCCAGAACGGGACACGGGGAAGGCTGCCAGGTTTGCTGGAGTGGGGAGAGGTGGATTCAGGTGAATCCTGAGGGCTCGCAGGGTGAACTTGCTGCCGCACGAGGAGTGGGATGACTCCAAAGCATCGGGACTGTGGAAAGGAGCCGCTGCTCCTGGGCCCTCCCCAAGTCCCACCTGACAGGAGGCTGTAACCAGCTGGGATCAGCCTCTTCTCCTGGGCAACCAGAGGATAAAATCTCAAACTGTGCCAGGCACAGGTTGGACTCGATGATCGTAGAGATCTGTTCCAACTTAACTGATTCTGTGATTCCTCTGCTGCTGTCACTGCTCTGTTGAGCTCTTCCGCTGACAAAACCTTTTGAAGCCTATTTTGATAGCCCTGCCTCTGTGGTTCCTTTCTTGCTTGGGGCAGAGCCCTTGGTCCCCAGGGCTGGCGTGTCTGCAGAGCTGGGCAGTTCAGAGCCAGTTTTACAGCTGAACTTCTAGTTAGGATTTCACATCGCCTTGTTTGGTGTCAGAGAGCTCAGCCAAACTTGGTGTTCAGCCAGAACAGCCAGAGATGGGTAACTATAAAGCTGTAGGAATTGAAGAAAACAAAAGAAAGACCTCAGGCCTAACCAGCAGTTAGCATTAGAGAAGACTAAAATTTTAACTGGAGAACAGGGGAATTGGCTTAAAGGGCAAGTGTTCCAGGCATGCACCTTTTTGAATTTTTATGTGAGGTGGGCTTTTTGGAGGGGTTGGGAACTCTTAAAGTTTACCTAAGATGTGTAGGTTATTTTTGTAATACTGTAGCAAGGATCTTCAAGTGATTAGATTTAGACTGCTTAATAGGATATTTTACTTATTACATTTGACTATAAAGTTTTGGATAGCATAATGAGCAATCTGAGTAGCACCTAATTATTGGACTAGGAATTATAAAAATAAGTGTTTCTTGTATTTTCACCATAAAACAAAAATTGTGTGAGCTTGCTTTGTCTGACTTGGTGGGGAGTTCAGACCTTCCTACAAAACTTTAAGGTTTTTTCCTAACCTGTGACTTAAATTTCAGTTATACCTCCCTAATTACACTGAATTTAATCAGGAAGGTAAGAGAGACAAAACTCACATTTGGTGTACCCAGTAGTTTTGTTCTGGGAGCTGAATAAATAAGCTTGGTAAAGCTGTTGAGAACTGAGCGAATCACTACAAATCTCAGCAAACTTTATGCTGGTGAAGAGGAAAAGCAGCCCAGATGTGTGTGTTTGTACTGCAGCTCCTCAGATGCTGCAGTTAACATTGGGCTGGTGAACAGCAATCCCCCCTTTAAGGGGGAGGGTGTCAAAACATAGGAAAAGTAGTAAAATCCAACATTTCCAAGGGGCGACTACTTGAGTGGAGTTTTTTAAGCACAGTTATGACAGTACAAGGAGATGATTTGATTTATGAACTCTCAAGGGCAAGGAACTTAATTTGACACACAGTTTGAGTCTCTATTTCTTTAAGGAGCAAACGTCATAATTTTATCATGCAATTAAGAAATTATTTTACAATTTATAGTACAATACAACTACAACATATAGATGCTAGCATTAGAAAGATAAATCCTGCTGGTTCATTAAGTATACATCATAAAGCCAGTGCACTTCATTTTGTGTTATGAAATATTTTCAAGTGAGTATGTTATCATCATTTCCAGTATGTGGCACTAATACTCAAGGCATAGTTCTTTGAGGAGGAGGAATTAATTGTGGATGGGAAAAGCAGCTCAGAAAATTTGGAATTACCATGCCAGAGGTTCTTCATTTAGCTCCTTCTTGTACTTTATTTTGCAGTGATGATTCCTTGTGTTCATATGATAAGTGACACTTCAAGCCGTACCCTGCTCTCTGCACTACAGCTGCTTGGGACTGACCTGCAAGACAGAAACCAACACAGCATTCTGCTGCTCTAGTTTTCTTCAATATTTTTTCAACACAAGAACATGCCCTGGAAATTATGTTGGTATCTAGAAGCCTCAGGGTTTGATAGCCATAAGGAACAAAGCCAAATTCATGCAATTCACAAGTAGTCTGGAGTGTAAGGGGAAGGAAATATAGACTGACAGCTCTCTAGGTCCTACTTTTGTCTTCCTTGTACTGTTCCAGGCATTTCCATCAGTGGAAAGTGTGCAGAGCATCACATTTGCTGTGGTCTGACAAGGTTCTGCAGTGACTTTGCTTTGCACTGGGTGGATAACCCTGCACTGTGCCATGCACAAGAGAAACAGACTTGAGGCATTTGTTTTCAGCAGAGTCCAGCCTGACTTGCAGAGTTGCAAATTTCAGACTATTTCAGTGAACTCCTGCACATCATCCAATGTTTGCATAAGAGCAGGTGAAATCTGTAATTTTGCCACCACTTTCCATAATGAACCCAAATATTTGGGGGTCTTTTAATAATTTTTGCTTGGTTTCATCAGAAGCAAGGATTATAAAATCAAGGTAGATAGGAACAATAACTGTATTTTGTCTAAGTCCCCAAATTGGTACAAATAGCCCTAATATCTTGGCAGGAGTTGTGGATGCAGGTGTAACACAAACCACGTGCTTTTCATGGGAATATCACATACTGATTTATTGTATGTGACATTATATAGTAATTCTAGAGCCAGACACTGGCATAAATTGTCCATGGGAATAAAGAGAAAAATTATTTAAAAGTGAGGCATGAACCAAGACATCAAATTATGATGCTAATTCATAAGCAAAAATTAATTCCATCAATGATAATCTGGAGAAACAGAAGTTTCCCAATTATTGCTTTGAGATTTTTAAGACTTCATTGTTTCAAGCAAGTGCATTCACCTTTATGGTAAAATAAATCAATGTAGAAAGTAATGTACATGTCAAGCCAAAACTGAACTGAATGATTTTTTGTTTCTCAACAAGCAGCACTTCCCCGTGGGGTGGCTGATGGCCTGGTGCTTTTGAGCTGTGCCATACAACTGCCAGCCAGTCTCCCAGGCTGCAGTGCCAGCACACTGGCTGGGACAATGGCTTATTCATCATGTCTGGGTTCCTCCTTGTTTCTTGATTGCAAAATGCATGTTAAAGGTTTTATTTTTCCTATTTTCAGATGAGGTCTTAAATGTTTATGTGAACTGGGAAAGCATCTGTAGATGAAAAAGCAAAATAATCATTAACACTTATTCACTCAATAGCTTTGTATGACCTCTCACTTTCTTTGCTAAAGTACTTGGGTGCTTTGTCAATTTAAATACTTCCCTTCCTCACAGGGATGCTGAGTATCATTCTCCTTCTGCAGAAAATGAGCAAGAACAGAAATTAAATGCTGAGCCTCACTAAGGAGCCTCAACACTGGCACAATGACTTTTAGGTTCTTATCTCAGGCTGAAGTCCAAGCACTGAATTCTGTTTCATATAAAATATACTAAAGACAGACACATCTTAAACCTGGATAACCACTGTAGAAGCTGTTTGGTTCTTAACAACTGAAAATTCTGAGGAAAGGAGATGCATCTGAAATCTCTCTATGACTCCAGCAAGGCAGTCCTGAGGCTACATGTTCCAGAATCTTCTTTTGGAGCAGGTGTGTTTAACTAGTCCTGCAAAGGACCCATGACTCACTCTTATTGTAGAACACGACTGAAGGAAGAGGTGATGCTGCTTGCCATTAATGCACAGTCAACTTTCCATCACCAATGGATGGCCTGACTAGATTACAGAGAGCATGCTGAGCTTCCATCTGACTGCCTGGAGTAATAGTGACTAGGATGTGCTGGAAGAATAGGGGGGAAAACGTGTAATAACAGAACTACTTTATAGTGCTGTACTGTGAGTGGTTCCTGGGAAACCAAATTAGAGGCCTCCAGACCCTTTCATTGTTTAGATCAGGCAGAGTGAGGAATCACGGAGCCAGATTTGATCAGCAATGTACAGCAATACTTGCCTGGAACTGGTTCTGGGGTAATTGGTCTTCTGGGCTGAGCTGGCCCTGGCCAGAACTGAAGTGTGCCTGTATTGCCCTTCTCAAATGAGTCTCTTGTGCACATATGTCTCACTTGGCTCAGCTCTGGCAGAACTCACTGTTTCAGGCTTAGTGCTTGTTCTGTAGTTGCTTTGGATTCCTGCAGGGCTTATTTTCTTGGTAGTTGGGCCAACCCTGACCTGGCTCAGTACCTCTCATCTGCAGAAACAAAGCTCCTTACAGCTGGGAACCAGCTTAGCCTGACAAACAGAAGATCTTTGTGTCACCTGAGCCCTGCCATTAATGAGGGCATTGATCCCCTGCACTTCCCACTGTGACAGTGGGAATGTGGTTATAAGAGCTGAGCAGGTAGCATGGAGCACTGATGTTCTTCCTGGCCAGGTTAGCATGGCAAGGTTCAAATCCCTATTCCTGGCTTTCCAGGAGGTGCTGAGTAGCATTTTCAAGCTGTGGTGCCATGCAGCTCAGAACCATGGCTCTGCAGAGGCGAGGCATCCCAGAGGGAGCCTCCTCTGAGAGAGAAGAGCCCAAGGCCCTGTTCTGGCAGGCTCTGTGGGTGAAATGAGGCAGTGTGGGGAGCAGAGCTGTAAGGATGTGCTCACCACTGATCCTACAGACATAGTGACACGTTTTGTGTCACCTTTTTGTGTCACCTTTTTGTGTCCCCATCAGGCTTGGAATCTTGGTCTGGTTTACTTTAGAAAGCTGTTTGCACTTGGCATCAGGAAATGTTTGTTTTGCAGGGGAGGTATTGGTGTAACCACATTTGTCCTGTGTGATGTGTGCTCTGCCACCAGGAGAGGGCAGAGGCAAAGCAGGGTCAGAGACACTGGCAATCCACATGGTGCTGCAGGGTTTGGAATACAAGGGAGAGGAGCATTATTTCTGCTGGGCTTCAAAAACCAAAGTACTGGCTTGGGGGTTTAGATTTATGTATTACTGTATCACCAAATATATATATATGTATTGTTGTAAACTAAATTATTAAACAGTAGTGAGGAAAAACAACAGTATATTTGCTGGATGGGCATGTTTGCAAAGGAATTGTCCCTTCTTTCTTGAATTCATTCAGGTCATTACTGTGACAAGTAGGTACTCTGTCATCCAAAATGAGCATGCAATTGCATTGCAGCAAGAAATCTGATGAGAAAAGGGTTTGTTTCTATTAAGAATACCAGTTTATAGAGGGAAGCTTTGGATTGCAGTGCTTTATCTGAATATTTATTCACAAAAGATCTGTATCGTAGGGCAGTCATGCTACAGCTGTTCAAAAGTGTCAGCTGCTGAATTACAGCATCAGCACACATCTGCATTATTATGCTCCATTTAAAAAGTATTGGGATGGTATATATGAGATTTTTGCATTTGTTGATGTTTATTGTTTGATAATTTGAAATTGCTTTAACAGATACATTCATGGGATTTTAATAACTAATGTAAGAATTCTGACTTTTATATCACATGCACATTTGTATCCTTTTTTTTCTGCTTATGTGGTTATCTTGCAGACTGATTCTTCTCTGTCACCACACTGACACAGTGTCTTTTATTTCAGTACAGCAAAATTGTGTGCATCAGGCTCAAGACATCTTCCTTGCAAGTGAAATGGAGAAGAATGAGTGTTTCCAAGTGTTATCAGAAAAAGATGTGGTACAGTAGAGAACCTGATCGGATCTGCTGATGACGGATTTTCCTTGAGTCCTGGTATGTCAGCTTACATGTGTGGGTAGTCTTCATTATTTTCTAGGTGTGGCATAGAGAGTCCTGGCTAGGAGGGTGGTCAGGGGTGTTCTTTCTCACAGGGCATATACAGCATATAAAAGCACCACTCCATGAACATCTTGGTATTTTTTATTTATTAATTGTTTGATTTCTTTGAGCAATCAAGAAAAATAGAGATAGAAAACTGTCTAGCACTGTGGGATGCTTATGGGAGGGAGAACTGATGTAAGAAAGTCTCAGGTATTTTTAAACCAGTGTTTTTAGCAAACTGGGCTCATGCTACCTTTTTGATTGCTTCCACAGATGATAAGGTTGCAGCATAAGCTGCATTATATTAGCTGACAAAAGATCATCCATATAGAACACAGACTGCATGAGTATCTTTATCCTAGTAAAAGCTTTGATCAGAAATTTTTGCTTTTTTTGAGACACACAAAAGAATCTAAACATGAAACAAAACTGGAGGAAGCCCGACCTTTTAAGCTGTATTTCCCAGAAGCTGCTTTTTCTCAATGGCTTGTTTAGATCTGCCTTAATCAAAGCTGCAGACAGTTTCTCTGCGTGTGTATGAGCACTAACCAGTGCCAGCACAGGGAGAGACAGTGCTGGACACCTCAGATCTGCAGCTCACTGTGAGTTGTAGTCCAAGCTGTGAGGATCCCGAGGCTGCAGCACCTCTCAGGACTGTGGTTTACTTGGCTGGGTTGGTCTGTCTGAACCAGGAGCCCTGAGAGTGAGTCAGCAAAGACTCTGCAGGTGTCACCTGCACATGTGACCTTGCCCCCTGTGGGGTGTTGGAATGATTGGACTTGCTGTTGTCCCTTCTGGTCAGAACTGCTCCAGTGTTCCTGCCCCATTACAGTGATTGTCACCCACTGGAGTATTTTAGCACAAAGTTTATAGGGTCAGCAGAAGCAGGTCTGGGTCACTAAGGTGCTGGATGACAAATGCTGGAACTGGGAAAAATTCAGAGTCAGAGAAGGATTTCCTGTGTTTGGATGCATCTGTGTTAAAATGTAGACTGTGTCTATGGATTTAATTAAAATGGGGTAATAAAGGATACTGCTTTACTGCAGTTTACAGCATTCCTGCTCAGATGTTTGCATTTTCTGAAAGTTAGTACTTTATATTCCTTCGTTTATCTCACTGAATTTCACTGTAATAATGTTCCCAGATAAAGCTAAATTGTGGGAAAGCCAGAGAATGCTAAAAGGCTGTAATTTCTCCTCCTAAGGAATGTCGTTATCTTTCAGCATGAACACCCTTGACATCAGCTGGTCTTGCTGCAATATTGCTAATGGGCAAGTGCAAGGACACTAATAATGGGTTTGGCATCATCTGGCAAGGCTCACGTCTGTCCTTCTTCTAGAAGGACAGAAAAGGAAAAAGAATATATTGTCCTTACTCAACAGGGTGTTGTTGAGAATTATATCCATAGCCTGGGAAACAAAAATCATCATTCTCCCCTTTGATGTTTACATGACATGACAGTCTAAGGGCTTTTGGAGATTTAATATGTTCTGATAGGTTGGGGATTTTTTCTGTAACTCTGTGGTGTAAAGGACATCGGGCCTGCTAAAATCTGAGCTCATTTCTTTTCCAGCTAAAAACCAGATTGGAGTAGATACACCTAGGAGAAAAGACAGAATTTGGAAAGTATGGAGAAGATGTGATTGTCCTTTACACCAGGTCACTACAGGCATAGTTAAGTGAATGGATTCTGCAACAGGATGTATTTCACAAGAATTTAAACAGTTGAGCCAGAAAATTGCTGAAAAGTTTTAATTCCCACTCATTTGAGTGAGCTGATCCTTTCCTGTGATGAATCACTTAATATCAGTAATAATTTACTTACTGAATGATTCCTGTCTCCAGTCTTTTTTAAGATACTGATGAATTTTTAATTTAATTTGCTAATGTGTTGGCAAATTATACCAGTGTATGAAAAGAGTCCTTTAAGGACTGGCAACCCTTTTTTCATTTGTGCCTCTTCCTAAGACTCCATTAAAAACTTTTTTTTCCTGACTGCAGCTTTGCACCAGTGTCTTCCCCATCTCCTCACTCATTGACTGGATTTGTCCCTGCCCAGAACATTCACAGGAGTCAATTTCACATGCCCAGACAAAGGCAAGTTGACAGGCCTGGATATGACCTGAAAATATGAAGGTTTTGTTAAGACCACAAAACACAGAAATCTCTGTGCAATCTGTGTTGCAAAACCACACAAAGTTTTTGTATATTTCAATACTTTTGGTCTTACATCTACTAACATTTAATACAAAATATTTCCATGGCAGACCACGTTTGTTCTTACAAAAGCAACTTTGGGAACACCAACGGTAGGAGTTTTCTTTAGTTTTGGTAATGAGTGGAAGGTTTGTGGGAAGTTTGTAGTTGGATCTCAATTTCTGCAAAGAGTAATTGTAAAAAAGAAAAGAGAAGCTTAGATTTGGACCATCAGGGTGAAGATTTATGGGAACATAGAGCCTTCATTGGCCATGCACAAATGGCTAAACTTTGCTTTCTGTGGTTTCTAAGCACAAAGTAATCCTTGTCCTCCTGTCAGGAAAAAGATGTAATATCAGAGGTAATGTTATACTGAGATTTCACTTTGCTCAGACCAAGATATTTGCCAATTCCAACCCAGCAGAACATTTGCTAGAATGATATTGCCAAAGTTTAAATAATTAAAAATGAGTTGCCTTCAGCAAATAAATAAAGTACACCTAATGGCGCATTATGGAATATCCTTTCTGTTCATTACTTCTTTGGTCATAAAGCTCAGTCACTTCCAATGGCTCATCCAGGCTTTTTGGAAAATTGTCCTGATACAAGTGTAACACCTTCTTTCTGATTGCAACGGAGTAGTAGATTTGGAAAATAATAACAAGCTGAATTGCAGTGAGTGCTAACTTTTACCCCATAAAACTGTAACTAATTGAATTTAGGCAGCCAGGGACAGAAATATCCTTGTGGAAGCTGCTGGTTACTTCCATTTCAATTCAGAGTCGGAGTGGGGCAGAGTTCAAATACATCTAACGTGTTTTCATCAGTTCAACAGGAAACTCAGTTGTCATGGTAGAGCCATTTCCATCCAACTTTTACATAATAGCCAAGTGGTTAGAGCAGCCGCCTCACCTCACTTACTTCTTCAGTTCTTATTTCAGAGAATTGTGCCCTGTTCTTTAGGTTATAAAATGATCTGAGTGCTAATGCTCTCCAGCATGCTCTTGGAAAGTTGTTTTTTGCACATTTAGGAATCCAGAAATCTGAAGTGTAACGAAGAGCAAGGAGAAGGATGCCTGATCCTGGATTGTAATTGGTAACACATGCAAGGAGGGGTGGAAGATGCTTTTCTTGGGTTTTGTACCCAGAGTTCCTTCAGTCTTACTGAATTGTAGAGTGGTGCAGATGCTAAACAATCTCAAAGCAGATTTCCTTTTTTATCTTACTTGTGCTTTTAAAAATTTAATTGTGGAAGAAGTAACCACACCCAAATTCATCTTGCTGTGTGACAGACAGATCACAGTATGATCAAATTCACTGTAACTGTTCTGTGCAAAAATAGCAAAATGCTTTTTATTTTGTCCCCTGGTGTTTGGCTAGAGCTACATCTTCTTTAGGCATAATTATCAATAGCACTGAATACAATGGCTAATGTTTTAATGACATAAACATGGGAACTCTTGTACAATTTGTACAAATGAATTGTTAGGGGAAAATGAGGGTATGAGACATAAAGCGAATAAATATAATAATAGGTAACTTTATGTAGCAACAAATAAGGTGAAAAGGAATAATGAAAAGTACATCCACCCTTGTCTGAATATGACTCTGAGCTATTTTGATGGGAAAGTTTAACAGAATTGGAAAAAAAAAAAAGAGAATAAACCCAGTGTCTGAATTATTAAAATAATCAACTCCCAATTTGCTTCAATTAAATACTTAGAGAGGCTCCCAATGTTTTGATTAAGAAAAAAATTAGAAAGTTTCTTATTCACCTCAGCAGGCAGCTCTGCAAAATGGAAGGTCCCTGTGCTCCTCTGAAGCCATTTAATGCATATATGAGCATGGATTCCCAGAACTATCTATAATGCATATAGTGCTTTCTTCTCTCAGTGGCTTTTTTTCCCACTCTCTTTACGTCATTTGCCATTTGTGAGGGTTGCCAGGGTAATGACCAATCATCCCTGGAGAGATGCCTGCTAGTAAGGACAACATAGGCTTTCTCTTTTTTGGTATTCTGCAGTATGTATTTGAGAGCTATTCTAGCATCAAGATTGCAGAACTTTTGTTTAGTTAGCAGGGAGGGAAAGTTTACAGAGTATGAAATAACAGCTTACAACTATTGAGGTAAGTGAGGAATTTTCTGTTTTATTAACTGTCCTGTCTGGATTTATTCAAAGCATTGAGCATCATTACTTTATTTTGTTGTTGTTGTTGTAGTTGTTGTTATACATGTATACATGTTATACATGACCTTGAAATTAGAGAGGTTTTTGCCTAATGTGAACAATGAAATCTTAGTAGTGCCGCATATACAGGAGGGCAGGATTTTATTTTCTTTGTAATTATGAACCCCACAGCCTCTCTCAGCAATGCAATCACCATATACATCCACTCATCCCCAAAATATTTTTGGAAGAATTAATTTAAAAAATAAGAAACCCACAGAGTGGTAATGCAGATTTCAGAGCATGAAGTGTGGTTGCCTCTCAGGCAAATGGGAAGTTCTGCATACTCTGCATTGTGCTGTATGTATATATTAGGCCACATCAGCTGGGAACTGAAAATCCAGAAAGGAGTCCTGTCCTGTAGGATGCTGAAGATGTTGAACTCCAGTTGTTTTTAAATGTTGTCTGTTGAATAGCCACTTGCAGGCTCACAGGTGACTCTTTGCTCACCTATGGACAATGAGAAAATAGAGTCTTCAGGCTGCAAACTTTTTTCCTGGCACTGGGATCAGTAGTGTAAGCTGGTGGTGGTCATTGTCTCACAGAATGGGCTCAGATTTTGTTCTTCTGCATGAAAGAACAACTAAACAATACATGAGAAAGGAGGCAAAAAATATATATTTAGATGTTCCCAATGATCTCAGAAGTTTCTGTGAAATGTTTACGTGTAATCTGGGCTGTGACAGATGTGACTGAAGGGGTTGGTTTGGGATGGTTTCATTTGGTTTTTTGTTGTTGTTCTTTTAAATGACCCCCCTTGGAATTACTCTGGCACAGTTCCTTGTTTGTGATGGCTTCCTGGGAGAGAAGGACAATTGATGAGGTGGTTGTATTGTTTTTCTGTAGAATTGCCAATATATCAAAGCTCAAATTAGTAACTGTCTCATCAGAATTACTGTTTGCTGCTTAATATATGTGCACCTACACATGTGCGTTCACATCCTGGCAATCTCACCTGTCCTGATGAGCATGGTATATATAAACCAGAATAAAGCATATATTTATTTTACTCTACTTTCTGCTTATTGCAAATATATAAAGAGTGTAATTTTAGCTCACACTTTTCCCCAGCATAAAAATATATTGGGGCGTTTAATTTAGCACGGTAAATTCCAGTTGTTACATTTTAGGTGTTGCTGTTTGTTCAGATGTGTTTATGATAGCTTTGCATTATCAAAGCAACTGGAGCACAGCAGTGAGTCTGGATGTGTATATGTGAGAGAGAAGAGAATTCAGAGTGACAGTTTTAAAAGTCTGAGATGAAAATGATCTTTTCATCAGGCTGTTGAGAAAATGTTTGTTCAGAAAGTTTTCCCTTCTGAAAAATTGTTGCTGCTTTTTGACATCTGTGTGCTGGGTATCACTTTAAAGCAGTTTAGGATATAAATAATGTTAAATGCTTGCACTGTAGAGGAAAAAATCAGTAAGCTCAAAGGAAATTTATTATCTAATGTTTATCAGCATTCCATATGATTTCACTATTTATAGTAATCTGGGAAGCAGAACCTCAAAATGATAGTTTTGTATTATTCTAGGTGGTGTCTTTTGACAGAAAAATGACATTATGGCATTTAGATAAGGCAGGTAATCAGGAAAGTAGGTTTTCAAATGAGAAATTCAGAGGTAAACCTTTCTGGAGAAGATGGTGGGTAACAAGCCTCAGTCTTCATCTTTCTGTTCTCCTTTTCCCTATCTGCTTCACTATCTCTCTTTCCAACTTGAAAAAGCTCCATAGCTGTATTGTGAAGAGAATAGCATTTGCTATTCCAGACAGTGGGACAGAGAGAGGGAAGCTGCAAGGAGGAAAAGGGAATGAGCCTGCACTGTGAATTGTTCACAGTATAACTGCCAATAATTAGGGCAAGGTATCTGTGGCCCTGAGGAGAGGAATAATTAACAGCACAAACTGATCCACTGACAAAAAGTCAGGCTTCAGACCAGGATGGGAAAGTATGGCACAGGCTGAAAACCAAGGAGATGCTCATGAAAGGGGGGACATGTCAGGATGGCAAAAGAGAAGCCAAAAGGAGAAGTCTCTCCAGGAGAGACTGAGACAGGCTGGATAAGTTCAAGAATGTCTAAAAACATTCAGTAGCCCAAATTCCTTATCCCTTGAGAAACAGAGGGCAAAAAAATAAATGAAGGTGAATAGTCATGGAGGGAACAATAGTTTCTAAACACAGTGTATGACAAAGCAAATCACTGTTGATAACAGGGTTAGTGCTATCTCTGCTCTGGACAGCTCAGCCTGAACAGTGGCCTTTGCTGTTGGAGGTCAGTTCTCCTGACCTGACAGATTATTTTATCTGGTAGACATCATCTGTCCATGATCTGGAATAGATTACTTTTTTGGTTGGTTGGTTTGTAGGTTTTTTTAATGAGTAGTATATCTCTGGATCTATATCTCACAGGAACACTGTGAGTTTTAATTTGTGACTGTAGTGATTAATAAGAACATCAGATGAAAAATTTACTAATTCATTTTTATCAAACCAAAGCCTCGTGGTTTTGTTTTTTGTTATCACTGTTTGGAATCCAAGCTGTTATTTCATTACCTGGGCCTGACTGTCCACTACTATGAGTAAGCATAGCTCTGTTGTTTCTTGGATCTGGTGATATAACTCCAAAACTCTGGTGTGAAATCATGGTACGTGTGTTTTCAGAGCATTAGAGAATAATTTAATTGCATGAACTTAGTTAAAAGTGGCCCCAGAAGGCACAGAATAGTTGCAATCTAAATGTCTCATTTTAAACTGTCAGTTACTGGCATTTTTGAAAAAAGAGTGGTGAAAATGTGCTTTATCATCCAAAACTGCAATTCAGAAACACAACAAAGGCATGCAGAAGGAAAGTTGCTGCTGCTTGCCCAGCAATATGCATAGTTAGGAAAGGCTGAAATTTGGAAAGTGTTACAGCATTTCCAATGTGTCTTTTGAAGTGTGTGGTAAGGTTCACTTTGAGCAAGTAATGAGAGAGAAAATGTCTTGTGGTTTAAAACAAGTGGTTGATAGAAGATGGCATTTTAGAGCACTTTACTAAAAGCTTCCAATTTATAATTTTAGTCCTATTTTCAAAGTATTTAACTTGAGTTTCACTGCACATCCATAGGCTCTAAGCTGCAAAGAGAGATGCTTTTGAACATTACATCACTTATTGCTGAGTTGTTATGTAGTTGCTGTGTGATGCCAGACAAGTCCATTAAACACTTCAGGACTTGTTTCTTCCCCTATGTAAACTGGGGTTTTGTAGTATTTACCTTGTAAGACTATGGGTGTTCCTGCTATTCTTTATGTAGTGTTTTGAGTAGCCATGTTGTTCAAGGCCTAGTTACTTAGATATGCAGAGTACTGCAGCACACAGCCCTCTGAGACTCCCCAGTTCATCCTGTTTTTCTGTTGTAGTTACAAGGTCAGGTTGAGATAATCCCCATGATTATAAGAGCTTGTATGAAAAAACTTTCCTGGAGAGCAACATCTGTTATCTGGTTGTAATAGTGATTCAAAGGAGCTCTTTGAGAAGAGAATTCAGTCTGTCTCACATGAACAGGATGACTCAGTAATTCACATTGGGAAAGAGAAACATTCTGCAGGCCTCACAAATGTGATTCTGGAGACTCATTACATGCATTATTGTGTGCTTTTGTGAAGCTCCTGACACAGTGCACTGCGAATGGCTTCTGGCAGCCACGGGCCTGCCTCCAGCAGCAGGAGTGATCCTAAACCACCCTCAGTGCCAGGGCTGCACACAAACCCTCCTTCCCCTGCCACTCCTCAGGGCAGCACGTGTGACTCTCATTTCTCACAGATGGGATAAAGCAGAGTTAGGGTGTAACAGCAAAGGGGGATATAAACTGTTCTGTCCATGACAGGACTCACCACACACCGACCTATTTACTGCTAAGTAATTAACAGCTCTGAATACAGCTTGGGTTCACTTGGTCAGAGAAATTGCATTCCTCTGATGGGCTCTGGACACACATATGAGGATTTAATTTTATTTACCATTTTACTTAAAATTTGAGCCAAATTCAGCTCCCCTCCATACAACTGTCCTTGCTGCTTGATGCCTCCATGTGAAAGCAGCCTGATGTTTTCACCTGGATAAGTGAGCTGGCATCCTGCCAGAAGGTGGTGGGAGTTGGTGACTCCACACCTGGCTTTGTGTGCCTGCCCCAGCCCTGTCTGCTTCCACAGGGGCTTCTGAACAGATGAAAGTACTCATAGCTGCCATGTAGTAACTTTATGTAAAAAGCTCAGGACCTGAAATATTTACAGCTTAATTGACTGCAATTCCTATTGACTTCCATGGGTGTTTTATTCAATTAGGGACTGCAGAATTTACATCACTGCCTCTGGCTTACATCACTTCAAATATTATTGATGCTTATAAAGCTTTTGGGGATCTTTCAGGCTTTTAGTCCACAAAGTGACTAATGTGAAAGTCTTGCTCGGGGGTTAGAGAAGTATTTATATCTATCTCATCTTTCATTTACTTATTCCTGAGTCTCTCTGTGCTATTCCTTTGGGAATGCTCATATAAAATCTGCAATTTAACAAAGAGGGGGAAAGCAGAATTGTCTCAATACAGCAAGATTCAAATTTCACTTTGAACATTAGAAGTGCACCTTTCTTATTTTCTTGCCTAAAAGGTAAAAGTGAATCTGATTAATTTTAATCTCATAAAATGATGAAATTAAGGCACAGTAAATTTAGAATGAATATTGAGGAAAATTTACAGTTTCCCAGGGGTGAGCCTGAATACAGGGACTGGAATTTAAAACTATGCAGATTGGAGCACCAGAAATTCTGAGAAAAAGGACTAACTCAAACTGGTGAGAAGGGTGGCTTGAAAGAATTTTTACCTTCCTAATCTACATGTGCTATAAACCAATGTTGGAGTTACTATGTGAGTAGCACAAGCAGGCCCTGTGTAGCATAATTACAACCTCTCAGCCTCTGACTACAGTAGAAATATGGATAATATAGAAATCCTTATGCTGGCTCTGTGTTAGGCCTGGAGAGAAAAGGGATACAGCTTCTCCTCCTTTTCATTCAGTGCTTTGGGAAAAAGTGGTGAGTAAACCATTTCATATGTACTGTGTGCAATTGCATTTCATACTTATTTTTATCCAGAAACAGCAATGAAACATCTAGAAATATATATATAGATTTATATATTTTTATATTTATATATATATGTGTGTGTGTCTGTGTGTGTATGTGTATGTAAGTAAATGAAAACAAAAGATGGCAAAAGCAGTTTTAGGACGTGTGGTAGAAATCTGATTGCATTTCAGACAATGCTCTTACTACAAACCTTCCCAGAAAATTCTGCAGGAAGAGCTAGGAAAAGTCACACATAAATAACATGCATCATTTTACGTCTGTTTTAGCAAAACTGGAGAAATGCATCTGTGGCAAAATTGATACAATTCCCAGGTAGAACACTAACTTTTTTTAATTCTGTCATGGTAGGTGAAGTGAAATTGGACATAAAAATAAAGATAGCCTCCTTATAGAAGGCTTTTTTTTTTTTTGCAGCAGAGAGCACAATAAATGTTATCTGTCAGGGAAAGAAGCAGGCTATTTAAATTCAGACAGCATAGCATCTTCAGTTGGAAGGGCTATTTTTAACTTCAGATGTAGCTTAATTTAGAAACTGAGCAGTCCAAGTCCCTTTTTTTTTTACCACGTCTCCGACTGGAGATTTTTTATAATGATTGTAGATACCCTTGTGTGATGATGCTGAATAGAATGAGAAATACATTATCCTGAGCTTCAAGGTCATGAAAATGCACATCTAAACAAAGCAGCTGTGTGACAATACTGGCATACACGTGTAAACACAGAGACCACATGAGATCAATGCACTGTTTTCTAAGCACAAGGACCACTTTGGCAATTTGCCAGGAGGTTGCATAGAATTTTCATATCCATTTATGCAAGATCTTACCCAGATCTGTATTATTTTGTGTAGGAAGTGCTGTAATTGCATATAGTCCTATACAATGTGTGATAAAGAGAGTGTAAATTCCAGTGGTTTCTAAGGCAGAAATATTTATGAGAAATCTGGCAGTGATTTCCTGCATTGATTTTTCTGAGCCAGCTTCTTGTATTTGGCTTTGTTTGCAAGTTAATCACAAGAATTGAGAAGCTCATTTCGTTATAGAAGATATTCAGAATTAAGAATTGCAGATTTGACTCTATTAAGTGATTACAGGCTTTTTAATGTATTCAGATCCAGAATATGAAAAAAAAAAACCTCTCACAAATGGAAGTACTTCCAAGATGGCTTGTTGCAAACACTCTTTTTGCATAATTGCATACTCTATGTCACTCAGCATTCATCGGGTGAATTGCAGTAGCATTTCAGCATAGAGCTCAATTCAAGCTGGATTTTACAGTTTACCTGTTCAAGCTCAGCCAGGAGAGATTCTGAAAGCTCTTCCAGTTGCATAACAATAACAAGGAGTGGAGAGACATGTGCCATTGCGACAGAAATAATGGGGTTATTAATAAGCTGAATGTGACATGGGAAAGTTGGCTCTATTTCTGAGCACAGTGACACCTTCACCATTAACTCCTGAGCACACACAACTTCTTTCAGTTCATGAAATTTTCTTGAAGGGTTGAGCATTTGTGCACGTACAGAAAAGAGAACTTTTTCTGTAGTCACCTAAAATCCTGCAATTATATGTGAAAGCTTCTGCTGCCATTTATTCTTTAACTTATGACAGCTAAAATTAGAGGCTTTCATTCCATTGTTTTTATACACCGGGTAGTGTGATGTAATGTAGAAAGAACATCATAAAACAAGTTAGAAATGTAGAGTTATAATCATTAATGTTCAATGGAGGCTAAAAGGAAATGTCATTTAGAGGCTGGACTACTTCTGAATTGCCTACTTTGGATAAGGATTCTTTCATCTTCCTCTGAAACAGTTGTTCTTGAGGAATGCTCCTTTTCCTGGCTACGTTCTATGTGGAGGGAATCTGGGAGTTAGCACAGAAGCTGTTAGAGCCATTAGACCCTGCTGTGGGGTTTCCTTAATTCTCTGCTGGCCACACAAACCTGAATTAAGGCTGAATTTAGTCTCTGGGAGGCATTTTAGTGGTGCTATCAGACCAGGAAATTCAGAGTGTGACGCACGGTTTGGATTGGGAATGTGAATTCACAGCCCTTTCTTAAAGAGGCTTTTCTGTATAGTAAAGCAGATATATTGCAGCAGCATTTGCTGACGTGTTTCAGCTTTCAAAAAAGAATGTGTTTTTCTCATCAAAGACTTGATCTGAAGCTTGTAGCAAAAGAAGCATTCAGCACATACACTTTCTTGTTTTAGGTATGTTGGTATGCTGTCAATTCAGTTTGCCTGTTAAAGAAGTTTAAAAAAAGACTAAAAGCCATCCAAAAGGAGCAAGGGGGGTTGTCAAGAAAAAGCTGAAATCTTACAGAATTGAGGGCAATATTTTTGGTCTTTCAGAAATACAGGGTATACTCAAAATAAATTTCTGAATGGCTTTATAAAATCTAATGAGCTTGACAATAAAACTGTCCATTTGTATCTGCTTTGTTTTCATTCCGTTTGGAATGGAAAACTGGTGTGAGAGCAAATAGTAGTTCTATTTTCAGGCATTCAGACTCTTAAATAGCAAATTTTTTTGAAGAAATATGGTAACACACAGATGATGAGGTAGGTTTCAAGTAAAGCTCGGATTTGTCACAGAGCAGCACTAAAGTACTCAGTGACATAAAAGGAGGTTGTAGCAAGGTGGGTGTTGGTCTCTTCTCCCAAATAATAAAAGAGGAAATGGCCTCAAGGTGCACCAGGGGAGGTTTAAACCGGATATTAGGAAGAGTTTCTTCATGGAAAGATTGCCAAGTCCTGGCACAGGTGCCCAGGGCAGTGGATGAGTCACTGCCCCTGGAGGTATTTAAAGGATGTGGAGTTGTGGCTCCTGGGGACATGGGTTAGTGGTGGACTTGGCAGTGAGAAGTTAAAGGTTGGACTCAATGATCTTAGAGGTTTTTTCCAACCTGAATGATAATAAATAGTTTTTATTTAGTAGCTTTCATCCACAAATCTCAATGTGTTTTATAATGAAGGTTAATCACATGCATAATGTACTGACTCTTTCATAAGAATTTTATTATCATTTTTCTGTTGAAAAAGTTTAAGCCACTCCTTTGTGTCACTTGTTACAGGAAAACGTATCAATGTGTTCCATGCTCACAAATCACAGTAGGAAGGACAAGCAGTGGACCAGAGTTTTTATTAATCAGTGTGCTGTCTTCTCAGAAATGGGAAATTATTTTATCAAAGTGTGACAAATTACAAGTAAATAAATTGATATTCAGTTGAAGTACAAGAGACTAACAGCCACTGTGTGTCTATTAAAATGCAGTGTGCTATTCCTGTATAAGGATTTCCACAAGTCAGGATGAAAGCAGTCCACAAACATACGTAGGCACTGTCATCCCATGCTCTTTCATCTTGGAGGAGATGGTCACAGACACAGAACTAAAAATAGTCCAATTTAAGAGCGCATGCTCTCAAGAGGGGATCAAAGACTGAGGGGCTGTTTAGGCATGCAAACAACCAGAAGTATCAGAGCAGGAAGAGTGTGGTTGAACCAGTTACTGCTCTGATAAAATATGCTACTCTAGATTCAGCCAAATTTCTGATGGTAACAGAGATGGGGTGCAGAGGCACGGGGAAAGAGATGTGTAAGGCAATTCCTATTGCCTAACCTTGCATGCCATTTAGGCACCACAGGTGCCTAAATGAGGAAGGCAATTTTTCCTGGGCTATTGAAAGATTAAATACAGAGGATGTTATTTCAGAAAGTATTTCAGAGTCCAAAAGTATGGCTTTTGCTCTGAAACACCTCTGGAGGAGCCCAACACCGTTCAGTGATTTTGTGGGAAACTTGGGTGAAGTGCCCTGAGCCCCTGGGCTGGTGTTAAACACGGTCCCTGCAGGGCCACTGCAAAGGCAACTCTGTACCCAAACTGATAATGTTCTTTCCTTGGAAAACTTCCTTTTTTCCCCCAGGCTTCTCCTTCTGCCGTGTATATGACACACAGACCTCGTGTGTGGAGGCTGAATCATTTGTCTGAAGGACAGAGTTGGTCTTAGCTCTGTGCATTGCACTTTTATCCAAGTCAGAGACTCTCCTCTATGTTCCTACCTAGACATGGGAGGTTATTTCTCTAATCAGGGTTAACTTTCATAAAAGCCCCTGGCAAAATCATAACCTGTGTTGTTTAGTTCAATAACATCTCTGAAGAACAGAGCAAGGCTCATAGCCAAACCAAGAGCAATAGTTTTTGTGCCATATCTGATTTAATTAGAAAGCAGTATTTACTTGGAAAGGAAGATATGTAAAATTTGGCTTTTCATTAAAACAGATAGCTTTTTTTAACTCAAAAAAGAACTTTTTTAAATTTATTGTTAAAAATACAGTTTTCAATTCAATTGCTGGAAATTTTGCATCCAGGGCCTAGCTTTGGAAGTTCTTTGCAGCTGACTTGCAGCACTATTAACACTTCTCATGTTTCTCTGTTGCACTTGTCTTGTTTAATACCAGACAAGGAGCTGTGTGGGTGACAGCTCTATACCAACAAATCCTTACAGACAGATGCTATGATTTGATCCTGATATCCACTGTATGTTTTACTTAGTGCTGCAACCAGGAATTAAAAATATAAGCACATGGTTTTTTCCTGTATATATGTCCATAAAAAAGCCTGACCTGGTGTAACATAATAGCAATAGGAAGCTATTTTTAGACCAAATGAAGCAGGGGAACAATGACAATAATATGTTTCATGGTGCAAGAAAGCTGACATTGGCTGATATTCATCACCAGATCTTGCATCAGCATTCCCCATCCCTAAATAAAGCATTAAGAAGAAACTTCCTCCTCGTATTAAGTGGCCCTTTATAGAGAGGAGATCCAGTTCAGCTGATAGTGTCACCAGGAAGTGTGTGCAGTATTTACAATCCGGGTGACTGTGTAAATACTCACTCGGTGAGGCAGCTGGGCAGGGGCACCTCCTGGGGCTGAGGTGCCAGGGGGGAATCCCAGAGCCAGGAAAATCCAAGGAAGAGCAGAGAGCTCTCCTGAGCAGCCTTAGGAGCTTGCAGCTGTGCTGGGAGCACGAGTGACAAGGAATGCTGGGGACAGGGACCGAGGGCACTCTGCAGAGCAGGACACTGCCCACAGGGCCCCAGCCCAGGGCTGCTCTGGCTCTCATACAGTGCTGGGCACTCACCCCACAGCTGAAAACACTTCTCCTTCCTTATGAAGTTCAACAAGAACGCTCATGCACCTGGGAAAACCTAATTCAGGGTGAGCTTCCTCCACTTACCCAGCAACTGATACCCCATAGGAAGCTGGTGTTGAATTTTGAAGTGAAGGTGGTGAACACAAGAACTGTGAGCTGGCTAAAATTCTATTCCAAAGAAGGTGGCAAGGCTGGAGAAATGTTGCTAGTGGTGTTTCTCTGGGGTTAGTCTTGGGACCTGGTCCATTTAATATATTTACCATTGTAGTGAGGTGAGATTCCTGGGTAAGACACATTGGGAGGCATTGCCAATGTTGAGGAAGACTGAGCTGATGTTCAAAAAGAATAACCTAACTTTTTTACCAGCTTGCTGGTGATGTCATATAAATAAGTCTCATACTGTACAAACCAGATACTCTGGTTTAATAACCAGATGCTCTTCAATAATAACCTCACCTGTAACCTGGGGCTTTGTGAACTGGAAGTAGCAGAGGTGGGAACAAACCTGAGTGCACTTATCAGTGGAAGGATCAATGTGATAAAACATTGGATTATAATTGGGGTAGAAAACATGATGCAATCCTGGAAAGTGAGAGGCTTTTAACATTTTGAAGGAAACACTGTAACCATCTTACAAGGAGTGTTAACTTCTCTTGAGTATTTCTACAGTTGGGTGTAGCTGCTTTCAGAAAAAATAACTTAAATGTGAGAGGGGTAAAGAAGATCTATAGGATGAGCGAGGGAATGGAGTTTCATCTTTTGAAAGGAAATTAGAAATGCCTGACGTACCCAACCAAATGGAGGTTTCTAGGGTGATGAATCATTAAATAGACTGCAAGCAAATATTGGTGTGTGGAAAGGTTCAGTGTCCATGATCACTGTAGCCTCTCTGCTGAGATCACTAACAGAGCTGAGCTGCCATTCCTTGCCTGTTCAGTAGCTTTCTCTGTGATGTGTATAGTGGACTGGTGTTGATTCCAAAAGTGCACAAAACTTTTGCCTGTGACACTGACAAGAGGATGGCCAGTAAGGCTGTGCTTTTATCAGTACTGTACAAAGTACTCGGCAGCCTCAAAAAACAAATACCATTTTTCAAATCTTGCCTGCAGATTACTCGTGAGAGAAAGAGGTTTCTTTAAGTGAGATGAGCTTCCTCCTGTTTGGTGTGTCTGAGCTGGGCTGTGGTGGTGCCAGTCCCTTAGCCCTGCCTGAAGAGCCAGCTCAGCGTGCCGAGCTCGGTTTGGCTCGGGAGAGCTCCGTAGGTGCGGAGTGTGCTGACATCACAGTCCCCAGGGTGCCAGTTATTAGCTGCTAGGAATAGTTACAGGCAAACACAGAATAGAAAAATCAAATGTCTGCTTAAACCACCAGTGGATGGGGAGGCAAAGAGCTTGAGCTCAGCTGAAGGGCTTTCTGTTCAAATGTGAGGGCAGCAACGTTGGGCATCACTCCGGTGCAGGTGATGCTTTAGGATTTGTGAGCTGGGAGAGCCCACAGAGACAGGTTCATCCCTGGTGCAATTCCAGAACTGTCATGGTAAGTGAGCTTTTTATGTTTATTTCCCACTGTTTGGGTTGTCTGATCTGAGTGATCTGTGTTTTGCAGTCCTTAATGTAACTGTGGGATTCAGGAGAACCATGTCAGTGTCACTGCCAGTATAATCACAGTTCTTTTAAAAGATAAAACACAAAGCAATACTAATTTTGCAAAATGAAGTGTTCAAGGTTAAAAAATAATGTACAGTAAAAACACCATGTGGGCATAGATGGTACCTCTAGTCTCCAAGTTCAGGAAGGTATCCTGCTCATCCTGTGTTTTGGGGCTATTTGGCATAAATGTTACAACCTTTAGGCCTTGATTACAGATTTATCAGCTAAGACAGGCTTGAAGACAGAGGTCACATTTTCAAGTTTTAACTTACTTCCAGCTCTGTAATGCAAACTTCTGTTTAATGTTTCTGTGATATTAATAGGGTGTTTAAGATATTAAACTGTTCCAAATTAAAGTGGATCTAATTAAAAGAAAACACATATAAATATAGAAGCAATATAAGGTGAAAGTTAAGATTAACACAGGACTGGGTGTCTCACAACCTTTGAAAATCTCATCTTGGCTTTTTTATACTAATTAGGCCATGGACAGAAATGTTCAACTAGGTTTATCAGTGCTCTTAGGAGATTTTCTAACCTGAGCTACTCTTAACAATATTTTTTACACATCTTAACTTACTGTATAAAGGCAGGCAGGGGTAGAAATATAAAGCTGTGATTCTCCCAGACAAATACCAGAGATTCTCATTACAAGTTCCAAACTGACCTGAAGCTCCCTTTGCCAAAGTATAATCTTTTTCTCACCCCTTTGTACTCGCCCACACCAGCTTCACAGTGATTCAAAGTCATCAGAAATCACTTGTAAGTGGTCCCCTTAGCAGGGAGGACAACCTGTTCTCCCTCCAAATTTGGCACCCTGGCCCCAGCCTCCCTGGTTTGCAGCCAGGGCACAGCAAAACCCCCAGCTCTGCTGATCCTGCAGAGCCTGACTCATGTGGCAGCCCCTTGGAGCCTTCCCCAGAGGGAACAAGGAGCCTGATGGATGTGCTGCTGCAGGATGTCAGAGTGTGCTAATGAACCAACAGATCCATTACAGCATTTAGCCATTTTGCAAGATCCAATTACAGGAACTTTGTGAAGTATAAAACAGTTTGATTTTAGCCTGTAAAAGATGATGTCTCTAAAAGATACTCCCATCCTGTCATTATTTCTGTGTGCTGATCCATCTTGTGTTCAAATTTGTTTTGAACTAGGATTTGATTCTGCCCTATTGCTTATCATTTTTTTGTAAATCTGTTTGATAAATATTATGGGTAAAGATGAAGAATCTCTGGGTATTCTGCTTTCAGGGTGTGACATGTAAAGTAGAAGTTTTTCTTGCAGATCAGAAGGCAGGACTGACGTAGGAATTGCTGTCTAAAATTACATTGTCTCTGTTATGTAGGAATTCAGACTGTGATTGTGATAGTCCCTTTTGTCCTATAAAAATGAGAATTTATGACTCAAAAGGTGCTGTGCTGTCAGTCAGAAAATTTTTCCATTATGCCGAATCTTATTTTTAATGGTGTAATATCCTGTTCTTTTAGGTGCAAGTGTGGTGTTTTGAATGCAAACTGATTTACAGTCATTTTCTTCAGCCTGTGAAACAGGCACCAGAAAAAAGAAAAATAAGATGTAAGAAATTCTATATACAGTATTAGTGTCCAGAGGGGTAAAATATAATATAATACTAATAATTTAAAAAAGAAATATTTCCTCATTCCAAGGGTTTGTTTTATTTTTTTAGAAAGAGGACTATGTTTAGGTGACTCTTACCTGAAGGAGCAGCACCTTTAAAGAGAATTATAATAAGAAATAGAAGTACAGGGAATCTTTTATGAAATAAAGTGCATATGGTTCTTAGCATGTGGCCAACTTCTTGTTTAGAAAGATTTCCTGCTGCATTCATTTTTCCTTGCTGTATCCCCCGAGGGCTGAACGTCGCTGTCTCCTGCAGACAATGCAGCAACGCCCTGGTTTTGTACTGGTGAATGATTTTTACATTCACAAGCTGTTTCAGTGTTCCAGAGCATTGCATTGTTCTAGCATGGATTTATCTGAATTTTCTTATAAAGGGATGATTCTCTCTGCTCTGGGGGATGCCATCAGGGATAAAGGCACATGCAGCAGCACAAGCAGCTGAGATCTTGTGGCAGACTTTGTGTCTGCTTGATGCTTTCCCTGATGGCCTTGACACCCATTGTAATGTCAGTAGGGGAAAATAGCCTTTGCAAAATGTGATTTTTCTGTTGGAAAGCTGGCAAAGTAATGCTGGTGTGGCATATACTTCTGTAGGTCGTGGCACTGTCTCTGTCTCCTATGTTCTGTTTCCGAGGTTGAATACAGGGATGTACAAAACACTCCCAGAGAGAGGTATAAGTACCTGAGCCTTGTGGCCTCTGACTTCAGCTGAGCAGTCAGACCCCTGTCCTTTGCTTTTTTGTGTGCAAATGGGCCTGCCATGTATGAAAATGATCTCAGCTGAAATTGAAGCAGTGTAGAAAACAAAACTGGGTAAATGTCTGTGAATGGATTTACTTGATTTTTATAAAAAATGTAAGAATGGTGGACCTAAATAATCAGCAGGATTAGGGTAAAAGCCTTTGTTAAACACCTGTGGAAGTACATACTTATCAGTTTTACATGTCCAAAACTCTATCCTGTTGAAATAATGAACAATTCAACAAAATATATTTCTGGAATGTACTTAGATCCAATAGCAGGAAGCTGAGTCCAGATAGAGTCAGACTGGAAATGAGGCATGTGTCCATTAGTGTGGGTCACTGGCATATCTGCAGAAGAATTGTGATGTTTCACATGCACAGTAAACTGAGGGTTTGTCCACATAAGGCTACACATGTGCATTCCAAATTAATATGGGCAAGTTAAGGGATCTGATGCACAAACTTCTCAGAGAATACATTTGACTGTTGCTGTAAAATGCCATACTGAGAGATCAGAATAATCTCTCTGGCTGGAAAATCCACTGATCCATAGCAATACCTCTGTTCTGTATGTGCACAGAAGACAGAGAGCAAAAAAAGGATTTCATTCTACTGCAGAATAAAATATTAATGGTCCTGTCTCGCCACAAATTTTCACAAAATTAGATAGTTAGATCGTGTCAAACCTTGGCTCATCACCAACACTACTAGCTATAAAATTTCTGACATCAGAAGAGGGACACCTGTATTGAAGTGAAATTTGAAGATTCTCTAATATCTAAGTTTGTGAGATGAAGTCCTTATCCACAGCAATCATGTTGTCAGCAGTGCTGTTTGTTTGAATGAACGCTGCAGATTGGATCTGGTTGTTGATGCTGATCTCAACTTATATGTAGGGCATCAGCTGAATACATTACATTTTCTAACGGGGATTCTGCCCGGCCAGAATCCTCTGACGCAAACACCAAAGCTGAAGGAAATGGGAGCAGGCAGCTCTCAGCCTGAGGTGCCAGGCCATTAGAAATTCCAGGTTCCTAAATGTAAATGTAGTATAGATATCCAAGCTGAAAGGTGTCTCAAAAATACAGCTAAAGATTTATATTAGTCTGACAACACACTGGAATCAGCTATTACTGCTGACACTGAGCCAAACCCAGCTAAGGAGTCTTTTGATGTATTTCAAGAAACAAGTTTAGTGTCCTGTAACTGCATCTGTCACCACCATCCTCTCAGAAAAAAAACCCTGAGAAGGCTGTTTTTGTTTTTTAATCGTTAACTCCGCACTGCTGTGCCTTCCTTCCTCTCTGAGCTTCCCTTTTGTGTAGATGAAACCTGGTGATGCAGTGTTTGCCTATAGGCGTCCTTTTTCCTGTGAACACAGAAAACCCTGAAGAACAAATAAACTGTTTGAGTTGCTGATCCTGCATGTTTGCAAATTCATTGGGAGATTTGGCTCACATGTAAGGACACAAGGATCCGGCTCCTAGGGAATAAACGTCAAAGAACATGCAAAGAAAAGCCTTGGTAGGCACTGGGACTGTAAGAACAAAGAGTGCTTCCAAACTGCAGTAGTAAAAACCACTGGGAAAAGTGGGATAGTCTGACAGAAGTGGTAAGAATGATGGTTCTGAGTCAGGCACTGAATCAGGAAAAAAAAACAAGAAAAGATAAAAGAAAAAGAAAGAGGCTTGATCTAAGTGAATTAAAGCCACTTATATTCCTGGAAATGAATTATTTCCTCTTTATCAAAAAAGGAAAAAAGACAAAGAGGTTAAGAATGTAATTATATGTCACAAAAAGAATTATATGGCAATTTCTGTCTCTCAGGCTTACTTTCAGGGTACAGACCAAAACTCTAATACAGTGCCTGACTTCTGCAGTGTCTCAGCAGCGTTGCCTGTGCTGCCTATTTACTTTTCAGTACTTCCTCTCAGAGGCTTTCTTTTAGCCCATGTCCTCTGCAGGCTTTCAGAGGAAGCTCTGAGTATTATTCTGTGTCCAGAATAAACAGAAAGCACAGCACTGTCTTCTGTGCATAATCCCTCTCCTTCTCCTGTGAATTTACAAATACAGTATGATCACAGAAATAGCTGTTAGGAGGTCCCTCAGTGCTGAGCACTTGGTTCCCTGCTTTGTCAGGGAGCTCAGGCATATCTGTGAAATCATTTACTATTCACCTCAACGGGGCTCCAAGGAATGCCAAAGCCTATGAACCATCTTCCCTCTCTCCCATCCCAGAATATTTTCATTCCATCCATCTCTGCCTGGACACAGAGTGCCTGAGCACTGTGCCAGGGGGTGTTCTCAGTGCACACTGAGGTTTTGCCCAGTCATATGTCAGGAGGGAGTGTCCTCCCACTGGTATGAACATGACCACTAAGGATGATGAACAGTGACTGCATTATGTCCTTCAGGAGATGAATGGAATGAGAGGGAATATGGTTTTGTGAGCTGTGTTTCAGGGCCTTGCTCATCCGTTGCATGACATTGCTGTATTTGTTCCCCAGTGTTTACAAACAGAATTAAATCAAGGTTGTAAACCAGAAAACCATATTCATGTGCTTTGTAGATTGATGACAGACAGCATAAAATGCTAAAAAAGAGATCAGCTGCATATAGTCTATAAAGAACCTAATCACCAATATGGAATTGACAATCAAGATTTCAAATAGTTAACCTCCTTCTGTCCTATGTGCTCACTGTCTTTTTGTGTTGGGTTGTTTGTTTTTTTGTTTGCAGTTTTGTTTTTTTTTAAGGGATGGAAGCTGTTTGGATATAAATATACTAAGATTCAGTTATTCCTAAAACTTTATCATTTGATGACAAAAATCTATTTGCTTATGAATGCATTGAGGTTGCTGCACTGGGCATATCCAGACTCTGCCAATCATCAGAGAGGGGCTCAGTCATTCTTAATTGGCTGAAGGGTAGAAAAGGAGTGGGGCAACTTCCTACAGACTTTCTTCTGGCTCTCCTGGTTTAATGCCTTGAAGTAGATGATGATGCCATATCACAGAGACCACCAGGTTAAATTAAGATTTTAAAAACAACCCCAGAAGTTTTATGGAGTTGCAAACATCATTCTCTTATTATCCCAAAGAAAGTTTGTTTCTCGCCAGTTCCCTTGAAAGAAGAGTTTAAAATTGCCCATTTATGGCAAGACAACTGCCCAAAAAATCCCGAGAAAAAGCAATCTGAGCATGGGCAGGGCCAGCTGGATCCCAGGCAGTGGAACTGGGACTGGCGAGCCCCTGAAACAAAACTGCAGCAGAAGCTGCTGCAGAGCTGCCCTGGCAGGCGCTGCTTGACCTGTGGGAGTCCAAGATGAAGCAAAGTGAACAGGAATGAAAGAAAAAAAAGGCAGGGGAACAGTGGGGAAAAGGAAATATTTTTTACTTTGTATGCTGGAAAGATCAAACCCCATTGCACTGGTGCAGAGTTTTGAAGGATGTTTTGTCTTGGGCCCTCATTCTCCCCTAGCCAGTTTGATGCCAATAACACCAACCCCGTGCTTCCCTCCTCACACAGACACACATTTCTGCTGGGTTCTCGCTCTTTAGCACAGGGGTGAACCAACACTGCTAAAACACCATCTGTTTCTGAGTCAAGGGACCAGCTACCACTGCAGCCACCTCAGTAAATCACATTACAGCCCTCGGTCTAATGACATTTGTATAGATCTCCAGCTTGCTACTATTTGCCACTAATCAGGGTAGTCTGAAGATAATCATGCAAGTACATTACCCCATCTCTGCCTTAACTACTCATTTCTGCAGTGCACACACAAACCAGCATGGCCTGACTTCTCCAATTCCTCTTGCTATATTTATTTGTCTTTATTTTAGCAGAAATAATTGAGGGATCAATGAGGTTACTGTGCCAGGTCTATTGCTCAACTCTCCACTTCCCTGTTGCAGTGAGATCTTGCAGGAAACTTGAAGATATCCAAAGAGCAGCCAAGCCTTTTCTCATACTTGCTCTGAGAAGCCTACTCTGCCTGTGTAATAGTCACTGTTGAACATGATTGAGCCCTTAAAAGATAAAATATCTTTTTGTTGCATCCCAATGGAGACAATGTTAGGGTCCATATTAGCACTACTGAGTGCTCATTTGTTCTTTCTGTTTTAGTATTGCAAAAAAATTAGGTAAAGTTTTTTCACTGTTACAGATGCTTGAAACTGCAATGAATTTCATTAAATGAATGGAATTATTTAGGACTCTAATAAATGGAGCTGCAGAATTTAACCAGCCATCTTAAAACCATTGTATTTATTTCTAAGATTCAAAATGTTTTCTTAATAATTTAAACAATTGTAGGGAATATCCTGTTATATTGACCTTGAAAATGCTGTTAAACATAGTAAATACAAAACATTTGCTTCCTAAAATGAAACGATAAAATGCTCAGTCACTTAGAGCTTCACATGGAAATCATCAGGAAAACAGCTCCTGTTCTAAATGGAGCTGTCAAACTGACAGGTTGCAAAAGAAACCTATTCCCAGCTATTCAGTAGTAACAAAAGATCAAGATGATCCAGTTTCATCAGACCATCAAAGAGGGAGACTTGAATTTGTTGAATTCAAATCAGTTTTCTCTGTTTGCTCACTTAGGCTGGTCCTAACTGTAGGATTTAAGAAATTCGTAATAAACTGAGCTGTTACTCATTCCAAGAACATCAAATAGCTGTCAATTATAAGGTGGCAGAGACTTGAATAAAAATGCAATTGCCTTTTTTGAGAAATACTTTTGGTTGATCACAGCCACTTTGACGTAAGATTCTCTGCATGTGCAATTAGCAATTCATTCTGGCAGTTTCCTTATGGGAATTTTTCCAGGGATATTTGATGCAAATGTCTCTGAGAATCAGCTGTGGGTGCACTATGAGCATCATTTAGAAATCTTTTCTGGAAAAGACACCTCTGTGTCTGCTATAGCTTAAACAAGAATGTACAGCTTTATCAATTCCTAACCCTTTGTCCCTGTCCAGCTTTCAGCTCCACCACTCTACTCCAGCCTTTTCTTCTTTGGAGTAGTGGAAACCTTGGGGTTTTTCCACTTGCTTGTTAATGTATTTGCCAAGATTCTTGGGGCTTCTTTGCAAAGGTGCTACTGCTCTACTGATTGACATTCAGCATGGGCAGGCAGAGCAGGCCAAGGAAAGAAGCAACAAGCCAGGAAGGAACAAAAACCTTTCAATCTTGAGTTCTTATTCCAAGTGTCTTTGAATCAGCAGCTCTGGGCCCATCCCAGCTCTTGAAGGAATGCCAGTTCAGAGCCGTGAGTGAATCAGGTGTGTGCGGGGGCGACTGCTTCCCTGTCATTTGTGAGAAGCCTCATTTTAAAAAGTGCCTCTTCTTTTGCTGAGTTACAGGGGCTTGCATGGCTCGGAGGAGCTGGGAATGGCTCACAGAGGATTTTTGTTCATGACCTGTTGCCCAGTGCAACCCAGCCCAGGCAGAGTGACCAGGAGCTGTTCCCGTGTCAGCACAGCCTGATGGATGATGTGAGCTGTGCCTCAGCCCAGTTCTAGCAGAAGGAGCACCACAAAAGCCAGCACTGCCCTTGTCCCCGAGTGACTCTCTTGCAGGCCAGGGCTGTTTTGGGGCAGGGCAGAGCTGAGGCTCTGGGGGAGCAGCCTCACATCCTTCCCTGCCCTCAGAGGGGGAACTCCAGCCTGTGGAGCTGTCAGGCTGATGCCTTACCCAGCACTGGGATGACACACAGTGAAAACAGGCTGGCAAGGGAACAGAAATCAGGACCATCTTGGGTTAGGAGCATGGATAACTTCTGGTAAAAAAATACACACAAGAGCATGAATGGTTTCATTCAGAGTTTTGGACCAAAGCCCTCTGTGTATAAGGAAAATCATTAGCACACCATTAGCTCTCATGCGTTAAAATGGAAATTATTTCTTTATTGTTATCTCTAATTTTATTTTATAATGTTTTTACTGTTTCTTTTTTGCAGTTTGCTTGTTTAGTTTCTCATACTGGTCATTTTCACTCTGCTCATATTTCATTTCACTCCTTTGTTTGCTTGCTTGTTCTTCCATCTGAAAAGCTCACGTGTTGGGTAACTTGCTCAGCAGCGAGGATAGAAGGAAACAGGTGGGCAAGCAATCTGAATTCTGATTTTGGCTCTGCCACTGGTTGCTTGGCAAGCTATTTACACCACTCCGTGCCTTACTTTCCCCAAGAAAGAGATTCATAGTTGAAGAACAGTTAAAAATCTTTGACAAAAAAGAACCGTGCAACTACTAACTGCTATTTACTGAAGGAAAACACATGTAAAACCAGGTATTTTATTCCATGTGCTCCTTAAAATGTCTATCAGTTAAACACAGTAAGCCCCTGTTCTCCATTTTCCTTTCTGAATTAGTTCTAAATGTTGCATCACCATCATTGATGCACATACCCAAACCACCACAAACATCTTAGCCTTTAACCTGTGAAAAAATCCCAAATGTTCTGGATGCTTCAGCCCATTTAACAGGTGTGATATGCAAGTAGCAAATTCTAGTAACTACTGAGACACAGCTATAGCACAGATCTGCCCTGGCACTGCAGAGGGTACGAACTGCTCTCTCCTTAAACTTTAATGTTCTCTCTATTCCCTCCCTCCCCAGTTTAATTTGGATAAAGTGTTCGCTAGCATGGCACAGTGGTTTGTTAAGGGCACAGTTGTTACATAACTTTATATTACCTAAAGCCCTATTAAATTGTTGCAGATAGCACCAGAGACAGTGTCATTCCTCTGCCTTGTTCCTGCACAGTGCCATCTCCAGCATCATAAATTCACAACTGAATCCCTTTTCCCTCAGGAAAGGCTGGGGTCAGAGCAACACTGTTGATGCTGTGGAGGTAAAGAGCCAGCAGCAGCATTATGCTGAAAAGCTTCCTAAAAATGGTCTCTGTCTCCTTGCTGACCTGGAATCTCAGCCTCTCCTATCAGATTTCCTGATTCATGACCATAAAACTCTTTGGGTACCAAAAGTTTTGGAAGTTAAATGGCAAATCTTCAGAACTACAAGTTTGAGTACCACTGCTGACAACTTGGTGTAAGCTCAGCCTCAAAGTCCAGGGGAAGATGAAATACATCTGTAATTATTCTGAACACAACCCTTGACTGCAGTATTTCTTGCTGCACTGCACCTGAGGGTTATCTTAGATCACAAAAGTGAATTTGTGAACTTTACTGTAATGCTACTGCAACTCACAGAGTTAAATTCTTGGTTCATTTTACTGATCTTCACTGAAGCATTTGCCAGTGTGGCACCAGGGAACTTGGTGTTCTGCAGCCTGCAGGAAGCTGCCATGAACTGTGCTCAAGGGGACAGTGCTGAGGTTATGTGCTGCAGGGCTTCGGATGTGAATGTGCTTGTGGGTGGAACTATGTGGATACACATTATAAAAAATATTACACCTGTGATTTCCTAAGATCGGGGAGCAGTGGAATGCAAGAATCTTTCATTAAAAATGTGAAAAGCAGTTTGGCTTTGTTGTGATTAGAAAGTGGCTTATATTTGTAAGAATTTCTAAAGGTAATGAATATTCCTGATCATGCTTCTTCAGTTGGCTTCCTTGTTCCATGAAAAGGCCAAACAATTTCTGAAAAGACTGAACAAAATAATACCTCTTTAATACTCCTTTCTTCCTAATGCCACACTTTTACTACCCGTGTAGTTACTGAATGCTTTGTTAAGCTCCTTTCATGACTATTCATTTTCTCTTTTGTCTCCTCTCATCACACTTTATACCTGGCACGCAACTTTCATGTGCATTATACTCTTCATTTGTTGAGGAAGTAACTGAAAGCTCACAAAAAGTGATCACTTGCCATTCTCTGTGCAGGACATTAGTCCTTTTTTGCTCCCGACTGCACTGTAAAATTCTGGAGGGTTAGGATTAGGTTTGGTGTATGGTAAAGTAAATGTAATTTCCAAAGCAGGATGTAGAAAACACCATGCTCAGAATAGGTGGAAGAAGACCTGCTTGGCTGAAAAGGACTGGGAGATTTTTCAAACTGAGAGTTAAAAAGGGATCTTCGTTGTTTCTGCCCCTCCCATCTGCTGTTCTCTGCAGCTGAAAATGGGGCAGAAAGCCAACATCGTGACATTTGAGCAGACAGCACTTTATGGAAGTGTCTATTTCAATTCCACACCCATGGTAGAAAGGAGCCTTCTCCCTGGCCAGGGCAAGCAAAGGTGCTGCCAGAGCTACAGCTGATGTGAGGCTTCTTTCCCCGAGTCTGGCATTTGTCGGTAGACTCTTACATTTTTCTGTGTAGGTTTTAAATAAGATTCCCCTTCCTCTGCTTGCTTACTCCTCTCCCCCTCCAGAAGGAATCTGAGGGTTTCTAAAACACACTGTGGAGTTTTCTCAGCCCTCACGTGCCACCCTTGCCAGTGGGCTGGGCTGCAGCAGCAGGGAACTGCAGAAGCACCGCGATTGAGAAGAGCTTTGCCTCTGCCTCACACCGAGTCATCTCAGACAGCAGTGAAATACCCTCTGAATTACAGCAGTGAAATACCCTGCAAATTAGATCAGTGAAATACCCTGCGAATTCCAGCACTGAAATACCCCGCAAATTACAAACCCGTGAGATCCCAATGTCAAACTGATCTTAGAAGGGAGCGCTACAGATCAAATGGCTTTTTCAGCCCCTTTGATTTTTTTTACAATGAGCACTTTCAGTGGTTCCACGAGTATCCTTCATCATTTTATCTGAAAGAAACACTAATATATTCATAAATACATGCATATTTATAGGCTGCACGTAAAGCATCTATCCATATATCCCCACTCCCCTTTCTTCTATTTAAGTAGTGTTCAGTGATTGTTCAGTTCTCCTAAAAGGATGAGTCACCTGCAGCTGCACAATGATCCAGCTGTGTAGCTTGATAAATTATTTTACTGGACCTCAAAAAGTAAATACACTGACATCTATTGTCATTATTTTGGTTTGTGCTTTTTTTTTTTCCTTAATTTTTAATTTGAATTAAATATTAGAAAATTAGCATGAAGATATAAAAGGGCTGCTGGATTGGCAGCCCTAGAAATTGAGGTTCCTTGTTTCTTGGTAGCACAGGGACACTCATAAAACACAGCAAGGACGTTCCCCTCCTCCTGCCCCATTAATCTGTGATCCGTGGACCAGAGCTGGTGGTGAGCAGCCAGTGCAGGTGCCTCACACATTCCTTCCAGGAATTCTAGAGACATGGAAACAACGTGAACTGAATTTCCACATCAGATGGTTTTCATGTGGTGGAACATCACCTGGTGTGCAGAGATCACCACTCCCTGGTGCTGTGAAAGGCCACTCTGCATCAGCTGTGAGGTGACAGAAGAGTGGTGGGAGAGAAGAGGATCTGTCCCCCACCAGCTGTGCCCTGAGAAAGTAGAGGGGTCTGGAAGGAAGGAGGGAATGTTAGACTCCAGTGAGAGAAAAGCCAGGAGATTGAAGATAAAGCAGGAAAACCTTTGCTATCATATTTAGGAATGAACTGAGGAAGGCATATCTGAAGGATATGTTTTCCATCATGTATATAGAATATAAAGATAATATGTGTAATCCTGCTCAACAGAGTAATTAAATCAGTAAATTAAGTGAACTTTTAAATCTCACCCTCTCCATAAGGTTTGAATAAAATGAAGTGAGGTTGCTCACTTATTAATAAGGGGTTAAGTGCCATTTTAGTTCCTAGATCTGGAAAGAAAGATGCAAAGTGAAGGAGAAGAGATGCAGATTAGCACATCTTACCTGAACAGCTGCAGACTGCAGTGGCAGAAGAGCTGTCAGACATTAACAAAGAAAGAGGATAAAGCAAAGGCAATGGTGCAACTGTGGGGAGAACAGTGACACAAACAACCCTGAAAGGAAACCAGCCTTGCCACGGTAGAGGTTAAGGAAGTGGACTGCCCCTTTGATAAATTAATTCTGGAGTCTGAATGAGTAATTTATTTTTTCTTTTGTTTTCCTGAAGTCAGTCAAAGGGGCTGTGTGATTCAGTCACACCAGTGCAGGGGATTCCCTCTGGATTTTTGTCTCTTAGCTATGGGTTGGGTTTTTTTTCCTTCGACTTGTCTCCTGAGCAAACATGACACCTTCATCCTGAAGTGTTTTGGGAAGCAATTAGATAATGGGCTAATGAAATGTGGGGGCTTTCTGGTACAGGCAAAGTACCAGGCTGACGTGAACCCTACATTTCTCTGGAACCAAGAGAAGACATGCAGAGACTCTGGTGGTATTTTTAGTCATTTATATTATACGTGTCCCTGTCCATCTTTGTGCCTTTCGCCTCAGCCCTGCCGAGACCTGGGAAGTTTCTTAGAAAACGTCTCATTGCTTCCTCATATCCCCTCACTGATCTAACACATTGTTTCACAAATTTCCATCCAAAGGGTGTTTAGGGTGCTGCTGGAGCTGTCCTGGATGAGGTTTTCAGTTACAGATGAATCAGCACCATCTCCAAACAGGTTCCCTTTCTCTGCCTTCCCTTCGGAGGTGTTTCAGACTCACTGGGCAGGAATCCAAGCACCACAGGCCTCCAGTAGCATTTAATCTATCAGAAACCAAAGTTGCTGTCTTGGCTGTAGTAGCTCATAATTCAAAGGAAACATGTTAGAGAAACTGATCTGGATATTGATTTTAAAAACTAATCTGGCACTGTGTCCCAAGATTTCTCTTTCACTGCAGAACAAATTGATGCCTTATATAAATTCTAAAATAACACAAAGCATATTGCAGAACTGGCATAAGAATGGCTCCATTAGGGGTAGCTCTGATTTTGCAGAGTGGGGTTTGGCATGTGAAACCAGTGATCAGAAGCCGAACTGGATGAAAGCTGGTGGTAAAACACTGCCAGCAGGAGAACTGGGGATTTCTATTTCATTAGGAATTTGTAACTTCATCTGATAAATGACTAAACTGACTACCCAGTGGGTGAGATGAGTTTTATAAGAAGGGGAAATTGCTGTTATTTGTACTGGTTGGTCCAAGACAGGATATTCCTGTTTGCCTAGGACCACCACAGCAACATCAATGCCACCCCTGCAGGATGAGTTCCCCTGTGGAGAAGCCTGTCCTGTGTGCTTCATTTTCACTGCCTGCAAGTGAAGAATCTTCCTTGTCTCCCAAATGAGTCATAAGGATAAATTATGTAATTTTAAATGTTTAGTTAGTACTGGAAGGACAAAACCTGATAATTGAATCATATGTAACTACCCAAATACCATTTGAACTTTTCTAGGGCTTTCCTTGCTGTTATTTTCCAGTTGTTTGAAAACAGAAGACGAGAAATGGTGTGATCATTCTGGGATGATATCTTGTCAGTAATCACTCCTCAGGGTTCTGAAGATTGTATTAGGAAGAATGTAAGGGAACAAGCATTTTTTAAGGGAGAGCTATCCTTGCGCCAGTTTCTCCCCTTTATAAAAATTTAAGTTACTTATATGGTGATACAGTGACCCTGAGACAAGTGTATTTTCCTCAAGTATGGTCCAACAAAATCAAACCCGTTCCTTGTTGATTTCTGCTGTGTGATCACTCATTAAATGCAAAGTAAACACATTGCTGAATGGCATCTGTCCTTTGGATAAATGGAAGACAGATGTATTGCAGCACAGGGAAGCACAACACAGACTTTGCAACCAGGACAGAGCTATTAAAATCATAGGCTTGAGTCATTGAGGGAATGTGCATGTTTTTTAAGGCTGATTTAGGGTAAGCAATGAGCTGTTTCATTACAGTATGTACTGTATGTTCCAGCACGTGCTGTCATTAATACTGAGCCATGTATCAGTAACACGCTAATAGCTCAAAGATTGCTTTACTCACAGAGGTTTTGCTACTCATGGAAAATATTTTGTAAAAATGTGACAGTTTGTGTTGCTGAGGGTGTGGCAGACCCCTGCTGAGAAGATGGATGGTGCAAGTGTGCCATGGCTGGTGCTGGAGGGCTGAGCAGGGCAGCTTTAGGGCTGTGCTGAGGCTCTGACTTTTGCATGGGTGTCCCTGTGGCATCAGGGCCAGTGGAGCAGGACAGACTCAGAGGTGTGGCTGGAGCATCCCACAGATCAGCTATCCCACATCCTTCCAGGTCTGCTTGGCTGTGGCTGTAGTTTGGCAATTTGATTGCAGTAGGAGCATCAGCCGTGGAACGGTCAGACAGATCCACAACAGGACTGACAGACCCCTGGCAGTCAGCCCCTGATGGTCTGTCTGTGTTCCACATGCTGGTGTGAGGAGGGCTGCCCCATTATGGGATGTGGGATTGCAGCCTTGTGAGGGATACACAGGATCTGAGTACCCATTCAACACTTCACTTTTTTTTTTGCACATTACTGATCTGCCAGTTCAGTAGAGTCAGTCCTTGCTGCTAACCAAAGAGAAACACCACAGCCTGCTGCGTGCCGAGGGGGAGACAGGACTTTAATTGATCACAGAATCAATTAGCTTGGAAAAGACCTCTGAGACCATCAAGTTCAGCCTATGACTGAATAGCACGGTATCAACCAGAGCATGGCATTGAGTGCCATGACCAGTCTTTCCTTCAACACCTCCAGGGACTGTGACCCCACCACCACCTTCAGTCCCTTTCTTTGAAGAAATTCCTTCTAATGGAAGGAATGTCCAAGCTAAACATCCTATGGCTTGAGGCTGTGTCCCCTCGTCCTGTGGCTGGTTCCCTGGGAGCAGACCCTGACCCCGCCTGGCTGCACCCTCCTGTCAGGGACTTGTGGAGAGCAGTAAGGTCACCCTGAGCCTCCTTTTCTCCAGGCTGAGTCCCCAGTCCCTCCCCAGGCCACTCCAGTGGAGCATCAGCCATGGAATGCCGGGGTCAGCAGAGGGGCAGTGCTCCCCTTGGCTCCAGGGGGTCCCCACATCCCATGTCCCCATCCCCACCCTTGCTCTCCACAGGTCCCCAACACCCATGTCTTGCTCACTGGACCCCCATCTCCATGTCACTGATGTCCCCCAGTGTCCCCACCCCCAAGTCCTCATTCCCAGGGTCCTACCCTCAGGTGACATCTCTGGGTCCCCACATCAGCTCTCCATTCCCTGGTGACCCCATCCTTTCGGTCCCCATGCCCTGGGGTCCCAGCACCACTCAGGGTTGTCACCCACAGGGCCCCCATTCCCCGGTGTCCCTATTCCCTAAGTCCCCGTGACCCCATGCCCCGTGTCCTGTCCCTCACGGCTGTCACCCTCAGTGTCCCCATGCCCCGTGTCCCCCGCCCGGGTCCCGTCCCTCACGGGTGTCACACGCGCGGTGACAGAAGCGCCGCCCGCAGGGGGCGTGGCGCCGCGCGCGCTCTGACGTCACGCGGCGCTGCCATGGCAACGGCCCGTCACGTTGTCCGGTCCATGCGGGCGGGGCGGAGCCGCTCCCGCCCCAGCAGCGCCATGGCGGCGGCTCGGTGACACCGCGCTCCGCGGCCGCCCGGACACCGCAGGTACCTCCGCCCGTGGATGTGCCCGCGGCCGGG
>WBNO01002138.1:1351607-1403329 GCA_013400575.1 Peucedramus taeniatus | reverse complement strand
CGGGTCGGGGACAGCCCGGCGTGGGCAGTGCCGGCCGGGGCACGGGGCGTGCGGAGCTCCGGCCGGCCCAGCGGCATCGGCTGCACCGGCGCGGGTTAGGGTTAGGGTTAGGGTTCGGGTTGGGGCAGCGACAGGCGGCTCCCAGGCTGGGGAACGGCCGGGGAAGCTCCGCTCTCGGGTCGGTACCTGACCGCAGCAACCCAACTCTCGTTCGGGTCTCAGCATTCCGTAAATTGGCTTTGTGGCTGGGGGCTGTGACTTGAATGCCTTGCGTGACTTGTGGCCAAGGTGAATCGGAAGGTGCTCCCCGTCTTTAGGAAAAGTGCAAAGTCATTAGGTGCTTTTTGTGTCATACTTCGTAGGTATTGCTCGTTTCCCCATCCAGATTTATTTCACTTTTTTTTTTTTTTAATCTGCTTTTTTAATTTTGCACTTGTTGCTGCGACTATCATCTTCTTTAAGTTTTAGTTTGATTTCTGTTGGAAATTGTGAAAAGCATCCAAATTGCTACCAGCTATAGATGTGTTAGGCTAGTTTATGCTGTAATATTATCTGAACTAATGCAAAATAAGCCTCTGATCTGTTCCCTCCTGTTAATTATACAGTTGAGGATGTTGTCTTTTATTAGGCTGGTTATTGTAGCTTGGAAAGTACATGATTTTCCAGGATGGTTTTCAGTTCTGAAATAGAATCAGGGTAAATCTCAAAGCTAAGTATGAGCTGAGGAAAAAAGTGCTTAATTTAATTAGGTATAATCAGTTTCTGAAGCAGCAGAGGAGTAGATGCTCATCTGCTGGGTGGAGAGTACTGGAGAAGGAAGGGGAAAAAATGGCAAAATGGTGCAGAGAGATGAGACAGGTACCAGCCCGTAAAACCTGCTGTGAAAGCACGGGGAGAGATGAAAACTGTTCTGTAGGAATGGCAGGGACATGAGTCTGCAAAGTCATGGGAGTGTTCAGAGGAAAACCTGAGGCTGCTTCCTGACTTCTGTTGGAAATATGGGAAGTGATGTCAAAGATGGTCACTAACCTGGCAGTGAGGTGTCAGCTGCAGGAGATGCAGTGGCTGCTTAGAGCTGGGGGAAGTCTGAAGCTGTGCTAACAGGAATAATAACTATATCAACAAATTAAGATGAAACAAACCACATGACAAGCACACACAGTCCTGAAAATCTCTTAATGGGATGGGAATCTTCAGTGGGTTTTTGCAGTGTTTGTTTGTGATTTTTAAGCGCGATAGCTGTGGTGAAGTTAATTTGTGCTTCCAAAGAACAGACTGATGTTATCTTGGAAGAAGGGGCTAGGGAAAGGAGGGAAATTGTAAGTACATGGATATGTCTTGCTGTGTGTCTGCTCTGGAAAACTTCATTTGGAATTATTATTTCTCTAAAAGAGCAGTTTTCATGGTGGAAATTGTAGATGGGTTATACAGATTTAATAGAACTAAGGCTGCTATAATTGCACATAGTGTATACCTTTCACCTGTTAATCATGGAAAAATTCAGTTTCAGGTTACAGACGTGTCTTTTTCTCTCTTCTATATTGTTAAAGTGCTGTAGCAAATAGCTGCTGCTCTATCTCTACTTCAGCCCTTTCCTCAGTGCTTGGAAAGTTGGTCTTGATTAACTGCTCAGGTCATTTAAATCTTAAAAAAAAAATTGTTGACTGCAAATGTCATGTGTTATATTTATGTTGGATAATGAAAGTTTCAACTGTATTTTCTTTAACTGAGGACCAATGCATCTCATGTTTAATTTGTCTAAGTATTTTAATTTTCAAGTTTCTAAAGAAAAACTCAAAAACCTCACAAGAAAACATTGCAAAAATATTTTTGAATGCAGAACTGTGTAGTTCTCTCTTGGACCATTATGGAACTTCAAAAATTTATGAATATAAGATTTTGAAGGTGAATAAGAAATACAAATAAAAAAATCCCCATGGTATGTAGAGAAGTGATCTTCAGTTATTCTCTTTTCTGCCAGAGTCTTTATGACTGTTGTGTTACTGAAGGCAGTAATTTATATTTTTTTGTATCTCAGAAGTGGCTTTGAAATGTCTTATCAAACTAGTAAGAAATTCAGAATCTCTGAGCTTGATGTGCAGTGCGTGCTCCTAGAAGGTAAATACTTTGGGAAGTGATAATGCAGTGATTGTGTTTTGTACTTAACACTGTCTGGAAATATCAATGCTCAGATTAATGCAGCTCCCAAGTGCCTAGAACCGGCTGTTCAGAAAGTATGCATAGTACTGCTAATCAAGAAAACATTTTCTAAGTTCCACCAAAATTTTTCTCTTTTCTAATTGGATACAAACCTGTCACTTACTTCATCTTCGGAAGTGCGTAATTAAATTTAGTTGTTATTGTTTCGTTCTTGTATGAAACTTCTGTGTTTTGCAACCCAGAGTTTTGTAATAGAATTTACGTGAAGGATCTGAAACAAAACTAAAGCAAATGCTCCTGAAAAACACAGAATGTAGAGTGTGTGCTGTTCTCTTGAGGCTGTGCTTTGGTACCTGGTATTGGTGCCGAGGGATTCATGGAGCTTTCTGGCTCGCAGGAGCAGGGCTGCACTGAGCTGAAGCTGTAATTAAAAGGATGGCCCTGCTCAGGCGTGGGGTCATGTCTTCAGCAGTGTTCAGGCAACAGAGCTGGCTTTGCAGAGAGCCTGAAACAGAAGAGCAAGAGGAGAACTTGTGGATGCTTTGAGTGAGTGTCAGCTCGGATGCCACCGGTGACACTGGGTGTGCAGCCAGATCACTGTGAGAGGCTGGAGTTACCGTGGGGCAGTGCCAGAGAGAGAGCTGGGCTGAGGGTTTATGAAAGCCAGAATTAACACAACCACAGATGGACATTGGCTGGCAAATACTTATGCAGTTCATTGAAAATGGTTTCATTTCCTTTGAGGTGCCTGGGCTTCCAAAAGTTTGTGAAATGCTGACATGCACTAAGCCAAATTTTGATTCAGTTACTGTAACTCTTGCAATCTCTTGCCTTCCGAAAGGGCTTAGGCTGGAAAGAAGGGGAAAGATGGAAATGCCTGATTGTAGAGCAAGAGGCACTCTCAAGTGCCATCTATTGTATAAAATTAGTTCTTTGGAGCAAAACAGGTTTGACAATTTGCAGGAACTGTTTTCCCCCTCCTTCTTACGTTAGATCTCAGACAAATATTAATCATATGGATTTTCAGTGTAAGCCAAATGTTTGAGTCATTGTGAATCCCAGTGTTTTGAAACATTAAAAGAGCTGAGTAATGTTAACATTGAAATTTTTTTATAAGGTTTTAATTTTCAAATGGGGTAGGGAGGAGAACAAAATGAAATCATAAAATCAATCCTAGGATTGAATGTGCTTCTTAAATGAGATTGCTCTTGGAGCTGCTTTCAGTGACTGTCTTGGCAGCTTTACAAGAACAAATCACCTCATTGCAATCAGCAGTGGGAACTCTTGGACCTGCCTGGTTTATTTTCATCATGCAGGCATTAATTCAGGTGGTCAGCATCTAGTCTAGCACAGAGCATCCAAACAGTTTCAGGATAACCTGATGTTTTAATTCTTGTTGGATTATTTTTTGTATATGTTTTTCCTGATATATATATATATATATTAGTAATTATTTCTAACATAAATTGCACTTGTGTAATTTTATGTTTATATATTGAAATGCAATTTGTGTGGTATTTGTGTGCATTTGAGTCTTGCATTAAAATTAAAGAGGCTCTTTTATGATCTGTTGTTGAAACATGGTGTTTAAAATTGATCTGTTTAAAAGAAATATTTGATCTGAGTTTTTTTCTGGTGATCCTTTACGTCATAATTGGTTGCTTTAGGTGATTGTTCATATAAAACAGTTTTATTCCTAGCTTGGAAAAGGAAGACATTTTTCTTCTTTCATTTCTTGATTTAAGTTTGAGCTTAGTTGCTACTGAGCTGAAAAAAGTATTCAGATTCCATGTATAGATGTTAAGCTTGTCAAAATCTGATTTCACACACTAAATTTAGTGTGTACCTTGTGGTTTTGATCAGTGTCGATGATTAGACTTAAAGATTTTGACAGTGCAATGTAATGTCACGGTACTAAAAATTAGTAAATTGGAGTACACCAGGTTTTAGGTAGTTAAATTCTGTAAAAGCTTTCTCTCCTATGAATTAGGTTTAGGACCATGTATTTACCTTGTGTTGCTGTTGAGGAGGCAGACTGGAGCCCTTCCCTTTGCTTGTGCACAGTGCTGATGGCAAGATTAAGTTCAGTTGTAATCTCAACATTAAGCACGATAAAGCAGAGTTAAAAAAACAGCACAGCAAAGTTTCCATGACAGCATTAAGTCCAGATGCCCCAGAAATTCAAGAAATTAATCATGACGTTAGTACCATTTTCCTTCCATTGAATGGTAGGAAGGACACAGCAGGGGGGTTGGGTGCTCCTGACAATCTCAGGGAGAAGAGCAGTGCTCCACAGGGAAGTGTTACAGCTTTTTATAGGACACTGAATGCCTATTTTCAGTCTCACTGACTGACACTTGTTGGACAAGAAACTTCTTCATTGCTTTCTCAAGTAATTTTAATACAAGGTGTCTAAAGACAAACTTGATTAAAAGTATGGAGAATGAGATGGCCCAGAAGTAAAACTGTGGCTTTGGTGCTACAAGCACAACCTTAATTTCTAAGATAGGCACCAGAAAAGGGGAAACTCCTCTTTTGTCTTGGAAGCATCCTAAAAGAGGGAGCTGGATTATTTATTTTGTTTTATACAGCAAAATAAGAATAAAATTCTAGTTCAGACTAAATGTCCTGTAAGTGAGTATTTGATGATGTGAGTGCTACACTGCAGTTGCCCACACTTTAGGAAAAAGCAGTTAATTTGGAAGGTCAGATAGCTGGAGATGGGAAGTGATTAAGGCTTTTTTTTCCATGCTCATCTGTTAGACATTCTTACAAATGCAGATAGATGGCCATCAAAAGCCAAACATGCACTTTGAGAAGGGATGGAGTGAAGAAAGTTGACTTTTCTTGGTAGTGCTGCTTCAGAAGCTCAAGGAATTCTCAGTTCTCAATCTCTACAGAAACCTCATGGCCCTGAATCTGATAACTGTGACAGGATGAGAGCTGAAAGGCCAACAGCCTTAGCAAACAGTTGAATTGCTGCAGAGTTTCAGAGCTGTGCCTGTGTTTGCCTTTTCATTGAGTCAGGCACCTCTGCTTGGTGTGGAGCTCCTGGCAGCAGAGCTTAAGAATCTTTAGCCACTTTTACCAATCCATCAGTCACCATTGCTGAGAAAAACTCGAGTGGTGGAATGCATATCTCAAACATGAAACCCAAAAGGCTTCCAAGAGCAGTGTCTGCTCTGTGGTGAGGGTTAGAACAGACAGATTTAGCTGAGCTGCTGACCTGGCTCACCATGACTGAGACATGGAGAGAGCATTTACAGCAACAGAAGTTCCAGTAGATTGGAAAGACCCTTGAGCAAAGCAGGTTGTGGAGCCGTGGGCTCTCTCCTGGCCATGGTGCCTGACTGATTGTTCCTGTCTATAACCTTAGGCTTTGTCTCCAGAGGGGAATGCTATTTATAACCTAGTGAGCATTATGTGTTCATAAAAAAGTTTTCATGTAAAAAATTTAAAAGTTACACTTGGTGGAAGACTACTACAGGTGGGAATCAATACTGTACTTCTTTGAAGCTGCAGTTTGTTTCTCTTTTATCCTCTTCTGTTGGAAACCTAATCTAGGGCCATTTTTTTTCCAGGCAGATAGGTAATTTCTAACTTTGGACCAGTTAAAAATTACTTCTACAAAGACAGCCTTTGTTTTGAGAACCCTGCAAGTGTGGAGATAGTTGGGAACACAGTGCTACTGATTTCCTTAACATCACTTCTTTCTTCAGTATTGGATATTGTATCTACTTTAGTAAGTGACTGTTTGAAAACAGACATTACTGCTTGAGAAACATCAAAAGCAATTCCAAGGAGTGTAGATTAGATACATCAGTCTCATCACCAGTGGTACCAGGACTGGCTACACAGCCCATGTGCTCTTAATCTTGTATTTGCAGTAATAGGGGTGAAAAAACAGTACATAGGGTTTTTATTTTCTAGCATTGGATTTCTGATCATTCTGTTGTGCGAGGTTTTTGGTAATTTTTTTTAAGTATATGCATCTCATATAAATGTGAATCTCAAAAAAAAATTTTTTTTAGGAAAGCCTACTAAGGTAGCCTGAGCTCTAGTCTGTAAGAGAACTTAATTTTCATGGCTTCAAATCACAAGTAATTGACCAGAAATGTATTGTGAACCAAAAGCAAAATGAAAATTAGATCTGAGGGCAGTAGTTTTATCTGACCTTTGGGTAATTGGTATTAAGAAAAGCTCAGACGTTTATGTTGCCTTGTTGAGCTGTGAAAGGGTGCAGATGTAAGCTGTGTTCAGCTGTGTGGGGATGTGCAGCGCATAATGCCCCGCTGTGCCTGCGGTACCAAGGGAGCGCCTGTGGTGCTGGGTGGGGAGGAGGGAAGGGGCTGGGGACCATGGATCCATCAAATGCATGGCTTCTCCTGAGCTGGTGGAGCATTTGAAAGGATGTTGTGTGTGTGTGTGTAACTGGTACTGCTGGGCTTTCTGCTCCTCAGGAGAGTGAGAATGCTTCACTTTCAAAAACTGCCAGCTAGAAATTATTGCAGGCAAGTGAACAGTCATCTGAGATTGATGGAGGCACTTTTCCTGTAGACACTATAGTTTCTCTTAATGTGTATCTTCTCCACTGACTTTAAACCTAAAATTTTCTGTGCACTTGCTGCTTTTTATGCACACTGTGCAGTCTGCTCACTCTCAGATAACAGGAGGCTGCTTCAGTAATCTTTTGTGCCTGTAGGTGCCAGACCAGATTTTACATGCACAGCACTGCTTGGCCCTACATGATACCACTTCAGTAAATACTAATGCATTAGCCCCTTAAAAAAATCCAAAGTCAAACTTGCTTAGAGATGGATTTAAATTCAAATGAGGGTCTTTCAGAATGACTTTGAATTGTCACTCTGCAGTACACTTTTCCTACTAAAATGTTAAAATAGCTTCTGGGTATGGCTGTGTATTTGAGGAGACAAAAGCCCTCAACTCACTCCATATGTGTATCCACCTGTCTGTCCTCAAGGAAGAAATTGGACTGGAACCACTTCTTACTTAGGGTTATATCTTTCTGCTTCATTAAGATCTTTCTTGCCATTTCTTACATGTTTTGAATTGCAAAACCAATAATAATTTGTTCAGTGATGGAGTGTCCTGAGGTCAGTGAACGAAGTTTTTACTGTGGAATCATTATTATAGACACTAAAGATAATTTGAATTTCACATGTTCTGTTTGCAGGGAGTGTGATAAAAATAAATCTGTGCTTATGTACCAAAACATTTTGACCTGGAAACGAACATAATGAATATAAGATGCAAGAATGTTAATTTTGGAAAAATCACTGTTGGACTGTGAAATATTCATGACTAAAAAATTCCTTCCTTCCTGTGCTTTTCTCAGCCTTATGCTTAACACTGAATTTCTTGAGGCTTTTTTCTAGAATCTAGTATGTGTGGGTTAAGAAGAGTAAGGCCTTTCTGTATGTGTTTTATGAATGTACTTGGCTTAGACTTCAGCTGGGTCTTAGAAATAAACTCTCATATCTCTGAGCTTAAGAAACCAGTCTCATGAGCTGTCAGCCAAATGAAGGGTAGCAGTCTCAAGTCAGTGATGTTTTTTAGCTAGTAAACTAAAGAATCACTTCACTTTAATTTCTAAACTGATTTCCTTTGTCTGTTTTGCGACTGCTGTCAACAAGGTCAGTGTTTCTTGGTCTGTTTGTCCTCCATGGAAACCGTCATCAAACCAGTCACCAAACCCAACATGGGCCGTGCCCTGGTGTGCTGGGGCTGGTCCCGTGGAACCACAGAGTGGTTTGGGTTGGAAGGGGACCTTGAAGATGTCCCAAATCCAGCTGGGCCCTTGTGGGTTCGCTCTGAGCCGAGCGATGGCTACGGGAGGTGCTGGAGCTGCTGCTTCCTCTGCTCCCCTCTGTGGCTGAAAAACACTCCAGGGTGACGTTCACAGTGCTCAAGTCTGGAGGCGAATGCAGAGGTTTAAATTCTGTTCATAGCTCTAAGTAGTGCTTGTGGGGTATAGAAGTGTTTTGATGTGTCAGGCTTTATTGCAAAGTCCTGCTAAAATCCCTGGCTGAGTGTGTACATGTGTATAAAATTGCACATATTTCTGCTCTTTGTGATGATGAGTAGGTCCAAGGTGTTGTGGGGAAGGGAGGAAGGAGCAGTGTTGTTGCCTTGAAACTGCTGGTGCCACCCGGTTTGTGGGTGGAGTTGTGTTCCTGATGTAACTGCTCGGGGCATGCGAGCACACCAAGAGGCCAGACTCATCTGCAGTTTGTTGGAGTCTCTCTTGTGACCTCCCCATTCCAGCTGTCCATGCAGTTTTTGAGCACACACATCCATTGGTCCCTTAGAATTGGGGATGGTATCTCTTAGAGCAATGGGTGTTTAAGTTTAAAGTTCTGCTCATACCCTTCCTCTCGAGAGGCGTTGGTTGATTATTTCCTGTTTTTGTACCAAAGCTATAATGGAGACATATCACTTTAAAACACTTCCAAAATGTGCAGAAGTGCAACAATAGCACTGACCTCAGCGAGCGAGGTCACACCCAGGCTGCTTCCTGTTTTCTTCTTGGGGAGACCAGAGGCCCTGAGCATGGGAGAGCTCTCCTTTGCATCTGCCTGGGGATCGGAAATCAGAGTGGCAATTAATTCCTTCTGACAAAATTAACATAGAAAAATCTTAAGGAAAATATTCAGTTAGGATATCCAGGCTTATTTTCTAAATTGTAACCATTTTTTTGAGGGAATAACCATTATTGTCTTACTTAACTGATGTGTGTAAGATGTTGTTCAGTTAGTGCACTTCTCAAAACATACATTAAAGATAAAGAAAGGAGGGAGATGCACTGAAGAGTTTTGAGAGGAGAGATAAAGACCAAGGTACACAATGGGGCAATTTTAGCCCTTAGATACTGTTATTTCAACTTATCCCAGCATTATTCTCCTGGGATTCAAGTATTAGTTGACCACTATAAAAGCTCTTTGCTTTGTTGTCTTTGTTTATTGATGCAGTACTGCTACAAGTCAGAACAAAGAAGGCTTGGGAGAATTGATAGCTCAAAAGGTCTCTAAGAAACAAAGGAGAGGCAGCATAGGGCCAAGGTATAGTAAAAAAGCCATTAAATGTTTCATTTTCCTCATTGCAGAGCTAAATGTACGTGTGATTCTCAAATAGCTCTACCGTAGAAAATACATTATGTAAAATTCCATCTGAAATAGTTGCTATATATGAAGGTATGTAACTGCAGCACAGCATTAGTGCATTTACTTTAAATGACTGTTGTGCAGGCAGAGATTTTACTTGATATAGGGCTTTGTCCACTGTGTCCAAGTCTGTAGATTTTGAATATGTCAAATCCATTCTCTTTAGGCTATGAAAGATAGAACCTCTTTTTGTTCTTCTCTATTCACGGCTTTGGGGAGACATAAATGACTGGGCAAAGCTGCCAAAGTCTTGTTTAGTGTCACTAAAGGAAGAAATGTTGTATCAAAATCTTCTCTGGCACATCCTGCAAATGTAAATTGTATGTAAATACAATTATATGTAAAGTGTTGGTCTGTGTGTGCTGGCAGGGCTCAGCTTCAGAGCCAGAACCATTGTCCACAGCCTGAGTGTCTGAGTTAGCAGTGTATGTCCCTTGAGAGAGCTGGAGTATTTCTTGGTGTCTTTCCCCTATATGTAGTAAAGTGCTATAGTTAACATTCCTCATGTTTAGCCACCTGTGTGATCACTAGTAGGGATGATCACATGACAGCCATGTGCAGCCTCCTTTCTCCTCCTGTCTGTTGATCACTTCGAGATCTTGCTGCATAGGAGTTGAAAACCTGAGGTTGATATGTGTAGGTAAGCACTTATTTCAGTTCTAGAGGACTGTTTTTTTTGTCGTGAATTCTTACTTAAATAACTGTCTGATAGCTCTTAAGAATCCAGTCAAACAAACTGTTCTTTCTGCAGTTCCTTTAATCTCTATATATTTGGCACAAAAATAGCAACCCTTTGTTGTGGGGAGGGGCATATTTACACTCTAGTAACTCTTGCAGAGAAAATCGTGTTTTTCCAGCCACAAGGTTTTGAGTACACAGGTTGCATAGAGAGTACTTTAGAGACAAGACCCTGGGGTAATTTGTCACTGCCTGCCTGTATAATGAAGAATTAAACTCTTTAGCAAATGATGCTGCTACTGAATCAGGAATAGTGTAAGGAGTAATTTATCTGTGGAGCACTCAAGCCTGGCAGTGGCTTTCTTGGCACTAGATATACTGTGGAATCTGACTTAGTTAATATGTTGCCTTGGGAGGCACTTTATTTTGGTATCAGTAAATTCACTTGTACAAGTCTGCTGAGGAGAATTTCACTGAGGTGCAGTTTAGCCTACAAATGACTGAGGGCTAGGATGTGCCTAGAGTGGTTTGGGTTGTCACTGCTCACAACGAGCTCCCTGTGCTCTTGCTTCTGATGGAAGCATCTCATGTCCTTTACTCCATTTCCTGCTGGTTTGGGTGTCCTGCAGTAGTACACCCTTGGCTACCAAAGGTACTGAAAGATTCTTCCCTGTCCTGTTGCTCTTCCCCTCAAGGCCTCAGCAGGTGGAACTGTTCATAGTACATTGTGCACGTCATGAGTTGTATATGAGGAGAAGCATCTGACCTCTGTAATCAGAGGTGCTGCCTCTGAATGCTGAAAAGCAGATACCACGAGTATTCTGCATCTGAGCAAACTCAGAATATTTTTTCTCTGATTCAACATTTTTTTAAAACCATGAATAAGTCAGGGAAGTAGGCATCACATTACCCCGTCTCTTGAGATGGCAGGAGGAATCCTCACTCACTCTTCTGCCCATACAAGAACTGATGGCTTTGCTGTGTATATGACTGAGCATGGTACAGCTGGGCTCCTGGGGAAATTCATATTTGGAATAAAGATTTTTCCAGGCTGTGAAGCTGTGCTCCTTCCAGGCTGTAGTATTCTGATATTGGAGGGGAGAGGGAACAGGCATTGTGTCCTTTGTAACTTAGTATAGGTTGGTGATGAATCCACGGAGGTTTTCAGTAATTTGTATGAGGAAAAATCTGCAACAGTGATCACCTCTGCTCTTGGCAATCCTTGTAAGCCCTGCCAAAGCAGTCTCAGCATTTAATCTGATAAAAGCCAAGTTGTTTACCTGATGTCTGGTAGCACACTTCAAGGTTGCAGTGGTGTCTTGCTTCTCTGCAGTGAGGACAGGTTTGTAGGATGCAGCCTCTGGTTTGGCAGTGCTGCCAAGCATCTCAGTTCTGTGTTCTTCTGTGCTTCACTGCTCACCTCACTGGTAGGCTTAAAAATAAATATTACAGCAAGTAAATCTAGTCTGGGTAGTGGTCTTTGCACAGAACCTCTCTTTAACCATACTGCTGGAGCATCTGAAGTATTAAAACAGACACAGATGCATCCACAAGTTCCAGCCTTCCAAGCATGTGCTTATCTTCCTGTGTTGGAGTTGTGAGTCTGGTGACATCAGTAAGATCTTCCCACAGGAGTTCAGAGATGCTGCTTGCAGAGTTAGTGTGAATCTGGAAATGCATCCCTGAGAACTTCCTCCCTACCCACTCGATTTCTGTAGCTTCCTGTGGGCACATGAAAATAGTGCTTGAAAAAAAAGTAAAAATCCCAAGTGGAAGCATCTTTCTCCCAGTTCTGCTAAATACTTAATGGTGGGTGATGATGTGAACACACAGGCCTTTGCATTAGGAGCTGCTGCCAGGCAGTGCAACACTGTTGGATACACTTCAATTTAATGGCTGAACTGCACTTAGTTTGTTTACTGTAGTATCTTGGTGTTTATACATAGCTTAATATCTCAGAGTTGTTCAAATGCTGTTTACTGGAAAGGAACTTTAATGCTCATAGCTAGAGTGAGTCAGTTCTAAAGTGAACCTGGATTTTGTGGAAGTGGGTACTGGTTTGAAGGCAGCTCTGCTCGTTGAGGTATAGCTTGACCTTGAACCACTGGCACATTTCTACTGAGCAGCAATGCTTAAGGCTTTGCAGATTTAGAACATGCTGGTGCTGCTAGGGCTTTTGCACTAAAAGTTTCTTTCAAAAGCATGAAGGATCATTATCATTTTATTGGCTTCAGAATTATTTTTAAACTAAAGCCATGTGGGTGAGGGAGAAGGCTTCTGTAGTTTGTCCATGTAGGAACTTGGAGAAGTGTATCACAATTTAAAGCTGTGGAGTTTAGCAGCTGGGCAGCTGCTGGTGCAGAAATGGCATCAGTGGTGAACAGTGCTGATACAAGTGACATTAATTAACCTTAAATTTAGGTGCAGAATTGTCACTGATGGTCTCTGAATGCCAGTGCAGTGCTACAGCCCATTCTCAAATCTGCTCACAGCTTTACCTATGAATAGAAACATGCCCTAACTTTGGGTGACTGGCCATGCATGCTTCCAGTTGTGAATAATGTCACTTTCTTTATGATCAGTAATTCTCTGCGAGAATTTGAAGTGACTGTCTACAGAGCACTGAAGTGTGTGGCACATCACAGGGCAGAAACTGACTTCCCAGAAAATTAGAGCTACATCAACTTCCCTGCTAGGAATCTTCATCTTCTTTTAAAAATAGCACACAAGACTACTAAGGATTGGCAGGCAGCATGGCTGGCTGGCTTCAGACCTTTGAGACCATTGTTTGTCTGTGTTAGCTTTGAGTAGGTTCTGGAATAAAAAGGGGAAATCATACTGAAAAGGTTAATTTGGCACTGTCAGAACTGAAAGTGGGGCTGTATTTCATAGAGGTATCCCCATTAAAGGCATTAAGGTTGTAATTAAACTCAATAGCCTGTAAAGGTATGTGATTAATGCGTGTGCTAAAGTCATGTTTTTAATGCCTAATCTTTAAAATTGGACACAAGTGTTGATTGCTTGTATGTTATGCATGCTGTGCATTCAGCAGTCTGGGCTTCTGAAAAAGGAACACAGTGGGAAATGGAGAAGTCTCCTTGAGAATTCCCATACGAATTAACAACATCTTTGTAGTTGAACAGAGCACAGGTTTAAGGAAGAGAAATGTGTGAACCTCGCAGTTTGCTTACATGTAGCTGGAAATACTAGTTAGAGCTGAGTCACCATCCCTCTTACAGAGAGAATGTATTTTGATTTGGAGATGATCCAACTTGATGTTTGTGAGTTGGTTCTGAAATGGACTTGAAGTGATACCTGTGGGAAGCACAGAGATTGAAAGGAAGTAGATGGATAATTAGTGAAGATACTTTTCTTCTTGAGAAGCAATAAACTTTGTAGCTCTCAAATACTTGTATAAACTGTTAGTCCAAGGATGATAATTTTATTACAAATTGCTTTGAACCAAAACTTCTCACTCTTCTAAATCTATGAGTGTGGTGTTTTATAGATGGAAAAAACCTTTCCAGAGTCAGTCTTTTAGAGCAAATCACTACTGAACTGCAGAGAACCAATAGCCAGACCAAATAAAGGGGTTTCCCCAGAGGTCTGCAACTTACCAGACACACAGTGACCTTTTTTCCTCTGGTTTTTGGCCATTTTTCAGTGGACTAAATAGGAAATGCAGACTAACGTTTTGAATAGGTTCTTCTTCCTGCTTCTTTTCCTTCCTTAATTTTCATTTGTGAGCAGCAGTCTGACTTGTCTGTCTTCTTCTACAGACTAGAAGTGTTTTGGCTTTTTATATAATGTCATGGGATCACCATCATCACCTTCCTAGTGTGCTTTTTCTGTCATGAAAAAATTACAAATAAGTGCCTGGTTTGTCTGTGAGCAATTTACTTGCTGATGTTGCTTTCACTGCAAGGATTTTGAAGTCTCCATGTGTGTGAATAGACTTAAGAGGTCTCTAGTGGTGTTTGTCTGCACTGCTGTGCTGGGGATAAAAAACCTGAAAATTGATCTGAGGAAACTTTGTTCAACATACTGAAAATAATCAAATGCAAAAATCTGATTTAAAAAAAAAACCCCTTAACCTGAAAGTGTGCCTGCATGTGGTCTTACTGTTAATTGATCTTTTTATTAAGTTTGCTTTGAGTCCTTGTTCAGATGACAGCTGCTCTAGGGAGCTGAGGGCTGTATCAGCTCCCTTTTAGGGAGGGTTTGGTCTTTGCTATCCCTTCTCACTCTGTGAGTGCTGTTGAAATGAAAAGATCATTGTGTCTTGCTCAAAAAAAACATGAGAAAAAGGGAAGATAATCTGCTATTTCAGCTGTAGTCTAGGATCCAAAAATTTCATCTATAATTAAAACCAAGTCTGCTCTGGATGTCCTGTGCAAGATGCCTGTATCACAGCCCTGCTGAGCCCAGGGGTAGATACTGGGGGCACCTGCAGCTTCTGCTCTGGGTTGCCATCCTGGGGCACAGACTGACAGAGATTTCTGGGTGGGGGAGCAGGGAGCTGCTACAAAACAGGTTTATAAAGTACAGTGGGTGATTCTGTTGACAGTTGCTTTTATCTTCAAAATAGACTTCACTTAATTCTGCTTTTTGTGGTAATTCAGGAATCGAAATCACTCAGGTCTTGCCAAATTCATTAACATGGTGTGTACTAAAGGGAATGTCTATTTGGAAGCCTTTCTAAAAGGAGAATAAATATATATATACACAGATTCTTGGGGGTTTTGCTATGTTTTTTAAAGAGGAGAAAAATAACTTTCATATCTTTCTTCCCTCTTCTTGGCAGGTTTTGTTCACCAGTGGAGCGTGAGAAATAGAGGCTGGAGAAGATGAGTGAGCTGGAGCAGTTACGGCAGGAGGCAGAGCAGCTGCGAAACCAAATCAGAGTAAGAATTGTGAATTGCTTACTTTCCATTATAGAGTTCCTCCTTTATGAGAACCAACTGTAAAGATCTATCAGTTCTTGTTTAACTCGTGCAGAGCTTTAAGTATTTTCAGAATAGCTGAGTAAAAATCAGAAAAGCCATTGGTATAATGAAGTAAATCCGTAATATTTCTTGAACAAAATGTTTTTATTTCCTGTTGAAGTTTGCTGAGTTTTGATGCTGGGGGTGTATGTGTTTCTGCAATTTTTATGTTCTAGGTTTTTATAAACAAAAGGGAACAGCAAACTTCTAGAATCTAGGCATGACAAGTTTGGCTTAAGAGTCTTAGAAGAGCTTGGTCCTGGGCTAAAAGTGACCCCTGAGAAGACTGAGGTTAAAGCAGGGAGTGTGAGAGAGCCTTCCAGGGTGGATGTCATTTCTACAAGCACTGTTTCTTGGCTTCCTGATAAGTTTATTTTTATTAAATGCTGATGCCCCCATACAGGCTATTTTTTTTTGTATTTACTCAGTGAAGATAAACTAAGTATGAGCTGTCATGCCCAAAGTTAGTTTTCCAGGAATTTTTTGCAACGTGCATTTATATGTCAGTGATGCAGTTTTCAGTAAAGTATAATGAGGATCTTCAAAGTCTATTTATTTTTCATCAAAATTTTCAAAGCATGAAGCATTCATAAATCTGATTTATATGGGAATGGCTTATTTGCAAACATTCTTATCAGTGAAGAGTACAGATTTCTTGGAATATGTTGCATGCACAGGGGCTTTTTTTAGCATGGCATGTGCTGGCAGCAGTTGTTGTGTGGTGTTTCCTGTGAGGTGTGAGGCTGCTGGGTGGTGTCACCATGTGCTGAACACACTTGGTGTGTCAGGGCTCTGTGCTGGGGGCAGAAGCTGCTCATTCAGAACCATCCAAGGAGAGCTCTGTGTCCTGTTCTCACTTCATGCCCTGTGGAAAGACAAGGTGGTGATCAGTCATTGCTGTGGCACTGTGCCCCTTCCACCAGCTCTGTAGAGGATACAAATAATTTTTAGCTTAAAATACTAATTTTTTGTTGTTCCAATTTAAGCTTTATTACAGAATTGTACTGCTAAAAGGGGTACATAGTTTTTCAGTTCTTTCTCTGCATGTTGTGTAAAGATTTTGTCATTATGTTGTGTTGAGGGGAGCCAGTTAAATCTTTGTTCAGTCTTGGTAATCAGTGAGTCTGGTTTCATGCAAAACTGTGGGAAGAAGGAGCTACCAGGCAAGTTAGAGGACTTAGACTGTGCTGCAGGAGTATTTGCTTATTTTTTAAATTTTGGAGCACAGAAATCAGATGGACTCTTGGGTAATGGCTTCATTTTGTGGCTTTAGGTCGATTTAACATTTCCTTTGTAACTCTACCACCCAAACTTGTAACTGGATCTATCAGCTGTAGCTGAGTAACCATGGTTATATTGCCTTTGGAGTCCCTTGGCTCAGCAGTGGCAATTGGTGATTGCCTCTTGGCATCTGAGTGCAGGTTTGAATACCTTGTGCTTAATTCTAACTTCAGATTAGTAGGCAATTAAAAATGCTTCTGATGACTTAATGTCCATGAAACTTTCTGACCAAATAATTAAATTTCATATTTGTAGAGATGGCTACTTATCTTGCTTATTAAATCATTGCACAGTTTTTGTTTGGGATAGGTAATAGGATAGATACAGGATCTGAAAAATAGGGGGTTTTAAGTGTCAGGAATATCTACCAGGCTGGTTATTTCCAGGAATTATTTTTGATGCACTCCTAAGAAAAGATGAGGTCACTAACAGCATTTGGTGTTTTATGTATAGCTAGCATTTTTCTGTCTTAGTTGTTGACAACTCGTGGGTTTTGTTTGTTATTTCCTCTAACAATATAATCACAGAAAATCAGCTTTGTGCCTAGAAGTGAGGTCCAGAAAAGATTGTACATAAGAGCATCCTAAGGTGTAGAAACTGCAGAGCAGAGCTGTTGATTCCCCAATGGACTTCAGTCTGCAATATTTTAGAATTGTTTCATGACTATTAATTTTATTTTTGCAGTATCTGGGTGACGTGGGCACCTGTGTCTCCCCATGCAGCTGGAGCTCTGGTCTGTGCACAGACAATGCACAACCTGAGACTGCAGGAACCTGTAGTGCAGGAAGTTGGAACACTGAGCAATGAATTGTCAGTTACCTGGCAGATGGCTTGATGGTTAAAGTTAATTCCTAGTTCTGTCTGTAATGAAGTTCCCATGTGTTACATGTGTCCTCACTGTGAGAACTGAAACTGAGGATAATGATTTTTAGAAGTGTTGCTTACTTGGCACAGTGCCATTTGAACCAGACATTTTGGACAAATAATACACTATATTTAAAAAATACAGGTAGTTTGCGGAAAAAACTGCAGTCTGAAGTGTGTGCTAGGAAAGCCTGGGGGCTGCACACTGATCAAGCAGTTAGATTTTTCTCACAAATTTTGCATTGTCTGCTGCATGAACTGTAATCTGCAATTACATAAAGGAGCTTTTTTATGTTTTACACTGATGATTATGTTATGATGATGCATATGTAGAAATACAGTTTCAAGGTAAGAATTAAAATGGCCTGTTGAAACTCTTCTTTTCCTGCAGTTTTGCCAATTGTATGGCAAGTATTAGCCTCAAATTTAGGAGTTACTAATAGCTCACTCCTTAAGAGAAAAAATGCTTTGTTTCATTCAGATTGCATTCAGAATTCATTTTATGTTGAGCATTTTCAGCTGTTTCAGGACAATCAAACAAGTAGTCATTTAAAATCCAGTGTGTTTCTTCCTGTGGATGAAATAAGTCCTGAGTGCTAAGGGATTTGCTGCTCTGGTATTTTAAACCCCTCCTGATTCCAGACGTCAACATTTTATAAATATTTCTACAGTTCAGACATTATAAAAATAAGTTGAGATGACTTAATCCACTCTCAGGCTTGCTTTTTGGGAGGAGAGCTATAAAGGGTGGTCAAAATAAACATGCACTTAAGAAATGTTAAAGTTGCAATGTCAAGTAACTCTCATGAAGAGCTTGAAAAAACTTGAAGATCCCAGCCTGAACGTGTTGAGGCAGTTCCAGAATGTGCAAGCAAGTGTTTCTGTTCCTGCTCTCAAAGGGACAGACTGAACAATCTGCACAGACTGAACTTTGGAGGGACACACAAAGTGCTGGTGAACAGGCATCATCGTTTTTGGGTGGCTGCTTCAGTGGTTCCACAAGTTGGAGAAAGCTGCAGGAGCTGAGAGGGTTTTGTGGCTGCTCCTGTTGACGGTTTTAACTTCAATTTGTGCTGCACAGCTCCTGCTATCTTCAGGCCAGTTTAAGCCATTTTCTCAGAAGGAGGTGCTGGCCATGCCTGTTTCTGTGTTCTGGGAAGGGGCCCTGAGCTGCAGGAGGGCAGTGCAGTCACAGCTGTGAATAAAACCAGGTCTTGCACAATCTGTGTTGCAGGTGAGGCTCAGTGGAGCTCTCCTGTGCCAGGGGTTCAATCTGGGCCTCTGAATTACTCAAATGAAAGTCAAGTCTGTTTTCTAGGTCAGGTTGAATCATAGGCAGGAAACAAGTCCTGTGTCCATAGAGTCTGAGATAAGGAAAAAACCATGGAGTGTCTTTGTGGAGATCTGGGCACCACCCATTCCACGAAATGGGTGAGGGTGTAACTGGGCCATTTGTTGTCCTTCAGTTTGTGTCAAGTACATCATCACTAAGCTTTGGTAATCCTGCTGTCTGTCCTGCTCCTGGATCCTGCCTGCTGATTTTCACCCTGCCTCTTCCAGCCAGCAAGAGGGTTAGTTTGTGCAAGAGCCTTGTGTGGCACAGAGCTCGCTAATCCTGTGTAATATGTGGTTGCTTTTCCAGGTGGATCAGTTCTTCCCTTGTGCTCAGCACACCCTGAGCAAGCACATCCACCCCAGGGAAGGAATACAGGGAAAAGGGTAGGCACTGGGACTTCAGGATGGCTCCAAATGCCTTTGAATCCCATAGTCTATAGAAAGGGAGATTCAAAGGCTGCTGGGGCATGGCCTTTCTTAAGTCCCTCTTCCTCCACTACCCCTTGTTGTGTGCCATTGCTTTTTAGATTCCTTGCACAATAAAGCAGATTAGGATGACAGAAGAAATATTGGCATGTCAGTTGGTGGTGGTGTGTGGCTTTGAGTGTGTTGAAATTTAGCTCAAGAGTTACTTTTCCTTTAGACCCTCTCAGTTGATGCTCAGTGTTGCCTTTCCAATTCAGCTTGTTCCATTTTTTGTTTCAGGATGCCAGGAAAGCCTGTAGTGACACAACTCTTGCTCAGGTATGTTCCTCTTCTTTGTGTAGGCTGTTACTTGAGAGATAAAAAAATAAAAATATCAGTTAGTGACTCTAGCATGTTCCTGTTCAGTAACTGAAAGAATAAAGTGAAAGAAGCTTTTTGAAATGTACAGTGTGTTTGTTTAGTTTTAAATAATTGTATAAAGCCTCACAAAAAAAAAAAAAAACCAAATAAACAAAACAAAAAAAGCCTCAACCAGTCAAATCCCCCCTCCCCACTATCTTAATGGATCCTGCTTCCAGTTTACCTTTTAAGTAGAGTATGTTTATTGTGTTAAATATATTTAGAAAGATTTAAATAAACATCTTGTAGCAGTTTTTCGGAAACAGAATTATTTTGCGTATAAAGTTCTGCCACGCTTTAAAAAGTAACAGTGCAGTGAATACTGGAGCATTTTCTTTCATTGGATTAAATTGAAATAATTTGATAATAATTCAGCTTTAATAATCTGAAACAGTCGTAGTATAATGTAGAAGTATTTTAAAAGAGCTTCCTGAAGTTTCACTGTAGCCGCTGTGAAGTGTGTTGTCTCTGTAAAATCTGTTTGTGTCGGTGTTGCTGGGTGTACACCAGTATCCTATTTTTTAATGGTTTTTGTTGTGTGCCAAGATAGATAATATTCTATCAAAGTTCAAGAGTATTTTTGTTATCTTGTGCATTAAAAATAGTTCCCAGTACCTCAGGGGTTTGTTTTGTTTATTTTTAGATCACAACAAGTCTGGACTCTGTGGGTCGAATCCAAATGCGAACCCGGCGCACGCTCAGAGGTCACTTAGCCAAAATCTATGCCATGCACTGGGGATCCGACTCCAGGTGTGTACAGGGAGCCTTGGACCTGCCAGGGAAGGGCTGGGGATCACACTGGCACCTTCAGTTTAATGTCAGGTCCTGGGAACCTCATGGAGTGCTGTTGGTGCCCTTGCAGGGGATCACAGACCAGCAGTGGTTGGGGGTTCAGAGCAGAGCTACTGTTGCCATAGGTAGTTTGCTTTCTTCTTCTTTCAATTTTAACTTAACTTTTTGAGTCTGTTTAAGCAAGAGAGAGTATGTGATGAGGCATATTTTTTGGAATGTTGGATATTGTGCTTTCCAAAATGTTGAATAATTATGTAAGTTCTATGGTAGGGATTTAAAAATTTTACTGATAAATTTTTATTTCATTGAAAAAAAGATCCTTTTGTACGTAGTGGGAAAAGTAACTGAGAGTTTTGTTTTGCTGCCTTTGGAGCAGCTGATGGTGAGGTGTAAACACTGCCTCGTGGTCTGCTCTGTATCGTGTCCTCCAGAGAGGAATTCATCTAGAATCTGCTCTCAAGATTTATTTTTGCCTAAATTCCTTATTTGTTTTTGTGCAACTGTGCAGTTATATGAATAATGAAAGCAGTTGTGGAGAGAGTTCATAAAATGTGTTTTTAGTGAGTTGTTCACTTGTGTTCATTTTCAATCATGAGTCCCTGTGGGATTCCTCAGTCAGCTGATATGGAGATCTAGATCTTTGCAGACTTTTTCCAACAAATGCACCCCATCAATAAAAATGAAAAAGCAGAGGGTAATAAAGAAATTATGAAACTTTTGAATCACTTAATAATCATGCATGAGGTATGTCTATTTTGAGATTTTTTTGTTTGTTTTATATTAACATATTTTATTTTATGTTCTTATTTAGGCTACTAGTCAGTGCTTCTCAAGATGGAAAATTAATTATTTGGGATAGTTATACAACAAATAAGGTAGTTATTTATAATCCTTATCAATAATTCATGTATAAGTTGTGTGTTTGGGCTTATATCTGTTTTTTACCATGGTTGCAAGTCAAAAATCAGAAGAGTCTTTCTCATTCAGACAACCTCTTTTTGTTCTTTTATGGCTGGGTGAGCACTAGTGATGTGTTGTAGGTTGTGTCTGTGAAGCAATAGTTAATTATATAGTAACGTGTAACATTTTCACTCTCACTTTGTCTAGAGCAGTAGCTGTAGCTCTCTGCCTGTGTGGTGTTACTTGTAAAACTAATTTGGTTTTGAATTACAGAAATACACAATGTCAGAAATTACAAGAGTGCTTTGGGTCTGAAGGCAGAGGAAGGAGAAGGAAGAAAAACAGATGTTAGGGAAAAGCTTAGGCAGTGTGAAGTGGAGCTGTGCTTCTGTAAACTGTAGTCTCCATGGGGACAGTTATCTTGTCTTAGAACCTATAGTTCAAAGACATAAAAAAGTTGGACAGAGAAATCTTAACTAAAATAAATGAACATTGTAAATGTTTAAGTTTCTGATAGCTTTGCTATGAAATAACATACTGAAGATCTGTGAATCTGCCCTGCAGATACTGCTGGTATCTGTCACCCCAGGAGCTGTGGGTGTGTAAAATGCAGTGAGTTGGATGTGATGGGTTACAAACCCAAATACTGGCACTGGGGTGCCCCGTGCCCCCCGTGTTTGTGTGCTCTGACCCAGGAGTGTCTCTGCAGATGCACGCCATCCCCCTGAGATCCTCCTGGGTGATGACCTGTGCCTACGCTCCCTCTGGCAACTACGTGGCCTGCGGAGGCTTGGACAACATCTGCTCCATCTACAACCTGAAAACCAGGGAGGGCAACGTGCGCGTGAGCCGGGAGCTGCCGGGGCACACAGGTCAGCCCTGCTCCTGCTTCACCTGCTGTTACTGCACCAAGGGAAACAGCCCTGCTTTGGGCTGGGCAGTGCCTCTGCCCTGGTTATGTGGGAGAACTTGGATGCTGTTCTTGTATTTTAACCTTCAGTCATTACTCCTGGGTCAAAACCTTACACAACTGTTTTGTTTTTAGGATACTTGTCCTGTTGTCGCTTCCTAGATGACAACCAAATTGTCACTAGCTCAGGAGACACCACTTGGTGAGTTTTTGAGCTCTGTTGGCCTTCCCCCACCCCCTCTTTCTTCCTTTTTATTTTTTCTCTCCAGTTCCTTAATTTGTACTTAAAATTACAACTCTGAAATAATGACAGACGTTGTGTTAACTTCATCTGCAGTGCTTTGTGGGATATTGAAACTGGCCAGCAGACCACCACGTTCACTGGGCACACTGGAGATGTGATGAGCCTGTCTCTGAGTCCAGACATGAGGACTTTTGTCTCGGGCGCCTGCGATGCCTCCTCGAAGCTTTGGGATATCCGCGATGGGATGTGCAGGCAGTCGTTCACAGGGCACGTGTCAGACATTAATGCAGTTTGTGTAAGTGATCCTCCTGTTTCCACGTGGGAAGAAAGGGGGAGGATAAAGGCTACATTTGCATGAATTCAGCTTAGAGTCTACTGAGCTGCCTTGATTTAAAATCAATTAGTTAGGGTAGAGAATGTTAAATTGTATGTAATGGAGAAGGTTGTGTAATAATTTACAATCTACTTTGTAACTGAATTATTATTGCCATTATCTGTGATGCACTGTGCTGTTCCTGGAATAGTTTCACCTATGTTTTTATTCAGTAACTGAGACATCACTTTTTTTAAGAAGTAAAGAATGGACTAAGGAAAGTTTTTGAAGCGTGGCAATGTGTTAAAAACTGAAAATTGTAGATAAATGCAATATACAGAGAGCGTGCAACACAGCCAGGCATCCTCATCTTAAAGATTTTTTGTTGAACAAAAAGAGCTTTCAGCAAAATATTCTGGAAGGCAATTAAAATCAGTATTGATATTGAATTATTCCCTGGAATAATATGGTAATATTTAGAAACTGGATTATATTTCCCCTCTGTCATAGTAACACTATGTTCTGATCTGCAAGATCCAGGCTCTGGTAAATAGAGAAAGAAATCTAAATCGAAGCTGCATCTGTTTTTGATAAACATGAAAAATTGTTAAGGCTGAGAAAATACCAAACATATGACCAGTACAAAAATGCAGTTCCTATACTTAGACCTGGGCCCTGAGATGTGCTGGTCTCTCTTCATTCCCATTTCAATCAATATTGCTGTTGAGAGATTTACTCAGATTTGGAGCAGATTTTTTTAGGAAATTGAATTTCTTGTTTGCAGTCTTCTGTCTTGGCTGAGGCAAGCTGGCTGACCAGCTCAGGGTGGAACACTGTGTTCCACTTCAGCCAGGATGTGCAGAGCTGGGGTTTGCTTCATTTTGTAGGAGTCAGTGGCATCCCCCATGACTCCTGTTACAGCAGACACAGGAGCTGCCTGGCTGTAATTCCAGTCACTCAGGTGTCCCAGTACCATTCCCTTGCATAGCATTTTTCAATATGCAGGCACTTCTTTAAAATAAACCATTCTGCCTTTGCCTGGTAAAATAATCCTGTGCTGTTCAGCTAACTGTGACCAGTGTATATTTTGGGTGTTACACTCGTGTGTCTCCCTCACCCCTTGCAGTTTTTCCCCAACGGCCACGCGTTCGCCACGGGCTCTGACGATGCCACGTGCCGGCTGTTCGACCTGCGCGCGGACCAGGAGCTGATGATGTACTCCCACGACAACATCATCTGCGGCATCACCTCCGTGGCCTTCTCCAAGAGCGGCCGCCTGCTGCTCGCGGGCTACGACGACTTCAACTGCAACGTGTGGGACACCCTCAAAGGGGAGAGGGCAGGTCGTTACACTGCTGGCAGCTGTTCCGAGCCCGGGCCGCCCTGCACGGCCCAAATCCCTGCGGAACGCAGAGCCGGGGCGTTGCCGGTGCTGGCGCTGAGGGTGTGGATCTGCGTGATTCCTTTCAGTGCCGTTTTCTCTTGAAATGGCATCCTTTTATTGCATTTGGTTGTGTCTTCCAGAAGTTACACTGCATTTCAGTTCCATCTCCGTGGTGGGAGCAGTAAATGAGTCAGGAGAACAGACCTGTTCTTGGGCTTTACAGATCTGTGTGCTGGGAGATCCCAGCTCTTGAGGCTGAGGAATGCCCTCCAAAATTGCATCTACAGAAAATGTATTTCACTGAAGTGTATGGAATTAAGTAGTGCAAAATTACACGTTTGCATTGTATTTTGCACCCATGAGTGGCAGTAATTCAGATGTAGCTACAGGAGTCTTTTGGCTTTGCATTCCCTAAAAGAATGAAAGAAAAGGAAAAGTGGAAACTTCTGGTCCTTGAATCAGTCACTTTTGTCAGGACACAGCATGTTTTATAGTACAGCTATTTCTTTCTCACTTCTTACAGTAACTTAAATGCTTGGGACTGGTTCAGTTATGAACATTAGCTCTGCTGTTCAGACTGGAAATAAATTATTTTCTTTAGTTCTACTACACCTTGGGAGAGCAGACAAGGGCAAGAAAACTTAAGAGAGAAAAAACAGAACCAAAGCAGGAAAGAGACAGGCTAGTGCTACTTTTCCTTTTATCACAATATATGGGGGATTTGTAATCCCTAAGGTTTGCAAAACTTGGGAAACTCAAGGTAGTTAATGCATCCCAGGGCTTTGTCAGGAGACATCACATTGGATTTTGGAAGTGCTTGATTGCAGAAATTGTGGATAGGACTGTAGAAAACAGGGAAGAACTGGTAGAGAGCCTGATTAGGGAGGAAGACATCTATAGGACAGAAAGGAGAAGTCATAAAGGCAGAGAGAAAAATGGAGGCAATATTGTGTGTAGATATTTTTACATAGCCTTATCAAAAAACCCAAGATATTATGGTCTGTGTGGTTCCTCAGAGTAAAGACAGAAAGGAGAATTAAGATCTTGCATCTTTTTTAGTACACTTAAGACTGACTTGGGAGAGCAGAGTAATAACTGAAGTCCTTGACATCTTGCAGACACTAAACTTCCATTGCTTTTTCTTTTCCAGGTGTCCTGGCTGGCCATGACAACCGTGTCAGCTGTTTAGGTGTTACTGATGACGGCATGGCTGTAGCTACAGGGTCTTGGGACAGTTTTCTCAGAATCTGGAATTAACTGGGAGCCAAACATGTACATTCTCCATTTGAGATCTGGAGAGATCAATGCTGCAGCCTATAGCTGTGAAATAACATTTCTACCTTGTATTTGCAGGTGAAGTTTTTCTATTCACTGATTATTACACAAAAAGGCTTTCTGTAAACTAGAAAAAAAAATCAAGTGAAGAAATAGGGGAGGGGGGAAGAAATCACTGACTTTTTAAAAGGGGCCAGCACACATAATCATGGTGACCGACAAACTAAGAGCCAGTCTTTTTGTTTTTGGTGGTTTGGTTAGATTGTCCTTGAAGGGTTTTTGCTTGTGCTCAGTCTGCTAATCCTGTACTTTTTTTTGTACATAACAGAATATACACATTATAGCAGCCAATCATGTAACATTTGTCTGTATGTAAAGAAATACGTTTGCATTTTTTATGGAACTACATTTATAGCTTTGCTTTTAACCTGAGATGTCACTTCTGAGTTTTGTAGTGGGTGAACTAGATTGCTGTTTTAAATGTTTTTGTGAATTTACTGTAGATAAAGTGAAGCCAATGGTATGTATGTGTTTTTTATAATGGAAGGCATTTGAATTTTTTTTAAAGGCCCTGGAGACTCCCAGTTAATACCTACCGCCTTATTCACTCACTTCTTGACCTGCTTGCCTATTTTTGATCAGGGGGTTCTTCCTTCAAGCCAGTGGTTCCTGGTTCACCCATTGGCAGTCATGACCTCCAAACACCAAGGAGTTAATGCCAGGTAGACTTGCACCGACAGAAATAATTGGAAAATAAAGTAAATCCAGATGTTTTAGCTTCCTCCCTGCAGGTTTTTGCATCAGTTATTCCATGCAGTCCATGGGTACAGAAGCCAAGTGGCTGAGTGCTGTGGCCAGCTCAGCTCTGGCCAAACGTGTGGGTTTGGCTCCTCACAAGCTCCACCTGATCTGCACTCACAGTGGCTTGGCTGCTGCTCAGAGCCCAGAGCAGTGTGTGCAGAGATTGCTCGTTCCACACCAACTGAGAAATTCAGGACGACTTTGCTTAAATTCCTAAAGAGGATTTAACTGTGCAGTTAATTGCTTGAAATTCCCCTCCAAATGCAGGGGTTGCCAAAGCACACCACAGCCAAAAGTGCTTGTTGTCAGTTGTGTGCAGTGTGAATTACCAAAGGAATTATGTAACTTAACTGCACCTGTGTGACCCCTGAAAACTTCCAGCATAGCCTTGAGGATGTGTGCTTGTTCTGTGTGGTCACTGAGGGCTGTGCCGTGGGGGTTTCGAGATGCCAGATGTTCTGCAGCTCCAACACCATAAATAGCCATTTCTGCTCTTTTCCTGATTTGATTCTGATTTTGATGTCAGAAATTTCACTAAGTACAGTTCAGTGCAGAGGCAGGAAAACCATGTGACTGATGCCCATTTGAAACTGCCCAGGGAGGTTGCTTAACTTTTTGGTGCCTGGCAGCATGTCTGCACTCACAGTGGATGTTCCCTTGGGAATCTGAACATCTGTGGCTATTTTGGAATGGGGGATTAAGTCTGTTGGCTTCTCTTAAGTGACTTATTTTAAAGATAACGAGAATTTTAAATTACCAGGTTGGAAGATGATGTTAGTTGTCATTCATTGGAACTGATGGGGAGTCTGGGTGTCTCTGGGTCAGGTAGGAAAGAGAAGGACCCAGAATCCTGTAGTATATCCAAATGGATTTCTGGCTGAGATGACTTTTGTCAAGTTTCTGACATTTTTTAATCCTAAATTTCAGTACTTCCAGACTGTGCCTGTAAATTCGCCATAATGGTGAAGGTGCCAATAAATGTACCAGTCAATCACGGTAAATTCACTTTTAAAATAAGAAAAAGGCGTTTGTTATACTGGAGAAGGAACATTTCCTAACAGCAGCCTGTGGTGTAGGACCAAAATCCCACTGTATTGTGTCTCACAGGAATTCCTCAGTGTTTTGCTTTGTGATCTGTCTGCATTTATAGAACTATTATGGAATTCTTGTAACTCTCTTAAGTGAGCAGCTCTTTGGGATCTTGCAGACTCAGTTTATTTTTTAGTGGTGCACTTGATTATTTTTTTTAACTCACAGCTGCCTTGAGTGAATCATTCTGGAAATTTGTTACTAAGGAATTTTAAGAAAATATTCTTTTTCTAAAAAAAATTCTTTTCCATAGAAGTGTGTTTTGAACCAATTTCCTAGTCAACACCTTTGCCTAGACAGGTGCCATTTTTACATTCTGGTATTAAAACTGGTTTCTACTTGTGAAACTCCAAAACCAATTTTACAGCTGTATATAACTTTTCTTACCAGTTCAGGTAGCCTGTAACAGTGGTAATGGCTCTTGTACAGGTATTACTGCAAATAACTTCACTGTCACTGTTGGATGGCTGTTGCCTCTTGGATTCAGCTGCTTTTAAAATAAATCCTAAGGAATGCCAACTACTTGCTGAGGTGTCCAACAGCATCACAGAGCTCTGCCTGCCTCTGCTCCTCGCTCAGCCCAGCTCTGAGGGGCTCCAGTGTCAGCACACGAGAGACCTGGGAGAAGCCTGAGCGCAGCGCGGGAATCGGCGTCCGGTGCGTCTTTGGAGCCTGTAGGAAGCCTGTGATAGATCCTGCCCAGGTGATGTTTGCTGTTCCATTACTGCCCTGCCTGTGGGTTGTTTTTCAAGCCTGCAGATTGCAGTACCACAGGTACTGTGTGATGCCACAGAACGACTCAGGCTGTGGCATTCCCTTCTTCAAATGGCTGGTGGGGACCTCTGGAGGTCGATGGCCCAGCTAAAGTGGAGGTGGCTTTTACAGTAAAAGCTCAAACTCCTCCTAAAAGAAGGAAGGTGATAAAATGACCCTTGATAGGTTTTACTTAAAAGGTTTTACTGCAGCTTTGAATTTCAAAGAAACTGGTGTGTGCCTGCAGTTGACGTGGGCCCATGTGTGCACCTTGTGTGACTTCTGACTCTGCACCATGACAGCAAACTTGCTCACAGCAGGTCTTGCATGAGGGGGCACATCTTCACTGGCTTGAAAAATTTGTAGCCAGACTACATCCTTAGCTGAATTTCAAATAAGTTGTGTCATTACAGAACTGGAGTAACCAAGAACATTGTGCCAAACAGTGGCACTGTAACTCTTGCCCAGCCTCTCTTCTAAAGGCAGTCTGTTATGGCTTGGGAAGCAGAACCATGGGCTTGGTGTAGCAAGGTTTATTTTATTCTGGTAGAGTTTGTCAGCATTTTCTAATGTGATCTAACTTTCCAGTAGAGAGTTCTCTCTTCAGGCAAGCTCCCAGCCTGGGCTTGTTCCCTTGTAGCCTTGGATGGCTGTTTATTGGTGGAGAAAGCAGTTTGAGATTCTGGAAACCACAGAAAGCTGCTGTGGCTTCGTGCTGATGTTTGCTTGTGTACTTCAGTAATGTGGCCTGGTTCCATCTGTCTGCAGCCCTTTTCCTTGCAAACACTGCTGTCCTCTGCTGTGCTGAACTGCAGATCCATGGCAGTGCTGGCAGAGCTGACAGCTCCGTGGATTGACAGGATTTGTACCACTCCAAAGGGAACATGCATTAAAGAGGCTTTTCCTGCCCCAGGACAGGGCCTGACCTTGCCTTGGCAAAGCTGAGCTGGACCAGCAGCAGGTCTCAGTCTGTCCTTACTGTAATGCATGGGGTGGAAGTAGTTGACTCCTTCCTTCAGTTGTGTAACCTTTCATCCCTTGATGAAGTTCACATTAATTACTTTAAGATGGAATGAAAACATTGTGAAAACATTCCCAAAGTTGTAGTCTGTCCTCTCTGGGGACACTGTCACCTCCACTAGGTTTAGTGCTGTGCTTTAAGATGTTGGTGAGAGTTTTGGCTAATTGGACTAGTTGGTATCAATGGTTGTGTAGCAGAATGGCTGGTTTTGAGATAGCATTTCCTGTCCAAGTACTTAGCATGGGTTGATGGTGCACTGTGTATCCAGTACTCTGGCATGCATGCTGGTCACACTCCTCCTACACTTCAGAGGCACCAGAGCCTTTTATCCAATTGCTGGTTATGTAAAATACATGCAGAATGTTAATGCAGTGTTGTTATGGTAAATGTGTGAACAGTGTTACTAATTGATATAACTGATAACAGATTACATGTGCCTGACATTCTTATACCACACAGTATGTTTAGGTTTTAACTAATATGGACTTCGGTGGAATAGTCTTAGGTATTTCAAGCCTTTGTTTTACTTACACAATGGTGCTCTCTTTGTGTTTTTCTTTTTTTTTTTTTTTTAATAAAAGCATCTGAACACTTGTAGTACATATTTACATCCAAAGGAGTCCAAAGCCAAGTGCTTCTAAACATGCTTCATTTTACTTTGCCCTTAGTTCCCAGCATCTCTCATCAGCTTTTTTTGTTTTGTTTTTACCTGTTGCTGACTACTTTGGAAAACTTTGGTAATGTTACCAATTATGAAGTGATTCTGCACTGCCTTTGGATTATGTATGTATTCAGAAACAGTCTTAAAGCTTTTATTTAAGCTATTAAAAAACCAGGGACTTGTGCCATTTGTTCTTTAACAGTGCTGTTGTAAAAAGACTTCCCTGTGACAAAAAAATCACTTGCTATGAACTTTGTTTATAGCTTTTTTTTTCCACGATGGATTTTTCTTTGTATTTGTACAGTGGCTCAGTGAAAGATGTTGCCATGAGTTGATATTGTAACCAATAAACAAGTGCTTTTAACCAGCCTGGCTCAGCTGTCAGTGTTGTATTAAAGTGTCCCTGGGAGGCCGATGGAGCAGCCACACAGCAGCAGCGGGGGCCTGGCCTGGATCTGAATTACCTGTGGGAGTGATGTCCTGGGACAGAGCTGCCAAAGAACTTACTAGAGCACAGGGGTAGGAGTTTTTTTAATAAATAACTGCAGAAACACATGCGTTGAAAGTTTTATCTTGATACAATGTCAATACAAATGCTCCACAAACAGAGCATTGATAACACAGCTCTGCCCTCACCCACACCAAGGCTGGGCTGTTTCTCAGGGGTGGATTCCACACTTTCCCTCAAACCCCCAGGACTCCCCATGCACAGTCAGAACAAACAGCTGAACACACTGGTGGAACTCCTGTCTTCCCTTAATGCCTCTAGCATTGTATCTTACATCTATTTCCTGATGAGACAGCCCTTAGTTACTTGAAAATAGCAAACTCCTATACCTCAGAGTTCAATCTTTAACTTAGTATTAACACTGCCATAAAAATATATAAATACTCTGAAAAGGCCTTTCTTTTAAAATAATTTTAAAAAGTCTAGTTAGAAAAAAGTAGATGTTGAATGACTGCAGACAGCAACAGCAGAAGGTTTTTAAAGAGGCTTTGCTGGAGGTGTGCAAAGATAAAGGACTCCAGCACAGCTGCCTGGAGTCTGACCAAGAGGAGACCTGTTCTACAGCAGAGGGACTGGGCAGGGAGAGATGGGCTTTCACCATGTCCTGCTCCCTGAATGCAGCAACAGGAGCTCCAGGTCCCTCCTGGCACCCTGCACCAATCGTGCCCAGTCCATCTCAGCAAACCCTGCTGTGCCTGGCTGTGACACACCTGAGCTCACCTGACCATGGTTCTAGCCATGTGCTCACAGGCAAAAGGACCACTTCACTGCTCTACCACCTGCAAGAAACAGATCCACTTTTATGTAATCAGTGCCCTCTTGGCTCAAGGATGTAGCCAGAGGAGCCCTGAGCCCACTGCATTTCCTTACTGCAGTTCACCCTCATCTTTTGCTGCCCTTTCAAGAGGAACTACTACCCAACTCACTGGCATCTGCTTTCCAAGCATGTCAGGAGTCCTTTCCCATGCCAGAGTTTGTACTTCCCTTCACTAAACAAAATCACACCCACATGGAAAACCAGCACCCTCCATCCCAGGACAATTCCTAAGCAGCTGAAAGCAGGAGACTGGGCTAAGCTCTTTCCCTGTCTTAGGTCCTGGATGCCAGGAAGTGAGAACTGCCACTGCTACATACTCATGAAAACCAGTGAGGATTTGGGGTTTTATTGTCAAGTGCCCAAAAAATTTAGTGTTTAAAGGTAATTTTTAACCCAAAATCTGCAAAACGAACATAACACTCAAGAGTAGCACAGCTCTTCCGTTTGGTTCACCATCAGAGTCAAAGTTTTACAACAACTGTCACCAAAGTAACATTAAAAATATAAATCATTTTCATAGAATAGAAGTGTCACCTGTAAAATTTCTACTCTGCCCCACAAAGGAGCACCAGGAAGGTTCACAATGATGTTTTATTTACTCTTTTGAAGAAAATGTTTTGTGAAGCGATCTAGTTCGTTCTCAAGGTGAATGGCTTTATTTCTGTAAAACAAACAAAAGCAAGGGATTTACCTCAGTGCCCAAACATCCCAAAGGCAGGATCAGTATCACTGTTTCATTTCTATTCATCTACTGACACCCCCAGCACTAAGAAACCATAAATGCAGGTTTTTAGAAAGGGTGTGTGGAGGCAGGTGTTCACCATCAGTGGTGGTGGATGCCTGAGGCCAGGAGGCAGCAGCCTCTCAGCAGGTGGAAAGAGCACGAAACTACACCCAAGGCTGCTTCCAAGTCCCTGAACCATCAACTGCTGGAAGTTCCTCCTCTGCAAACACCTACCACTGGCACCACCAGTACTGCACTGGATGACTCAAAACAGCACAGCTGCTCTCCTGCTCTGCTCTGGGGAGGGGGCTTTGGGAAGGTGCCACCCTCAAGTTACCAACAGGAGACTAAATTTCTGGTGAAACGCCTGTCTCCCACACTAAGGAGAGACAAGGATAAAGAAGATCTAAGAAATAATATTTTTGGAGGTTAGCTGATTCACTGAGGCAGCAGCATACATTTAACTTAGCCAGAGCTCTTCAGTGCATCTCCTTCTGCACCTGAACTAACCTAATTCAACTCCAGAGTAACAGCAAGCACTGATCACTCTGAAGTCAGCAGAGCTAAGAGATGCTTGTGGCCAGTCACACCAGGACTTACCTCAGCTGCCTGGAGCTGCTTTGTATGTTCTCCAGCTGATCTATTTCTTTGGAAAGCCTAGCTATTTCTTTTTCCAGGTTCTTCTCAGTAATATCCACCTGCTGACAGAGCCGAGCAAAAGTAGTGGCCATTTCCCTAAAGTGAAAACAAGTTTATAATCATGATTTACAGAAGTCTATGCTAAAAAAAAGTAGTAAGAAATAATATCTCATGGCATTGCAGTGGGCAGAACGCAGCAATCAAAGCCTTCAGCTGTTACGGGAGCACAGAATAGCAGAAAGCAGGAGAACTGGGTACTCTTTAAATTAGAAAAAGAAACCCCCAGCACACCAAATGCACCTCAGGCTATGCCTACATCGTGCCTGGCCATTTTCATAGAACAGGTCCAGGTCTGAGATGGGGCTCTGGCTGTGGCAGGAGGTGCCAGAGCAGCTCCACACCGCCAAGCTCAGTGCCCTGTGCCGCACTCAGTGCCTGGCTGGCAGGAACGTGAGCCCTGTGCAGGGTGAGGAGTGCTCCTGTAATGCTTTCCATATTTACAAATTATTTTTGTTTTCTCGTTCCAAAACACTTTCCCACCTGTCTCTGCTAAGTAATGTCTGGCTGATTGTCTTCCTTAGCTTCTTCTTGAAACGCTGTGTTTGGATTGAATTATTATTTGAGAAAATTAGGGCTGCCAATGCGCCCTCTAGTCCCCAGGGTGCAGAACACCTCTCCTGTGTAGCTCAGGGAATAGTTCAGAAAGGCTAGCCAAGCTTATCTCCTGCAGTGCAGAAGAGCCAGGACTGGCTGCTCAGAACTGGCCAATAGCAGCCCCTGGGGCAGAAGCTCTGCTCATTGTTCCAGGGACTCCAAGGACAGAGCAACTCAGCCTCCACTAGAACCATCTCTCATGTCTCTACTGTAAGGTGCTGGACAAACAGTCACCATCTTCAGAGCACCACACACAGCCACACACAGATGCAGGTATTGGCCATTTCAGATGGCCATTTTAAACTGTCTTCAAACCCCCTCCCACTAAGTGCCAAGGGACACTAGAGGTGCCATCTCAGAGGGCCAGTGACAGTGGCCTGTGCCAGTGAGGGGCCAGCCCGTGTGACACTTACTGCTGCACCTGGTGGCTGCAGTTGGCGCTGGTGAGGCTGACGATCATCTGCAGCTTCTCGGTGGCGTAGTTCACAAACTGCTGCTTGAAGGCTCTCTCCTTGGCCCGAGTGGTCCAGGTCAGCCTCTCATACAGGTACAGCAGCCCGTACATGCTCAGGGACAATGAGATCAGTTTCCAGCCTACGGTTTTCCAAATCTGGAAAACAAAATCTTCATTAGCTTAAATAAGCTGCCTGACAGAATAAAAGCTAATTCCACCAATTTTTTAAAAATCATCTCCACAGCCCTTTCACTGACCTTGGTTAAGAAAATAAATGTTTTCTGTATTATTACTGCAGAGCAATACGGCTACATTCACATGAGCTGGTCCCCAATGGCACGGAGAATGTGCAGGTTACAGAAGCTTGCTGCTCTTTCATGAAGGAAGAAGCAAAGCTCCAACTAAATTCAAACTGAAGGGGGTACCATCAGATCACCATTTAATTCAGGCATTGAACACAGACTTATGGCACAGAGAATACACCCAGCTATCCTCAGAGTGATTAGCCTGGTTTCTCACTATGAACTGACTGTGGGTATCCAGGGCACTGCACGTGCTCATCTGGCCCAGTGTCACTCTGTGTTACACCCCAGGCAGGACAGAGCAGCCCGGCCTCTGCCATCCCCTCCAGCAGGAAATGCTGCCAGTGCTACTTGCCACTCCGCCAACAACGATGATGCTCATGGAGGTCCGGGATGTCAGCGAGGCTAAACTCAACACCAAAGGAACCATAAATTCATCCTGGGGCACGTTCTCGGGAGTTATGGCAGGAAGGCTGGCGGCAGACGGGGTGCTGGCTAAAGGACGAGGGATCTAGAAGATGGGAACATGGCAGCCTGAGTCAAAAGCATTAGGGAACTACACAGATGGGTTTTATTTTCATATATTCAGGTTTTGATTTACTTGAAGAAAACCCTTCAGCAGAGAAATGTGAATAAGACTCCTGAGGAGTTCTGGAGGCTTTGACAGTTCCTTCAACAGAGAATAAAGGTCTGGGTAGGGCTGGTTCTGACCTAAGGATCTAAATGTTACAAATGGAATAGGCTACTCAAAGGTTTCAATCCAAAGGAAAACCAATTTGTGTAACAGCTGCAGAAAGTTTAAGAGGTTTCCAGTTCCATTCTAACCCTGAATATAATCCAATAAAAACAACCCACACCAAAAATATTTCACACAATGGATCTAGGGTAAGGTAGCAGGAAGCGCGTAAATAGCACTGGCATAGAGTAAAAGTCAATATATTCTCATCAAGGTAAAACAAAGCAACCCAAGCTCTGAAGGACTCACATGTAAGTTTGGATCTGCTAATCCCAGGAGTACTTTCTGAGCTTGTTTAGGACCCAGGAAACGGTTTACAAGAGAAGTCCATCCCAAAGAGAAGTGGAACATGATATCCTCTTGAAAATCTGCACACAGGCTATGACAGTTTAGATCATAGCTAAGATCAAACTTCCTGCATGGAATTAACAAGTGGAGCTGATCCTGAACACTAGAAGGCAACAATGGTTTCAGATTTTCTAGAAATAAGAACAAATAGTAAAGATGAGTTAACATTAGAAGAAGAGCATATTCACAAGCAGTATCTCTGCAGTGCTGACCAGCTTTGTCAATTCAGAGAATCTAAGTTGATCTGTCCATTATTTATTTATTTGTAAAATCAGTGGCATTTCAGCAGGATTGACCCTAACAGAGAAGGGAATTTATTGCTCTGATACAAGAAAACAAGTAATGAAAATCAACTCACCAAGGAAGCACTGCTGGAAAAAAAGATTCAAATTAACTGGAAGGGCTCTATCAGTGGTCAAAAGATAGGGATGGAGTAAGAAAAAAAATTATTTCTCCATCAGTTCCTTGGTGCCACACAGAAGAGACAATATTATTAGATAACAGAACAGAAAGGTTCATGTAATTTCATGATCTTGTTTGGAATCTTTTATTACCAGGAAAGACCAATAGAGATGGATGTGCAATAAAGTTACTACTTATTAAAAAAAAAAAAAAAGGGAGTGCAAAAACCCTTTGTGAAATGAACTGTTTTGCATTCTGGGTCTGGAGGAACGTAGGGAGAACATTATGCTGCAGAAACATTTTCTAATAATAAGTGTATTTGGTGTATCTCTTATGGAAGCCAAATTTTAAATGGGCTTATAAAAGGATTAGATGAGCTGCCAAAGGACAGGTCCATTACTACTTGTTTAAGCCATTAATTCAGATGCAGTGTATCGGCTCAGAAGTCCATAAAATGGAGAGGGATTGCTATATTTACCCTGGTTCATTATTCTGCTCCCTCAGCATCTGTTAATGTTTAGTATCAGAAACAGAGGACTGAGCTAAACACTCAGTCCTGGTGTATCATGGCTTTATCCTTTATAGCATCAATGTTAAGCATGATCAGAAGGAAAATTCTTTTTAAACTGAATTTTCTTAGATTGTTTTCCTTTAAATGTGAAGTGTTCCCCTTCCCTCCTCCTACCAATCATCTCCTGCTGGGACTGGTGCATTGACTGGTTGACTTCACTGGAGCAGCGCTCAGCCAGGTTCTTTCCCAAACCGTCTTCTATATGTTTGTTCAGTTCCTGAAGGGTTACAAAGAACACAAGCTCATCAGTTTGTATTTAGCCATTCAGTTACATTACATGGAACAGGAATATGTTAAAAACTAAGCACTGTTTTTTACAGTGGGAAGAAAAGCATGTTTCCATGGAAATATCATGCTTTCCAACTGCACATTGGGACTGAAAACCTAACTGAAGTGACACAGGAAAGATTTCCTTAGGATTGTAAACATTAAAAGGCATAGAACTCTGTACTTTCAATAACCTGTGACAATGAAAAGAAAACCAGTACCTACTGCCCTGCAAAGCCCTTGTCATTTGATGGAAGCCAACTCCACTGCTCTGCACAGGGACAAACCCATCCCACCAACTCCCATGGGGGCCTGCTCAGGACACTCTGTTGAGGTGAACCAGCACAGACTGTCCTGAAAATGCAGCACTCCCAGGTGATCAGCCAGGCTGGAACAGCCTGAGATGAGCTTAGCTGGTTGGAGCATGATGCTGTTAACACGAGTTGTGGGTTTGATCCCTGTATGAACCATTAGGGTGAGAGGTGGACTCTGTGATCCTTGTGGGTCTCTTCCCACAGAACACTCTGTGACTCCAGGGGGGAGCTATGGCAGTCAGCATTATCAGCAAAGTCTGAGCACAAGAGGCAAACACAGGTATATGTGCTTTAATTTAAAGCACTACGTTTGAGGAGGAATTTATAAAAGTTAAAAAACCCAAACCAGTTTTTATTAAAAGTGTTGGGTATTTGCAAGCTCATTTTATTTTTGGATCTATTTGATTTTAGGAGTAGTGAAAATTATTTATACAAAGTCTTATTTACAGGAAGTGAAGACTTGAAATTAGAAACCACTCCACTACTAAAAAGATGTTGAAAAAAATTAATTTCTTTCCAAAAACAAAGCAGAAAATATTTTCAACCTTATTCAGTTTTGGGTAGAGATATGCACATGTCAGCAAGCAAAAATCCTGCAATGCTCAGACAAAGTCTGAGCATGAATTGCATAAAATCTATGCAATTTATGAAAATACAGAAGTAGGGGGAAGACAAAGAGCCTGGCTTCAAACCATTAAAAAAAAAAAACTTACTGTCTTGTAGAGCTTCAATACTTGAGGAGAAGGGTGAAAATCAGAATAAAATTCATCAACTAAAACTGAAAGCCGGCAAATCTCATCAGTCATGGCAGAGGAGACCTGGAAGAACACAGGAAATATATAAAATGTTTCTGCTACCTTTTCCAGACAGAGTGAGAACAGACTACTGTAGGAACTGCTCCAAGAAATCATTCAATCACCTGACAGATAGGAAAGATTGCCATTCTAAGCTTTTGTTTTTCTTTTTTTTTTTAATTGAAAAAGGAACATTCTGACATTTCAAACATATTTCCTGAGATGGGTGGGCTCCAAAAGGAGCTGCCTGAGAGAGGAGGCAACACCTGGATCTGAGAAGTTTTCCCCACTGCCTTTACTTACTTTGCTTTCGACTTCCTCGGTAACGCGTTTGATTTTTTCCTTGGTGTCTTCAGTCAAAATGTTCAGCTGATTTCTGACAAAGTCCAGCCTGTCCTTCTGATCTTCTCGTTCTTCCATGGACTGGACTCTAACCCAGCAGAAAGGAAATCACCATCACCACCATGTATTCCCCAAGGAAAGAAACAAGCCCTTAACCAGGCCTGGATCACTCAGCTGATGGTTTCTGAGCAGCCAGGGGGAATCCCAAGTAACACTGGCTGCCCAAAGCAGAGGCACTGCTCCAAGAGGGGCTGTACATGGCAGTGCCATGTGCATGAGCATGCAAAGGCTGTGCTGAGCAAACACAACTCAAAACCAGCATTTCCAGTCAGAATTGTTATCACTGTATTATCACATAATTACAATTTAAAAAGGTGCGGGGAATCAGAGGCCTTAATAACTCGTCTATCCTGATTTTAAAAAAGGTTAAATCTGATCAAACTGCTGCTCACAAACAGCACTCAACCATTCCTTAACAGTGACATGGGTCTGATGACCCTGCAAAGCAACGGGGATGTGGCAGAAACCAACCTTACCACAAACAAGTCTCTTTAGAATTCCTTGACCTATCACTTAAGCAAAAATTCCCGAAAACCTGGAGCAATTTCACCTTGAAGGGCCAGAAGAAACAACAAATAGCAATTCAGACTAAGAGGTGTCACCACAGACATTTTGGTTAAGTCAATTGACAGAAAGAAGCAGAATATCAGAATATTTTCAAACATTTCACAGCATGTTTTCATGGGATCTGACAACGTGAGACAAGTCAGTATGTAAACAGGCAGTCTGTAAAAACTGACATATTCAGGGGGATGAGTGTGTTTGACAGTACAGTGAAGTCTGTTGAAACACAGACACATTATTGACAGGCAGGAAGGAGATGGATGGGAAGGATTAATCGTGACAGCAAGTTCACCGTGTACAAGAGACACAAGGTGGCAACAAAAGTGAGAAAAAACTGTACACATATGCAAACCTCAAAGGATACATGAAGCTACCAGACAGAACAGATGAACTGCTATCATTAGCACTAAAGGATTACATGAATGGAAAGAGAATAAGGATATTTAAGGATGCAATCTGGAAAGGGCCAGAGGCCAAGCCTCTGCTAGATTGGGCTCATCTCATTCCTTGCAGTATTCTAATCATTTGCAAATTAAAGCATCTACATCCTTCCATTTTTCTTCTTCACTGTAACTGTTAATGAAAGTAGAGCAGGCCCAAATATCATCTCTGAAATGCTGGGTATCACTAGAAAAACTTAGTATTTTAAGTATTTCTGAAAAAAAAGGTTTGAAAACACACAGTTTGCAAATCAGTAACAATATCAAAGTAAACCAAGATCCCTGTACAGAAATCAAAAACCAAGAACAGAACTGAGTGGGCAAGTGAACAATGGTAAGACTGACATATTGACGTACCAGGGAAATTGTTTGTTTCTTACCAAGCAGAAAAAGTGAATTTTAAAGTCCGTAATGGCCCAAGAAAATCACCAGCACAGAAATGGCTCCTCAGATGATCTGGATAAACCAAATCCAACCAGCCCTCCACCCCACCTACCTTTTCTCTGCTGCTGCAATGTTTATGGAGTCCATAATGTTTTTCACAGTATCTATTATCTGTTTAGCTCTGATAGTGTGCTGTTCAAACTTGGTTTTCACGGCTGACTGCGAGATACACTCCTGCGAGGGGCCCAAGCCACAACACATTACTGCAATTCCATGCCAACACAATCAGGAATTTCACTGTCAGAAAGCACATGCTGCCAATCTTACCATGAACTTAAACCAGTGGGAAGTAAAAAGGGAGAAAGTATAAAGAAATTAAAAGATAACAGAAACTGAAATCTCAAATGAATCTATAGCAGCAAATCTGCCTTCGTGTTCATTCACAGTAATGTGCACAGGTTTTAATTATTTTAAAATAAATGAACAATGTAAAAGAAAAAAACAGATGAATACAAAAGATAAATCTATCTCTTCAGGAAATTGTCAAAACCATCTATTTAGAATTACAAACATCAAATATGAATGCCAGCAATATGGCCTGGCTTGAGTTCTTAAGTTTTCTTTGTTGCACTACACAGTCTTACTTTCAAGAGGCAATTCTGTCAATAAAATTTGACATTCTCATGTCAATACTGACCATCCAGGAACAAAATATACAATTAGGAATAAGAAACAAGGGTTTTCTCATAAGATAAACAAAAGTTAAGTAGTCCTTAAAATATAAGCTTGTTTGCATATTATTAAAGTGTTAAATGAGTAAGTAGAAAATGCTTTAATGATACAATTTCTAATCAATCTTCCATACTGAACAGCAATTCAGAAATACAGGACAGTGACTGAAGAGCTCTTGTGTTTGAGGGGAAGAAAGCAAACAGCTGATTTTCTTAAACCAGATTGATGGGATTTTTAAATTGTTCTCCATCTGTGGATTCACTTTTTATGGCACAGGTTTGGATTGCTTTTAGAAGACTTGCCTATGACCTTAGCATATGCTGTAATTACAAATTTCAACTATCTAAAAACAATAGATGAAAACAAAATAAACAAAATGAATAAAATAGTCCCCGTTCCTCGACGAAGCAGATCTAGAAATCAGCAATGAAAGGCCAGAGTTTCTTAAATATCAGCACATTGTAAGAGCTAGACTAGGCACAGAACAGAGTCTTCCCAACATTAGTATGTGGTAGATAAAAGGATGACAATCACTCACAACACAATCAGAAAATCCAAGTTAGAGCACTAGGAAAAACACAAAGGTTAGTTAAACAATGGGGAAAGGTAAGAGGGGGACAGCAGCAGTTTTGCTGTTAGTCTGTACATAAGTATTTACTGAAACCAAGGTGAACTGTGTTTCAACAGTCTAACCAAAACCAGTTACCTTCCAGCCCACTGCCAGCATCACAGGACAGTCATTAGTGCCCAGCGTGTTCCATATTCCATCCCTGGGCAGAGCTGGGCAAGGGCTCTGCAGCAGCTGCCTCATTCCAACTCTGCCTTCACTCCCCTCTACAGCCAGTACCTTCCCACCCTGCCTCCCTCCTCCACTGCTTCCCACACCACTTCTGCTGCCAGTATTTTGGAGAAACTTGAGAAGCACCCCAGCCTAAGGCATGGTGGGGTTGGTTTTATGTAGGATATCCTCTAGGCACTACTGCACACAGTGCAGGGCCCAGGCACTTCTTTGCTGTTTTAATAAGGCATTCTATGTACCTCAGAGCAAAATTTCAGGAAATACACTGACTACTTTCTATTATTCCCCAGTATAAAAATCCAGAACTGATCCAAGAATTCAATGCTTTAAGACTGCCTCTCTCCTTTCCTTTGTTGCAATACAACTGATATACGTAGTAGCATCACATTTTAAAGCTACTACATGAATCTCTAAAATCTTAATTTCCCCACTGCTTACAAGTGTTCCTAGTAATGCCTGCACCAGTTTTTTTTAGCAACTTCAACCCCCCTGTGCTTTGCAGACAAACATGTTTCATCTAGTTTCAGAATTATTCTGCCCTCACACAAAAGTCTACATATATCTCAAAAGCCTTTCAAAATTAGTCCAAGTTTTTCTGATATCACAGCTAACTAGCACTGGTGGGTTGTTTCTAGATTTATTTTTTAAAAGATTCTATCCATACGGAGCTCATATCAGTCCTGGAATGAACATGCTTTCCCATCAGGGAACTGATACTAAAATCAGGAATGTGGAAGTACTGGAGAAGTAACAGTTCCTCTTCTCAGCCCATATGGAGAAGAAGGAAAAGCTGTCCAATTTTAGTGATGACAAAAGCAGGGTGAGAGAATCCAGGAGGAGCGAACCCAGCAAATACAGCCAGGGGGAACAAGGCACATGTGGACAGGTCTGTGAGGTGACAGAAAACTGAGAGATGTGAGCTGGACAGAAAAGTGAGAGATGTTTGGGAAGTCTGAGGAGGGCACCTGCACAGGACAAGGAGCTACAGACAGACTGAGGCAAGGGAGGAGTCAGTGTTTGATGAGGGCAGACAGAAGGATCTGTGCTCTCATCCCTTCCTTTCCAAACACTGGAATGCAACCCCAGATGCTGGGACTTGCAGCTCCTCTGTCAGGAGACAGAGTAAATGCAAAGTGCTTTAGGCAGAAGTGCTTAGGCTGTACTCAGGGGGCTGTACAGCATCTGAGTTTGGTCTGGCAGTGCACGAGGCACAGTATCAGTGAGGATTTCACACAGTAAGTTCTCTCTGCAGTGTGAGATTCCTCATTAATACAGAGCCTAGAGCTGGCAGGCAGAACTGATGACAACAGGGTGCTGATGTCAGCTACTTTATCAGCTCAGGTGACAGTAATTTGAGTATTAGGTCTGAAGACTTCAGACCTGGTAAAAACCATTTCAGTCTCAGCCTTGCTTTAAAAGCACATAAACTGCCACTGCAACTTAGAAAACTGCCATAAAACCTGAATGTGAAAGAGGCTGCAACAGCAAGCACTCAAAATTTAAATTGCTTTAAATCTTAATTCAGCACAGTTGTCATTCTCTAAATGATGGGATCACACCCCTATTCAAAGCCATTAATAATGATTTTAGGACAAAACACAGCTGAGCGGGAAAAACACTACAGAATCCACTCTCACTGCTGGAGTCAGGTTGTGCAACAAATGTAACACACTGGGAAAAAAGATTGATTTAAGGCCATGCAGTGCTGTCACAGAATTGTTCCTTGCCCCAGCCTCTGCCACAGAAACTTGTCATGGTTATGATTCTGTGACAGATATTTCTCATTGTGGTGGCCAACTTGAGTCTGTGACATCTGATTTACAGATGTGCTGAGCACTCACAGCATCACATCATTTAATAAGTCATCATCCATCTTCACACTGAAATATTCTAAGCGTTGAGTGCTTAACTGTAATTATAAGAGATTTTGTCAAAAAAGCAAACGGCAAAATACAATAAGGAACAATAACTGATTTAGAAGCTTGAGTTCCACCTTTTTCCTGCTGGCTCAAAGTTTCCTACTATGGTTCTCAGAACAAAAATTGCAAAAAACACGCATGTTTGACTACAACTAGTGCCACAAGAAAAGTCATGTCTCATGGAGCCAGGCCCCACCAGTACCCTGAACCCATCATTTCAACACTTCAGTCACCCAGGATAAGAGTGTGGATAAGGATTTAGTCTGACATTTTCTCACTTATGCAAGACCAAATCAAGCTATTATTTTAAAGCCTTTCTCATATACATACATCATTACATAAGTCAGTTTTGCTTAGGTTAAATGGGTTTGTTGTAATGCAAGAACAAATACTTTTCAGAGGCAGTTTGATTTTTGTTTTTTTAATACTCATATACAAAACCATTAAGGGATACCCAAGAGGCTTCCTTAAGATATCCAAGAATGGCTTTAGTTAATTAAAGTAAGCAAATTTAGCAAGTAAAATGGATTCTATCACAAAGAAACCACTCAACTGTCTAGCCAATCCTACTTCTGTAGAAACTGTGAACTCCAACTATGAATATGGCTAAACTGAGGTGGAAGGGTGGATTCTGTACAGCACAAAGGATGCAAGGAGTGTTAATTATCAGAGTAACAGAACTAAGAGGTAGGTAATGGCGATAGATTCAAAACTCTGGCTTTAGAAATGAAAGTCAATTTTTAGATTTACATTGATGAAACTAAATTTCTTACTGCAAACATTCACCAGCACGTGGCTGTAAGTGATACACACATTTCAAGACCATAATTTCTTCTTACATAGACTATATTGGTCTTGAGATCTCAAAACATGAGCTAAGAGTTATGGTCCCTTCCCTCACTGATATAATTTTCCTTTCCAACACTACCTGCTACTCAAGGTGAGAAGGTATGAACAGAGCCCACAGAAAAGGCAAAGCTGCAGATGGTTTAAATACCTTACACTTCTCCACTTGCTAATATGGGTAATGCTCAGTATAATTAAGCTAAGCATAAGGAAAGCTACCTATACAAGAAAAAACAGTCAGTCTAAAAAGCCCATCATAAATACCTCAAATATCTGCTCAAAATGTTGAAATTCCTGGAATCTTGTTTGAAATCCTTCAGCAAGTGCTCCACCTGTGAAACAACAGACTGTAAGGGAGACAGCAGCACCTCACAGCAGGGACTGCATCTTAAATATATTTATCAGGTTTTATAGTGTTTTTCTGTATTTGAGGAAAAGCAGGAGTTGCTACACACCATCCTCTGGCATTCCTTGGGCCTTTTGTCTCCTGGCACTCAGAACTTCTTTAGCTGAAACAAAAAAGATGCGATTCCTTGCTTCCACAGGATCAATAACTTTGAGCTCATCGACCAGGAAAGTCAGACAGCGCTCCATGTGCTGCCTACGCACCTAAGGAAAAGGTAAAAAGCTCATGAAAAACAGGCAAAAACTGAGCCATCAACACATCACAACATCAGAGTCAGAAACAGATGCTGAACCACCCTCTGAGAGCAGATGCCTGCCAACCCTACAGAGGCAGCAGCTGCTTTTACTCCTTTAAACAGACCTGGACACAATTATACTGCTTTCTACCACTGTACTGACGTAAGTCAGAGACCTCAGCCAGTTACTGGGGTAAACCCTTCATTCCCCATACATGGAGAAATAATTCTCACTGCAAGCTGGCTACTGTTGGCAAGATCTGAAGATCCAAACTGTTCCCATCTAACGCTGCACTTTCCCAGCTGCTCTACACGCAGGTATAAATGTATAAACTGTGCCCTCAGGCTGCACTATCACTTTGCAGAAATAAAGGGTAATACAAATAAGATTAAAAAACAAGCCTAACTGTGGAGGAAAAAGGTTCTAAAGAAGTCTCCCATTTTATTACTTGCCTGCATATATTGTCATTTTAATTGTAAGTTGCTTTTTGGTAGGAACAAGGGAGAGGTTATTTCCATTTTCTGACCACGTAACTTAGCCTTTTATTAAAAACACAAAGCTGGTGTTTCTGTATTAATACATATTAATTAACTGTCAAACCATATAAGAGCCATCAATCCACTCACATCTTCCATGTATTCTGGTTCTGAGGCAGAGGCATCCCATCTATTATTGAGGATGAAGATGTTTGGCTTGGAAAGTCGTTCGTTCACTTTATGGAAAAAATGTTTCTCCTAAGAATTAAAGCACAAACAGAAAATTTCCCAGACATCCAAACCAGAGTCATGCATTCTTCTGTAACAGATTCTGAAGTTTATCCAGCTTTTTAAGTTTATTATAAAAAATTAATCAGTATTAAAACCCACAGATATCCAGCACATAACAGGCTTAGGGTAGTTCAAAAGTCTTGTCTTAAAACTGATGCCAGTGCTAGTCAAAGACACCTTCTCAAGAGTCTTTCTCAACTTTCTCTAAAAATTGGTAGAAATACAAACTAAGAAAACTTCCAAAAAATAGTTCAAAAAACACTGATGCCTTACTAAAACAATGAAGTCTCCCTTACCTGAACTACCAAGATGCTCCTGCTAACCCTGTCAACTCTGGTTCTATATCCAGATAATACATCATCTAACTATTCTTCAGCTAGGCAACATCAGCTTGAGCTACAGAGAAGTACATTTCCTGCATGAGGACATATCGTTCAGACACAGCAAAAAAAGTCATTGATGAATGTCTTAATTTAACAAAATTAAGTGTATTTAGGTCTCTTGCCTGCACCTACCACCCATTATTGCTGTTCACAGAGTCATAATGGGTAAGTCGTGATGGCATGAGTCCCCACTCAGCAAAGCTGAAACAGAAGAGATCTCTGGGCTGCCATAAACTTTTCCAGACTGCAGCAGGACACCAAAACTTATCCTGGACACAGCACTGGAAATCCATTATTCTCCATCAGCTGGGAATAAGCATGTGCAATCCAGATCACTGCTGCAGAAATCAGAACTTTGAGGAGAATTTATGAGGGAACAGTAGAAGAATCACATTTTCACCAAAAAAGTCTCTGGTAGTGTGGCAGAATAATGCCAAGTATTCTCAAACCTGTTATGGTAAGAGGCAAAAACAATGCTTAAGGACGATGAGAACTTTTTAATTGTCAAAAGCTCTATCTGCAGGATAACTTATCTATATAGCAATGAGATGTTTACTGAAATAATTTTTCTTTTTCCTTTAATTAAAAGACCCCAACAACTGTGTTATACACATCATGTAAACAACTTACAGATTTTGTCCATACTAAAAGACTAAAAGTGTCAACTCATGCATAACAGAGAATATATGGTCACAGTGGTGCCAAATCCTCTTTGCCTAGAATGTTTTAAGAATTTTCTTTTTCTTTGAAATCACATCTCTTGTATTCGACTCTTTGTGGACTCAGCTCAGAAGATGGAATGCAATGTTTTTAAACCTGCCTTCTTCTCAGACTTCTACCAAACTATTTTAATTTGCTAGAATGCAAAGAAATACTATCTTTGCACACTCAGTTCTTTATTGTATTAAAAATTGTCTCAACATTTTGAAAGTTCAGACCTTTCAGGTCAGAACCATGCTCAGAACAAATAGAGCATATTATTTGTCTGCAGTAGGCTTAATAAAAACAACCAGGGATTCTCTCAGTAGCATTACTCTGCGCTCTTGCAGTCACACTTGCAATAACTTAGAAACCTTTTATTGTCAGCATTCACGATACTTAGTCAAAACTGGACATCACTACAAAACTACACCAAATTTCTGGTCTTGTATTTTGATTATTGTAACAGCTGCTCTGGCCACCTTAAATGTTTTCCTCCTCTTACAAGTCCTACAATATTTAGGCTGCAAGGTTCAGAGAACTCCTCTCTCTCCTGAAACAAGGTTTTACAGAACTAAGACATTAAAATATCTTCAGCTCTCCACACTGCACAGAACCCTTGTTGCTAACTTCTTTCTTCAGAAGAAACACAGCCCACTAAGGGGAACCAGCAGCACCTCAACACAAAGTGTGTCAAGGGAATTCACCCTCTCCTGAGAGAGGAACAAGATAGGAACTCAACTCACTTCACCTAGTTTGTGTATTTTACTGAATTTATGGACTATTTCTAGATATGAAACACTCCCTAATTTCTTTGATAATACAAGTGTCTTCAGTCTACAAGTGTCTTCTTTTGTTGGTAACAAATACTAAGAAATTGCAAGGCAAGACAATCACTCCATCATCCATTCACCAAAAACACAACTGAACTGGAAAGACAATTATGACGCCCAAGACAGAGAAAGCAGAGTCAGTAAGAAATTTAAATGTTGTTTTCCATTTCCCAGTGAGGGATATACATTACTTCTTGCCTTCCACCTCCAAATCCTATTCACAAGACCTAAGTGCAGTGATTCACCTTCTGTAAAGGTCTCATCTATTCTGGTTATGGTACTGCTGAATATTTAAATGAAGAAGGAGCATAAAATCATTGCACATCATACCGTGTTCATGAGAGTTGATTCAGAATTGGCAACCAAGACAAACACATCGGCATCTAAGCAGAACTTGTCAATCCAGCTGTCCAGTTCTGTAGTGACATCTGTGCCAGGGCTGTCGAGAACAAAAATCACAAACTCTTATTTACACAGCAAAGAAGTAGTTGATTTTTATAAACTGATAAAAACAGAGTGGAAATGCCTAAGAGCCTTGCAAGAAATCACAGAGGTTTGTATCTTGAGGCTGATGCCCACCTCAAACTTAAGGTACACATCGCACAAGCCAATTACCACCCAGAATTTATCAGTCACTTGATCATTACCTACTCATTCCAAAATGCAATTTCTGAGGAGTAAGTATGCACATACAATAATTGCCAAGTGAAGTGACAGGCAGTCCATCAGAAACCCAGACAGCCTCACACAATGGTTCCCCTCCTCGAATCCTAATTTTAATCAAAAGAGACCGTAGTTCATAAAATATTTCTTCATTAATAAAGTCCAAGTGTAAAGCAATATGCTATGCAAGCTGTGCATAGATTTAAGAAGAAACCAAAATGAAGTTAAAACTATAGTGCTCTCCATTTAAAAAAAAAACATTATGTGGAATATGAGCATTAAGTCATGTTTGCAACACCTAAATTACTGCTAGTTCAAATTTTCTCAATTTAACATTAAAAAGATGATTTTCTCTTTTCAAGTACCTGCTCTCTCAGAATATATGGTCTTTTCTTTTCCCTTTAGCAACAGAGGCTGTACAGATCCAAGATCATGCACCCAAGAAAAGAATAAACTGCCAGTGATTTCAAAGTACAAGACAGAAATGGAACACAAACCACTGCAATTTATTGGAACACACTCTGAGTGCTGTTTTCTTGGAGAAATCATACTTAAAAATTCTCTGACACCTGTGTGAATTACTCTCAAATTCAGTATTTATTGATTTACCTGTCAGGTACAGATCACCTGAAGATTTGAAAAGATACTGTGAGGTTATAATGCAGTGGCCAGAAATAAGGGCATTTGGCATGGACAAAACAACCATTTCCAGAATTCTTTAAACACATTAACACATACGAAATGCCAGCCTAACACAGGGCACACACAGCTCACAAAGTCAAAACTACATTTTGAGGTCACCCATTACTTAGGTATGTAGGCACTGCAACTCGTACCAGAAGCTTTTAAAAATGAAGTCCACATTGTTTATACTTCACATGATCAGTCTGAAGCATATCAGGAAAGGAAATGGGCAAAAGGTTGTTGCTGCAACAACCCTATTCACACTTCCATACTGTTTGTTTTAAAGGTAGAGTATCCTCAGCCAAAAGCCATTCCCTTTTTCAGCTCAGTCACAAGACACTCGTCTGTTCCAACTGCTACAAGGGCAGAATCAGGAGGGTGATGACAAGCAGCACATACAAAAGAACAAACTCTGTCCTTTCAAACAGAAAAGCCTTTCAAGAATTTTGAATCTAAACCAATCTCTTTACTAAACATTGTAATGGCTATTATCCTTAAGAAAATATTTACTACAACAGAAGAGATACCTGTCCACTATAACCAAATCATCTCTCAGCAGGGCACACTTTGACTTGGGCCAAAAGACATGGACGAGACAGCCAGCCTTCAAATCTTTATCCATGTGAAGTGCGTGAGCCAGCTGATTGACTGTCTGGAGAAGCATTAAAGAGAAGACAAACATGAATATGCACCTCAAACAAGTCTGTAAACCAGTCTAATTCAGCTCTCAAGCAAACCTGGACAGGATCTATCTTGAAGAGGGTAACAGAGTTCACACTTTGCTCTGGTGAATAGCTGTGATTTTTTTCTTTAAGCTCTTCAACTCACCAGCATCTAAAGAACAAGCTGTGCCCTGAAACTCAGACAAGAGTTTCCTTTGAGGCACAAAGGCTCCCTACAGGGCTGGACTGTGTGCTACTGAACATCATCATGAATTTGCCTCAGAGGTTTAACGTATCAGCAGTTCACTAAGATGAGCACCATCAGTCCAAATGAAGGGCACATTCCAAATCCTTAATCAGTAACAGGACTTACTTAGTCCTATAAAAATAAATCACTCAACACATGCTATGCTACAATGAGACACACTTGGTTGTTTCTCTAGAACAGCCAAGAAAAAGCAGAGCAGAGCACTTTCATTACTTTGCTCTTCCCTCCTAAATAAGAACTTTAAAATGCAGAATGAGTGAGCCTTATACTTTTGTTGGACTTGAACCTGTGATTAAAAAAGAGACCCTTTGAGAGTCAGTTCCTGTGAAAATTGGCATGAAATCATCCAAAGAATGTACCTTGACACTCTTCTTTTCATCTGATCCTTCTGTCATAAGATAAGCCTTATCTCCATCAGTCCCTTCCACACTGAGGAAGCAGTTTGTTGTATGGCCAATCCCACTGGGAAGTACTTTGTCCCACAGCATTGCATTAATGACTGAACTTTTCCCACTGCTTGTTCTAGATGGACAGAAAACAAAAGTACTTTGAGCAGAGCATAGCAGCATTAAACACACATTTGTGCAGAAATGAATGCACTCCCATTGGGGTGCATCAGCCCCACAGAGCACAAACTGGTTTGGGCACAGAGCTCCAGCCAGCAGAGAGTGGGGAGAGCTCATTCAGAGAAACTGGTCACCAACTCCACCTTCTGCAACAACTTGAAGTCCTCAGCAGTGTCCTACTTTGCACTAACCCCTCACCCATAAATATCTGAGGTTTAACTATTACACAACAGCATAAGTTACATAGACTGTAACTTGTTTTTGAGCTACTTCCAGAAAAAGTTCAGTGCTTATTGTACAACAGTCCACAAATTCATTCAAAATGCCAGAGGGGGAGTTGAGTTCTCTTTGTCCTGCTCAGAACTTTTTCCCTTTGCAAAAGGGAAACTTTTATCACACATTACAGCTTGTATTCAACTTTTAACTTTTTGAAATATCAAGGCTGAGATATAACTAATTTCTTTACTCCAGAACTTTTTATAATTTTTCTTTAAATAACTAAACTACTTTTAGCAAAATGAAGGCAAAACCACCATTGTACACACTTTTTCCAACACTATTACAGAATTTTTAGAACCATGGAGATTCACTCTCCAAAAATATGTAACCACATATTTAAATATACGCACAGAAAAATCAATCTCCCTGAAGCAAAGTGGACTAGCAGACCACATGGTTACTGCTATCCTTAAAATCATCACACAGATCTATCAGACTGATGTTACAACCAACCAGGCAACCATCTCTGTGTCTCTTCAGCTGCTTATAGATAGAAACACGAACAGCTCCAAGGTTAGTTCTTCAGCACTTCTGATCAAATACAAAAAAAAAATCCTAAGCAGAAACAGTCCAGAAAAATATATATATATATATATTAAACAAACAAAACTACTACCTTAAAAAAACCCAAAAGCCATTCTGGAGAACAGGACAACCTCTGACCTTCCTGAGTCAAAAAAAATGGAATTAAGTACTGGTAATTTCATTCATTACCTGCCAAAAAATGCCACTTTCATGTGTCTCCGTGAGAGCACCTCTCCAATGACTGCCAACTTGTTTTTATATGCTTGTATTTTTGCTAGTTCATCTTCTGTTGCTATATGATCAAGCTCTGGGTTCTTGTATGTAGCTACACACAGAAAGGAAAAACATAAAAGCAATCACATACAGAGAATGTGTTCTGCAATACAAGGTGTAAGTAATCAGAACTTAACATGCCAACTGCAAATTTTAATTACAGAGGTTAAACAAAACAAGCAAAACCCCAGACACTGATACCAGCCCTTATCATCTGACAGCTCTGCCACAAGCACTGGTGAAATCACAACATAAATCACTTCAGATAATCACCCATCCAACCACTGATCCACTAACCCTGTGAACACAGCCTGATGGGCTCACTTGTCCAGTTCCTTGGGACACCTGCTTCCTTCAGAAAGTAATGCCAGGACCTCTCATGGATGCACCAGCTCAGCTGGGCTGTCTTACCCCCACAGAGCTCACTGGGATGATGAGCAACCAACTCTGTGCAGCCACACACATTCCACGATGCTAAAACCTCTGAGGGTGTGACCAGTGGTTCCCTGCATTGCATCACTGAGGCACCTTTCTGCTGAAAAATGGGAGAACCTGTTTGTCCCTCCTTCTATGCAAAAGAAACCTCCAGAGAACTGTCAGGCCAGAGTGGTTAAGCTCATGGAAAGGAGACCAGACTGCCAATTCAAGTGATTTAATCAGCTTTTCAGGTATGTAGCAATGCCAGGCATTCCTTCCAGCACAAGCTGAAAAAAACCCCAGTGTCAAATGAAAAATGTGACTATTTCTGAAGGTGCACGTTTATACAAACAGCACAGTAACATATAACATAAGGTGCATTTATGCTGTAAAACATACTCAAAACAAAGGATAAGTGTTTAAGGGGAAAGCTCACCTTCCACAAACGCTGCTCCCTCAGTGACATACTCCAGCAGCTGGTCGAAGATGGCAGTGATGGTCTTTTTGGCCAGCACAAAGTGCTTCAGCGGAGAGACAGAGGCTTCTGCCATGCTGCAGCTGCAAGGAAAGGTGCATCAAGTCACCGAACACTCACCCAGCTAATTAAAACTCACACACTGCTCATACAGCTATTAAGAAACAAAACAAAACAAAAAACGCCCAGAGCCCCAAATCAAAGCTCTAAACTCCAAAGGGCAGTAAGCTCAGTTTGCGCTGTTTTCTCTGACCTCCTCTCCTCACCACAAGCGCCAAGAGCAGCTGGCGAAACTCGGGGACATGTCCAAACCGATTTGGTGCTATCTGTCCCGAAAACACGAGGCTTTCCCCTCGTCAACCACGGCTCCCGCCTCCCCACCGCCCGCGGGTCAGCGCTGTCCCACCGGCCAGCGAGGACGGGCCCCGCTCCCTCCCGGAGCCCCGGCCCGGCGGGGTCAGGCCGAGGGGCAGCGGCGGCCCCAGTCCCTCCTGGTGCCTCACTCAGCCCCGGTCCCT
>WBNO01002138.1:1278640-1343759 GCA_013400575.1 Peucedramus taeniatus | reverse complement strand
CGCAGCGCCTCCTGCCGGCCGCGGGCGGCCCCGCACCCCGCCCGTCGCCATAGCGACGGCGAGGGCCTAAATAAACCTTGAGTCTGTATTTCATCTGTGCCCGACACCGTCCGCACTGCCGCGTTTCCATCCACAGGCTCCTCCAGGGCTGGCAGCATGTCAGCCTGCTTCAGGGCAGTGTCAGCACTCCGATTTTACACAAATGAGAGGGTGATGTCAAAGCCGGAACCTCACAAAGCTCAACTTTTTGTGTCAATGTAGAAGCTGTCCCTTAGAGCTACTGTATAGGAGAATCAATAGAAAGTGTATCATAAATATATACAGTACAAGAAAGAAATATATACATACAAGAAAGACAAGGAGTTATTGGAGAGGGTCCAGTGGAAGCACAAACGTGGTTTGGGGTCTGGAGCATCTCTTGTGAGGAGAGACTGTGGGACTGGCCTGGTTAGTCTGGAGAAGAGACCTCTGACAGGGCATCTCATCAATGCACAGAAATATTTCAAAGGCAGGGGACAGAAGATGGTGCCAGACTCTTTTTGGTGGTTCCAAGCAACAGGATGAGGAGCAATGGCCATAAACTAAAACACAAGGAGTTTCACCTCAACACGAGGAAAAACTTCACACTGAGGGTGGCAGAGTGCTGGAACAGCTGCCTGGGGAGGCTGTGGATTCTCCCTCTCTGGAGACATTCCAAACCCCCCTGGATGTGTTCCTGTGTCACCTGCTCCAGGTTACCATGCCTTGGATGGGATGATCTCCAGAGGCCCCTTCAAAAACTAACACATATTCAATTCTGTGAAATATGTATAAACACGGGTTTGAAAATTAAAATAAGCAACTCTCCCTGTTCAAAATTTATAATCACATCCCTCTTTGCTGATTTAATCTTCATTTTTTTATCATGCCACAGGAAAAAGCACCAGATTGTATTGGTTCACAAAGCAGAACACTTCAAGCAGCGTCTTACTATTTTAAAAAATACCTCATTAATTTTGAAGACATGAGGAAAGCCACTACAGTTGGCCATGACTTAAAATAACTTATGGAATTTTGATAAATGTTTAATTCATTTAATTGTTTTGCTCTGGCTTAGCCTGAATTTACCTAGTTCTACAAAAAAGTTTTGAATTAGCAGAGAATCCACAATATCCCTAATGGTGTTGTTCCACTGATTAGTAAAAAAAGAAACTATACCCTGCTTCTGGCTTTAGTTTTATTCATTGTCTGGCAGATGAAACTGGACTTACTCTGTGTATAAAATCCTACCTTTAGCCTTTGTCCTGAGGCTGGGAGCATGCCTTTAGGGTAATGTGCTTTGCTTAGAGCCAGATAGAAAGAGCTTCATGCTATGATCACACAGGAGTTTTGGTGGTGAGCAGCAAAACAGAACTAAAGGTGTCCTTTTGCTGGCACACTGCTGAGCTCTCAGACATGAAATAAATGATGTATGCCTACAATCTCCTGCACTGAGTTACCAATCAAACAAGATCCTGGTCTCCCAGGTCAGTTTGCTCTCTGGTTTTTTTTCCAGCCATGGTTACTGAGGTTTTCCCCAGGACAGCTGGTGTTAAAGGTCTCACAAATTGGCTATAGCCACCCAAACGGGCGATGCACACACACACCTCTCTCTCCATTTTGGTGAACATTTTGTTCACCAAAATGTTTTCCATACAAGCGCTCCAGGAAAGCATTTTCCCCAGTTCCCAGGGGAGGGCAGTGATGAGAACCTAAAATCCACACACAGCAAAGGCAGAGGGAAAAAAAACCAAAACCAAGCCCAAGCCTTTGCTTTGAATTCATTCCTGCTTGTGAGGCAAACTCAGGCGGACCAAAGCATCTTCTGTACCTTCTGACTGGCTTATTCTGCACAGCCCAACATCACTTATGTCAGATAAAAAGACAAGGCTTTAAGTGAAAGAAAAACATCTGAGGAGGATCCTCTTTGAAGCTGCAGAGCCAGCTCAAAGTCACACGCATCAAACAGAGCTATCAAAGACAGAAAAGCCTAAATGAGTCTTGTTTTTTAAACCACCACATGCTTGGGATGTTGAGAGAGCTCTGGATGAGGTTTTAATCACTCAGAACTGAAAATACAGAAAAGCATATGTGATATTGACATTCTTGTTTAAATGGGTGACATAGATGATGCTAATTTCAGTTAGGGGGGATGTATCCTGACCAAAATGAGCATGGGGTAAACTCTTTCTTCAGTGAAAGCAGTTAGCATAGCTCATGAGGATAACGTTCACTGGAGGTAGGTTTGTTAGTGTTTAAAAGGACATGTGGGAGGTTACTTGAGGTATCTTGTCTAGCATCAGATTCCTTGCTCTTTTGTTACATGGGTTCAGACTTTAGATTGAGTCTTTCCAAGGCAGGTTGGAAACCAACTGATTTCTGAGCATAAAATCAGGAGGGCTTACTGAGATTCCCATGCTAAAGCAAACTGCCCACATTGCAAATCTTTCCTGTTTCACCAGCATTATTTTGCAAAATTTCTGTGATTTTTTTCATGTTTAGACTTAGAACTACCACAAAAATCACACCCTGGCAACTAAATGGCATTAAAGTCTAAAAATTGTATTTAAACAATAGCTGATGATCCTCTTATCCAGAACCATCCTGTGCAACTAACACACCATTGGAGCCACTCACAACCATTTCATAATTATTAGGCAAAGGTAAAACTCACCTTATGTATAATAAACACAAGTTTAACTCTTTAGTTCAGGTTATTGAAGCAGCTAGTTCCAAAGCTCCAGCCATACTTTTCAAACCAGAGCTCTGCTGAAGCTTCAAAATAAATGTAAGGATGATGATGTCCATCTTTTATTACAGAGCTGGTCCAGCACAGACTGAGCACCTGCAGGAACAGAGCCCTTCTCAAAGCTGGGCAGTGTGACCTGAAACAGAACTGACCAGTGCACAAAGTTTAGAGCTGACTTGGGACAAAAATGTTTTGAAGTGGCCTGATTAAAAACCCTGACCCTTGTCTCATCCCTCCAAAAAAAAAAGTGAAATCCTCACAAGAGAACTCAAATCCTTCCCAGTTTGTTAGCAACTGAAGTCCAAAGTAGGCCAACATGTCCACAGAAAGAGTTCTTTTGCAGCCTCATGCTATTATACTGCCACTGAGTAATTTCTCCAAATATGTTTGTCACTCTTTCAAAATTAGTATTGGATACAAAAATATAACCTTGTTTGTTTGTTTTTTTAAATTGTAATTTTTGGTAATAAAAGCATGAAGCATTTTTTCAAAACCAGATTGATTTAGCAGGGACTGCAAACCATCAAGCTGAAACACTTCAATAACATTATCTTTCTTGTCACAGCTTTTTACAGCCCACGTCTAAAACTAAAATAAAATTACTTATTTTGAGGATCAGCATTTACAAGAACAAATGCGACACATATATTGGACTTTTCACCCCTAAATAATGCAAATTCTGTTTCTGTTCCCCCAAATTAACTGAGGTATGCAATTTCCATTTCCTTTCTTCTAGCTTTTTTCAAAGGCAGAGCTGCAACACCAAATCACACACCAAGACTGAATATTCCTTAAATTCTCGCTTCAGAATTCACAAGTGTACCAACCATATCATTTTAATTTAGTTGTTAGTATATACATTAACACTCAAAAGTGTGATAAAAACCAAACAAAAGTAGTTTTTTTTTAATAAACAGCATGATACAGACCGCGAAGATAAATAAAAAGCAGACTTTTTACAGTTTCCCATGAACATGAACTACAATAAGTATCATAGGCCAAACTTTTGTTACTTGAGTAGCACAGCAGAAGGGTTAAAAAAGGGGTTGTGGTTTTTTTTTTTATTTAAAGTAATGCAAGACTATTCTCAGTATGACAACACATGCATCTTGCTGCATCTTAAATACTTTTTGGCCCATTATTACTAAAAATGTCTTGCTTTCTACCTACTTTACCACAGACCTTTATCACAGAATGACACACACATGGCATATTCCCCCCCTGCCCCAGTAGTGGTTATTTCAAAGGTAATTGTCTCATTTTTAAAAGATAATTGAAGCACTGGTGGGGGTTTTCACTTTCCCTTTGATGCAGACAGGTAACTGCTCCCAGATCAATGAAAGCTGAAGCACTGAGGGCTGACACCCTCCTGGGCTCTATTTTTACCCAAAATGCCAACAGGATCCTGGGCTGCCTTAGGAGGAGCAGGTCAAGGGAGGTGAGCCTTCCCCCTGCCCCTCTGCTCAGCACTGGTGAGGCCACACCTGGAGCACTGGGCTCCCAGTACAAACCTGACCTGGGTGTGCTGGAATGGGTCCATGAAGGGCTATAAAGGGCATGGATAGGAGAGGAGCCTGAGAGGACAGGGATTGGTATCCTGGTCAAAGAGAAAGCCCAGGGGGCATCTGGTCAATGTACATAAATACTTGATAGGGAGGAATTAAGACAGGCAAGGCTTCTCTCAGTGCCCACTGAAAGGACAACAGGCAATGAAATAGGAGATATTTCATATAAACATTATGAAAAAAATTGGCTGTGGGTTCTTCTTTCTCAGACAGATTCTAAACCCAGCTAGACAATGTCCTGGGCATGCTGGTCTATTGCTGACCCTGCTTTGAACAGGGTGTCTGGGCTAAATGAACTCCAAAGGTCTTTGCCAACCTCAATGGTTCTGTGAAAATTCTGCAGTTGTGTTGCCATTTACAATGACAACAATACTTACAAAATTTCAAACCTGAGAATCCAGGACTTCAGACTGCAGCCATATGTATTTAAAGCCCTTTTCTCCATCAGGGAAGTAGATTTTCATAGTGTAGTGGATATTCAAGTTAAAACTTGAAGAGGTGCAAGCGGACAAAGAGAAAGGATGATAATCCCAGATAATGAGTTACACATTTATCTTCACATGAGAAATGAAGAATTTGGGCCACAGCTGCTATAAGACAAGAAGATTAATCTCTTCCTTTTCTTTCCACAGCCCCAAATGAAACAGTAAGACAATTCTGGACAAGCCTGGGGCAGTTGATAATTCAGGATATAGAACATTATTAATAAAGCCTTAAAATAGATTAAAAATAGTTAAAGAAACAAGGCAGAATAAGATTCCAACTATGAATATCCATGTTTTGGCTCACAAGAATTAACTAAACTACAACAGATATAAAGATTCTTGAAAAAGACAGCTTCTGCTGAATTAGGCTTTCAGTAACTTCAGCAATACAATTAAGTCAGGTTCAGTTGTCATTAATTTTATGACTAGAACAGGAGCCTAACAAAATGAATGCAGTTACACTGAACTGAATGGCTCCTGAAGCAGTTTAATAACTTCTGGGAATCAGGCACCAGAATTTCAAAAAGAATCAAGACAGAATAGTGGATTTTTTGCCTTCCTTCTGCCGCAGGAATATTGCATCACACACAGAAGTGACAGTAAGGACACTTAAAACACACGTACACAAACCAGTGGGGACACTAACGTCAAAGTACAGGCAGAACATTGCTTCCATTGATCTTCTCTTACAAATATTTTATGATGTTCTTATGCTCTGGGCATGTCCCAGAGGGGTGTTGGAGAGAGAAGAGGAGGGACAGAGGGATTCACCTCTGGCTTTGAGTCAGGAGCACCAACACAGCAAGACCTCAGACTTTTCAGTCTATCCCATAAAGCTCAGATGTCCAGAACACTGTATGGCAAATGAAGAACAGTGATTTTTCCTGAGTTCCTGAGTGGGTTCAACAAGTCTGTATGCCACAAAGAGTAGGAAGAGGAAACATTTAAGCTAGCAAGGAACAAAAATATTGAAGTGTCAAGGCTGAAACAAACTGAAGACAAGATCACTTTGTACTTTTGGAGAGCTGAAAAGGCTACTTTGTTAATAAAGACTATTTCAAAGTAAAATTATTTAGTGTTTAACTGGGTTGCTACTAAACATTTCTCTCCTTATGAGAACCTTTCCTGCTGAATCATAAATAATCTGGAACTCTGATATACATGCAGCCTAATTCTGGTTTCATATGCTGTTGTGAATCCAGACCAATTCTGATGAAGTGTTGTATCAGTATAAAGTGAAATCAGAATTTCTCAAAGAGAAGAGCACCTATGGGTTTGGTTAGTGTAGGCAAATAGAGAACTTCTATAGCCAGTTTCCAGTTGGCTTCCCTTCATTAACACAGATGTAAAAAAAAGGGAAAACTAAACAAAGAAAAACCCCGAACCAACACCAGCTGCAGGGGTGGTGAGCTACACATCATTTTGGACAGTCAGAGCCTTACCTACACTGAGACAACTTCCAGCACAAAATAAAAAGATGCAAATTCATTATTTGTATGAAACATGTATTGCAAAATTAAATTGGGATTCAACAATCTGCAACAACATCCACAGCTATATAGTGTTTTTAAAAAACAAGTGTGGTTCTTCCATTCAAGTAAAACTAAAACAAGTGAAAGAAGTTAAAAAAAATCCTAGAAGCAGCAAGTTACAATTCTTTCTGTAATACCACACCATTTTCATTAACTTGAAGTATTTTCAAGATGTCAAAGACATCAACAAAAATAGTAATTTCAAGTGGCTTTTCTGATATTTGTTTTTTGAATGGGTCCAGCCCAGGTCTGCAACCTGTACAGACATGCAAAACAGGAGGAATTCATAATTACTATTAAGAACAGACATTTGAACATGCCAGTTATATAATGACAAAGCAAAGACAATACCTTCAAATTGTCAACAAACATGGGCTACTGACCACTAAATGGTATTTAATACTTTACAGAAAAAGGAAAGTTGGCATAAAAATCCACAAACAAGTCGCCAAACCACCAACAGCAGGGTCACCACATACAAAGTTCTTATAAACCTGGTAATTTCTATATTGTCTTCAATATGCAGGCTCTTATCTTTTCCCCAAGATGCCAAACCACCTACAATTTTGGTTTTATTTAAAAGCCTTTTTGAAAAAAAAAATAAAAGTTATACTGGAAGTCTGTTTCACCTATGAAAAAACTACTAATGCACCCTTTCAGACAAAGAAGTATGCATATATAAAATCAGTGCAGGTACTTTTTCTGCTATGTTTAGGAAAGTAATGAATGTAATTTTAAGTAAAACTAATATGCAGCAGCCTGTTCTGTCATTATATCAAACACAGTTTCACAGCTGAAAAAGTGACTGGTTTTAAATTTTATTTCACTAAAACACCACTTCCCAATGCTTTGTGATAAAACACATGGCCCAGTCCTGGGCCCCTTGCTCTGCCAGTCTTACAAAGAAGTTCTGCAGGAGCAAGGTGCCCAGATTCACTCGAAGCCCAAAGTAAACTAATTTAGTATTTTGTGCAGCTGATTCCCAGAACAAAGGGAGGATTTTCAAACATCCATGAAGTGGGAATAGTTAAAAATAAGCCAAATTCTAAGCTATTTCTGTAAAAATCTAGGACTCAGTTACAAGTGCTTTCATGGTCTGTAAGCAGATCTTCTTTCTGATACTGGGAGCAGATGACATCCTCTCATTTCCACCAGGGCAAGCAAACAGTGCCTCCTCTATCCTCAGTGAGGTTACATCAGCACAGAACTGCTGTGACAGGATACACTAATTAGGGTTCAACACTTTGAAGCTGAGAAAAGGATTGTTGTTTTCTGTGAAACACTGGCAGAATGTTTTTCAAATGCCCATCCTGCTTATGCAAAGAACTGGTTAAAGCCCAGGAGCTTCTCCTACTTTTAAAAAAAAAATTGTTGAAAGGCTACAATTACCCTGAACTGTATTAGGTTTGTACCACTCTGAGGTTTCCTTTCTTTTACTATTTGATTCTCATAACTTCTACAGCTTATGCACAACATTTAATTGCAGTAACTTCTGGAAACAGAGCCTGACTCCTCATACCTCTGTCTGGGCAAAAAGGGTGCAGAATACTGTGCTTGAACTAAAAGACATTAATACTCATATTTACAGAAAGGCTAGGAAGGGGCAAAGTACAAACAAATTTGGCCTCATCTAATAAACTGGAGTTGATCTTTTCAACTGGCTGGAAAAGGCTGACCATTTCTTGCATAAACGAGGTAAAGCATTGTTTCAACACCAGATAAATACAGATAATATAGCACCTAATGTGATGTCTGTGCAACAGTTTTACTCAGTTAAATTAAGAATTATAGCCAACAGGGTTTCAGATTTCATGAACTAAACTGAAACTAACCCATTTTAAGAGCTAAACCATTATTGTGTGTTGACTGCAAAGTAATAAGTACAAGGGTAACTTTGCTCTAAAAAGTTCAACCAAGCTTAGCAGGAGTTAAAATATTCATATGAACAAAAAGGAATATGTAACAGTCAATAAAAAGAGCAATGGGAAGTCTATTGGACTACTTCAAAATATTTTGTGGAACTAAGGATATAAGACTTCACATTTCCCATACTATTCTCAGAGCTTCTGTAGTTTTCTCAAAACCAGGTTTCCCCCACAACATCAAGTATCCATGCATGCAGTAATCAGCTGCAGGATGCTGATTTCGAAAGCATCTTGAAACACCAAAGCCTTGGCTTTACAATCCCCAAAGTCTTTCATAACGTAATTGATTGCACATTTTTAATATATTACAATTTGCTAAATGAAGCCAACCACTCATTACCTCATCAGTACAGCCTGCACAAAGTACAGTTTATTTATATGCTTATATTCTAGTCTAACACCAACTGTCAGCATATTTTATATTACACGTGGTATTGCACTTTCTGAGTGGCACCTCGGTGCGTGTTTGCAAGTGAACAAGCTGAACCCCCAAAAGCCCCAAACCTTTGGAATTCAAGTGCTGCCAATCTAGCAAGTTTAAAATGTTTGGGTGAACATCACCCACAGAACTACTATGGGCTTCCTTAACTTTAAAAAAAACCTCTTTAGGAATTAGAAAAACAGTCCTACCTGAAGCTGTGCATAAGGGCAATCTGAAATCCTCAGTACTCTGAACAGTTTCAAAACATGGTGCCAATTTCACTGATTGCACACATTGTAATTGTGTTAAAGGACAACAACTAGATTTACAAATATATATTACACACACGCACAAAACAGACATAGCTATAAAATGTTTGGTAACTCCACATGCTTTGAGCTAGCCAACATATCTGTCTGCTGAACTGCTAATTATTGATCATATTGAAAATCTAAATTGCTATTTCTGATGTATCTTACTGGATTCAACAACCACTTCCAAAGGAGGAAGAAACAGGAGAAACGGTAGACCCAAATTTTGAGGGTTTAAATGAGCGTTCTTGGAATAGCCAGCATATCACTTCAGTAATGTGAAGAGTGATTCCCAAAATTTTTTTAGAGATTTAGGCCAAGTTCACCTTTGGCTTTAGTGGATATATTCCCACTACTTCACTGGTACTTGTGTCCTCTTTCACTAGGGCTGAATTTGGTCCTAGGAGTATGTCTGGTCACCTTCAGTGACGTTAATGAAAACGGGAGTCTTGGACAGATAGAACTGGGTTGCAAAATTAAGAGAGTTAATATTGGACAAATCATGTAAATAAAGAATATATATTAATAATAGTTCCTATTATATAAATAGCCTTTATAAAAAAATAATCTTTCAATAATTTTAATAACTCACCTTTCTTTAGGTTCTGGAAAACATGTATGAAAAAAATCTATTCAGTTCAAGTTAGATTAAAGCAAACCTAAGATGAACACTACAGCTCTCTGTTGCACTAAACCCAATTCTGACCATTCAATTTCCAGGTTAGTCAGTTTTTGGGGATGATAGGGAGTTTCTTTGTGGAAGTATGAATTGCACTCCTAGAAATACTGAGCAGAAGAAACACCATACTGAGTGGGCCTATTTCCTACTGCTTTCAGAAACTGTGCAGATGACGGACCCAGAAATCGAAGGGCCACCCAAACCCCACAAATGTTAATGCCTCTGAGCACATTTAAAAGGCACTGTCCTCTCACAAATGTTTTTAGATCTTTGACCTTCAAATTCCTTCCCTTTAAACTATGCTGCATTTAAGTATTTGCCATCACTTGAATTCTCTTTCCATTCTTCACAATTCAGCATAGTCTCTACCTGCTGTACCAGATCTAAGGTAAGACGTGATGGACTCTTACGTTCACACTAGCACTATTTTCTTTTTCCTTCTAATTTATCCTATCAAATGAGAAAAGGAAACATTCTTCCAAGTTTACCTTTTTGAGCTTAAGGCATAACATGAATCATCGAATCACAGAATACACTGAGTTGGAAGGGAACCTCAAGGATCACTGAGTCCAACTCCTGGCCCTGCACAGATACCCCAGGAATCACACCCTGTGCCTGAGCCTTGTCCAAACACTCCTTGAACTCTGTCAGGCTTGGTGCTGTGACCACTTCCCTGGGAGTCTCTTAAGTGCCCAACCACCCCCGGGTGAAAAACCTTTTCCTAATATCCAACCTAAACCTCCCCTGACTCAACTCCACGCCATTTCCTCAAGTCCTTTCACTGGCCACCAGAGAGAAGAGATTGGTACCTGCCCCTCCACTTCCCCTCATGAGGAAGGTGCAGACCTCAGTGAGGTCTGACCTCAGTCTCCTCTCCTCCAGCTGAACAGACCAAGTGACCTCAGCTGCTCCCCATATGGCTTCCCCTCCAGACCCCTCACCATCCTTGTGGCCCTCCTTTGGACACTCTCTAATAGCTTAATTTTTTTTTTTTTAGATTGTGGCACTCAAAACTGCACACAATATTCAAGGTGAGGCTGCCCCAGTGCAAAGCAGATTGGGCCAATCCCCTCCCTTGCCCAGCTGGCCATGCTGTGCCTGATGCCCCCAGGACACAGGTGGCCCTCCTGGCTGCAGGGCACTGCTGGCTCATGTTCAACTTGCCATCGACCAGGACCCCCAGGTCCCTTTCTGCAGCTGCTGTCCAGCTCTCATTTCCCAGTCCATACACACAACCAGGACTGCCCCACTGTAGGTGCAGAATCTGGCACTTGCCCTTGTTAAACTTCATACACTTGGTGATTGCCCATCTCTCTAATTTGTCAAGGTCCCTGCACACATCGTACTAAAGCTTAATTTTTGAAGTTTATAATTTTAGTGCTATCTGAAACCCTGTTTTACATTATTTTCCAACATTTCTGAACAATTCTTCTCTTTTCTTGCCATAAATTCTAATGTTGTTCATGGTTTGTGCAATTCCTATGCAACCAGTCTTTGCTGCTAACGGGTATTAACAGTGCAGTACCCACAAAGCTGGGTATCAGTTCTTGTTTTCTTTACTGTCAGTTCAGTTCAAAGCATGTTGCTTTATTGTGTGGAAGATCCAGTCCATTTTTGTTGTCCAGCCACCATGGTGAGCATCATTCATTTGTTTCATGAAGTACTCAAGAGCCTCCTGCTCAGTTTTGTCCAATGCAAGGGTCTTTCGAATGTATGCAATATCATCAAAGGACTGCAGTTCTGGCATTCCTGAGCCAAGCATCATGGAGAAAAGATTGATGAAGAGATTGGCATGCTGTCGAATTGCTAGGTAAGCCTTATAACACATCTCCTGAAACCTGGAAGAGACCAGGGGAAAAAAGCTCAGTGCATTTCTCTACTGGATGTGCATTACTGCTTCAGCTCCAAAACAGTTTTACAGATAGCCAGACACTAAAAAAGCAGACAGACTAGTAAGAACACCATAATGTAGCTGAGAAGATGCACTCTTTTTTCTACTTAGTTTATCTTCATTTGTGTAAGGATTAATAGTGGTTGGACTATCACAACATCCAAAGACAGGCTTTGTAGTCTTAAACCCCATCTGCAATTCACACAACTGTTCAACACGAGTTTATGTGAGCTCACAGGGCCATTTTTGTCCCTGCTACTGACATTTAGATTTCAAAAGGTATTTCCTGATACACTGCTAAAATCAGTGCTTTCCTGGCTATCTTCAGAGTTGCACTTCTCCGGTAGTTTTACAAGGGCAGCAGCTGTTGCTCCTTAGGTACTCTGAAAAATGCACTGAAAACAGGGACATTTGCTATATCAGACTGGATAAGAAATACCCAGGTTAAGGGAAAAAATGTAAAAAAGCTTCACTGCAGTGTTCAGACAGACACTATAATTCAAATTCTGTCCTCCGTTGCCATCAACATAATGAAATTAAGATTAAAATTGAAACATCTCAAAGACTGGATTGCTGGAAAGAGATATTAAGAATGACTACAGCAACAGATTTATTTCTCTACTGTTATTATTTTAAAGTTCTTGCTCAGCAGGTTCTGGCCATTGTCACAAACTACACAGGCCAGCTGAAGAGCTAATATCAGAGCAGCTACAGGAGAGAGAGACGTATGGCTGAATGACCAGCAAGGCCCTGATGCACACAACACCCAACATTTAAGAATTTTCAGTAGCTGCAGTTCTGCCATCTCAAGAGGATTTTAAGTGTAAAGTCAAAGAAATATCAGATGTTTGAAAAATTACCATCTTCATTCACAGGTATGCTGACCCTGCAAACCTCAAGTGAGATTTCATGGACCAAAGGTCATGTTAAGTGCTAAGACTACCCACTGACTTACAAGTGGATGGCTGATCTTCAACTGAAGAACTAGAACATTCCCACTGCAAGCCAATTAAAACACTACTGTTCGGTTTAAAGGTCTAACTATTAAAAGTCACCAGTAATAAAGTGCATTTTAGGTACAAAACACTCTGGAGGTTAAATGCTTAAAAGAAAGCTCACCTTTCAAACTCCCTCGTTTTGGTACATTCTTGGGCTCCTTTACTAATCACTATTAAGAAGTCTTGTGTTAAGACAAATGGCACGCGCTCTCTTTTGTAACCAAATTTTTTCTTCTTGTGATCGAGGAAGTGCCCAAAGTCAATGTGAAACAGCTTGGAAAGACAGAAAGGTATTTTAAGATTAATAATTCCTTGTTTAAATGAAGTCACAGTAAAAGTGATCATTTACTTATAGTTCCAATATATTTTTTTTTTCCAAAACAAACTCATAGCAAAGTGAGGATGACCTTAGGGTGTGATTTTAGAAAACATCTCTTACCTGTCCATCATCTTTGACCATGATGTTACTGTTGTGTCGATCACCAATGCCCAGGATAAAGGTGGCAACACAGTAGCCAGCACAAGAACGTGTAAACAGGTCAATAGCTGCATCATACCTATTCCAACAAAAAAGGAGACACTTTCCTCAGATATTCTAATAACACAGACGGGCATATTTTTTTTTTTTTGCAAAAGAGCAAACAAGGACATGTAAAAAAACAAAACAAAACCATAACCAGATGGACATAATTATGGACATAATCTCCCACTCGATGAACTTTAGTTCTCTTTAAGTTTCTATCAAAAATAAGCATATGGCCAAGCAAAGCAGGCGACAGGGAATCTCACATGTCTCCTTTGTTCTTGTCTTTGAGCCACTGGTGCAAGGTATGGCTGTTAAACTGCAGTGCTCCTTTTAAGCCTCCTTTACACTGAATCTGCATGATGGTGTGAGAGCTTCTCACGACCTCGATGAGTCCCACACAGTCACCGATTGACAAACAACCATAAGGCAACATCCTGAAAAACAAAGGTTCATTGTTTTGTTTTGGTTTGTTTCTTCCTTTATAGAGAATGGTGGCAAGAGGTGGGAGAGGATGTATTTTTGCAGATTCCTCTGTCTGGCTACTCTTTAAGATATGGGGAACTGTAACCTTTCTGCAAACCATTCTTGGACAAAGGCTTAATTCTGCCACTCATTACAGTACTGGAGACAAAACTGTGACCCATGAGAGATAACATAAACCAACAGGTCCTTCTGTCTAGATAAGGAAATGAAAACTGGGGGTTTCTAGACAGTGCACAGGCACCTCCTTTGTTCCCACCTAAAATGTACCACACAGCAAACACAAATTTGAAGGTGTAACCTGTCTAGGAACAGTTTTCCAGAAGCAGAACAGTTTATCCTGAATGCCTTGCAGAAGCTGCTGCACCCACAGACTGTCTGCAGGTGGAGAAGCTCACACAGACTGGGCAGTGTCTCTGCATGGACTGAAGTGAAGATAACAACTACAAAGAGTCACTGCTCAGCAGGGCTGAGGGCTTGGCACCTTGTTCAAAGCCAAACCTACAGATACAATCACTTGGCCACAGTGTGGCTACTGCACCTTGGCTCTTGTATCCATTCCTTGTACGTAGCTCACTAGACCCACTTGAATGAGAATTAAGTATTTTTCAAATATGATCTTATGATTATAAAATCCAGTAGTTTAGTTAACTGAAAAAATTAAATATTGCTCTAACATGCACAAAAATGTCTATTTGTAGCATTTCCCTTGGGAAAACAGAAGCAATCTCTGGGAACAAACCAATGCAAAAACCATTAAGATCAGCATTACTTGGGAATGACCTCTAATGCTTACCGAAGATCAAGACCCTGATTTTGCCAAATGTTTTCCATAATTCGAATTATCTGAAGTGTCAGCATGTCCTGACGCAAGTCTGAAATAGTCAAATACATTAAATTTGAAAATTTTGTACCAGAACCTTTGGTTAGATCTTACTTTCCTTTTCCCCATAAAACTATATCTAAATACGTCTAAAGTAATGAGTTTTGTGCAGATTTTATTCCCTCAGTAAAGAAAAGCAGGTTTTAAATAGTAAAAAATGAATATAAACCTGTGGTGGTGATTTTAAAAACATACACTAACACCAGGACAATGGAATCACAGTTTACACATCTGTAGTATCTTGAAGACATTTACAATTAAAAAGAACAAATATTAAATAGTATCATGTTCCACCTTGACAGACTGAGCATCTTAGAACATATAAAACTTGTACTTGACTGAGCTAAATACTTATCTGTCTATGCTTAATTTTTCTGGAAAAGAAAATAGCTTTGCTCAGCTGCTTTTTTTTTTAAATATATGTACTTTATAATCTTATAAAAAACATGAAGTAAAAGATTAGGAAAATAAACAGGTATGTAGCTTTGGAATTACACTTATCTTTCCTTACCATCTCCGTTTTTAAATATTATCTCATTGTTCTGAAATAACAATTCAGACATAATATCTGGGTTTTCCCAGTTCAACCACAGCGGCCTTTTTGCAGATGACATTATCCTGCACTCCTCAAGCCTAAAAGAGATAAGATTTCTATGAAATAGGCATAATTTGATTCTTATACCGTATTTCTCTAATAGTGCTAAGTTCTTCCTGTTTTGGTCAAACTCTGAACTAGCACCAAATTAAAGATGCAAAGATAACTGACAATCCACCATTTTCACTTCAGACTCAAATTATTAAGTGCTATGTTAACCATTTGCTAAGACAGACAGAAGAGTTATGTTGTAAGGGAATATTGTAAATATTCCTTTGGCATTATGAACTCCTGACCACTGGAAAAAGGACTGAAGTTCCTGGCACTTTAAAGAATAACTGAAGGCCACGTTGTTCCCTGATTTGTTAAATCATTAGATTGAAATGACTCTACTCTTTATGGATTATTCTGCTACAAATTCTATTCAGTGCACTTTGAAGATACTGACATTTACTAAGTTAACAGTCAACCTCAGCACTGTTATTGTTACCATTACTAAACATTTACTTAAGCACCTAGACAAACTTCAAAACTGGATACAATACCGAAGGTTTCCCAGTTGATGTGCAGGATTAAGAGGAGAGATAAAACCTTGCAAGGCATCCATGAAATCTGGCCGTCTCATTTGTTCAACAAGAAACTTCATCTGTACCTGATAAATAAGCACATTCAGGTCTTGAGAACACTATTTACATGTAAATGAAGGTATCAGATTTTAGCTTTGGTTTTCAAGCATGGTTTTGCACAGTTCTAATGTAAGTACAGCTCAGCTACATATTACCCAAATTGAAACCTTTAACTTTAGTTCTATTGCCTGGAGAGCTAGACAATGGCACTGCACAGAAAATACTGCAGCTCCCCAGCAAACATACCACCTACTGAAATTAGCACAACACTTTCCTCATTGACCAAATAGAACAGTTCTAAGTAATTCCTGTGACTCAACAGCATCAGTTTTGATGTAAGGTCAGCTTTTGATACCTTCTGGGTCTCATCCTTTTTTTCCTGCTTTAGAATATCTGTGAGGTTAATCAACTTCTCCATGGCCTCCACCTGCCTGCTCAGGTGCTTCAGGTACATTCCACACGCTCGGCAGTAGGACTCCAGAAGTAAACCAAACCTCTGACTGACAGTTTTGTTGTGCATTTCAGACCTACACAGGGAGGAAGAACAGTTACAGCTTAGAGACAAGACCACTCAGAGGTGCCAAAAATGAAGCTGTACTTGTGACATCTTCATAGAGCCCTAAAATACATTCCCTCAAACAATCCCCCTGCCTTATCCTTGATGACACCAAGGCAAGTAGAAAACTGAGAGCACAGCTAAGATGCCTTGCTTCTATTTCTGGTCTGATTACACCAGCTTAGAACAGAATTTTTAGGTGACCTCTACCTACAACCCAATATGTTGCAGACTGAGCTATCAAGCTCTATAAGAAGCCTTTAATAAAAAAGTAAAGTTTTTAGTAGTCTTTTTCAAAGCTTTACCTTGTTGAATTGGGTGGCTTTCTTTAGGTCTCATATATTTGTAAAGTTTTCTGGAAAGACTGATGGGGCATCAGGCAGCTAACAATATGGGAGGCTTTCAGCCTCAGACTAGTCTCAGACTAGTCTCAGGCTTTCAGTCTCAGACTACCTTGTTTTCAGAATAAACATCATTAGATAAAAAGAAGTACAAATCTAAGTACTATTAAGTAGCTTTTGAAACTGCAAGGCATGATTTCTATTACCAAACTATGTATCCAAACTCTTAACCAATATAACCCAATCCTTATTTAAAGTGGTAATATTTTTCTAGAAAGGACTTTTAGTATATCAAACCTTTAGAACAACTAATTGTTTAGAGCTAGTAGAAAGCCCACCACCCCTTAACATGACAATAAGCTTACTTTAAATGCCAAAAGAAGAAGTGTCCTATCCTTTGATTGGTCAGTGCCTTCTTCAGTAAAAATCTCACAAGCTGATTATCTAAATACTGCTCATATTTCAGAACCTAGTTAAGGATAAAGAGAAAATTTTAAAAAATCAGATGCAGTTATTATTTCCATGAACAATATACAGATTAAAAGCAGTTAAATAAAAAGCCAGCTATGTTTTACTTTTTTTTTTTCTGGAATGACTGATCTTGGTATTAATATTTTCATGTGTTAGGCTTTGAACAATATATGCCAACTGTTCACTGGCTGCCTCTATTTCAGGAACTTACCATCTGATGCTTGCTTTACTGTTACCAAATATTTTAGCCTCATATTGCTCAAAATTTTGAGAAGATGCTTCTGCTCATCCTTTCCCATATGTTAGGACAGCTGAAATAGCTGCCTGTTCCAGTTGGTGGAACAGTTTTGCATCTCTTCAGAATGCTGGCATTTAGTACCAACAAGCAAAACCACAGCACTACAGAAAAATTAACATTTCATCTCCTAAATAATCTGCAAAGCAAACACACTTTTAATGACCTCTTTTTCACAACAACTTAACTTTTGCTGTGTTTTAAGCCTCTGTGATCACTGAACATACACAAGCCAACAAACATGCCAAAATATGCTCAGTACCTGTACCAGCTGGATTAGGTACTGGGACAGTTTGTCATCTGTCAGGGACTTCTCCAGACACCGAACTGCGAAAGCTCGCACCATGGGGTCGGGGTAATTGCAGTCCAGCAGCTCCATGGCCTGCTCTGGTTTGATTGAGGGCCAATCCTTTACCAAGCAGTACATCTGTGGGCAAGAAGAACAAGCACATTACACCTTTGCACTGGTCAGGAAGAAGCTGTAACACACAGGCATTGGACAGCATTGGCAGACACAAACTGCAGCTGAGTAGAAGCTGTTTACTTGCTGGTCCTCGCAATCAACAGTCTGGTATTAGCTGACAGTTGACTTTGTTGTTTTATCCACTCTAAAAAGAATGAAAACAAAACTTCACATTTAACTGTAATTGACAAGTTGGCAACATAAGAAGGATTCAAGTAATGCCAGCAAGAAGAAATCTTAAGGCCAGACTGAGCTAAAGAACAAGAACTATGGACCAGAGACACCTGTCAATCACAGTGGCAACTCTGACTATTCATTCAATGTATCATGAACACATAACGTGCTTTTAACTTCCAGAATTTTTCTTTAAAATAACATATTTTAAATCTCCTTCAAAACCTAACACTTCTTCAGTGCTTTATGTTACCTGGGCCACTTCATCTCTAGAATTCCACTTGACAGACAGAAGTAATTTGGGTAGAATTTCTGGAGTATTCACACAATAGTGTCTGCAAAAGAGGAAAAAGTTGCATGTAATAAACAAAACTTTTGTTTTGATAACCATCAACTGTGTCCCCAAAGCCTTGCACCTTTTTCTTCCTTTGTCAGCAAGGTGCTGTCAGGATCCATCCACGCAGGTAAAACTGCAGTAATAATAAAAATGGGAACTCATTCAACAACTTGGTTTTCTCCACAGAATTATAACCAAACCACACAATGCAGAATGCTTCACAAGCCTTGTCTAAAACACCAACTTCTCAGCACAAAAGAAAAGGGAGCAAAACCCATGACAGATTCGGAGCGAATGGGGTGAAGTTTGATGATGCCAATAAGGTTTTTTCTTTGGTTTGGTTTTTGATTTGCAATACCTGTGTCTCCAGAGGAAGTCCTTCTCTTGCTCAGTGATTTCAGACAAAGGGTCTCGGGTACAAATGGCTCGCAGTTGCTCCTTGTCACTCTCTGTTAATTCACTATCCCGAGCTATTCTGTTACTCTGCAGAGACAGTGGCACTTTAGCCCTCCACACAACTCCTTCTATTGCCAAACCACACACATGAAATACAGTATTTTAACACACAGCAACCACTACAGCCTGTGTCATGCAATACTATCTTGCTGTATTCACTTGTTATAACTGAGAGCTTAAAATTTAGAAAGAAGATGAAAGACTAGGCCTTTGATCTCTACAACTGCTTTTAGTCACTGCAGGCACAAGAAGAGGCACATTTCAACTAAATCAGCTGTGAGGAGGAATAGCAGCAGTTGACATCTGATGAATGACACAATGCAACACAAAGTGAGACTGGTCATCTTTGACCCCAGCTTGAGATTGCTGAGGGCTGCTGAAAGGAGTGAAAAGGATTTGGAACTGAAAAAGCAGAACATGTGGGATGAAAACAGGTAAATAAGGGGTAGAATGCTGTAAGAATGCCTGAGTGACAGGAAGATGGATAATATTAAAATACAATTAGTGTAAGACATTTCCCAAATAGCACAGAAAACAGAACTGCTACAAGCAGGAATTAACTATGTTGTCAGTGACATGAGCTTATCCTCCTCATCATTTTTTCTTTGTGCCAGATGAAACAAAACAATGAGTTGAGAGTACAGAAGCCTAGGTAAAAGGCTGGAGAATGTTATTTACCAAGACGACAACTGTCCTTAAGCATTTGTTAAGACCCTGCTCAGTCACAGCATAAACAGCAGAAATGCTACTCTATGATGGACCTCCTGCTGAGTATCAAGAGAAATCCAATGTCCAGAGCCTGTTGTTCAGAATACACTGGGACAGAAGTGCTGCAAACACCCCCAGAATTCCCACTCTGGAAGCTCCTGCCACCTCCACGCGCGCCGGCACAGCCAAGCTCCCACCACAGAGCTCTTCTTCACACAGAGCTCCTTGGGCAAACCCAAGGCTTTGAACCAGCCTCCAGAGGAAAATCTAAAACACACCAGCCAATTTCACAGCCTTGGCTTTAAATAAAGAGCATTTTTAGCTTTACTGTTTTTCTGTCTTTACTTCTTTTCATTATCCAAAAAAGTGCTTTGAACAAAGCTCCAAACCTCACCAAAAAGCCAATTGTAATGCATGAGTTCTGTTTGTGGAAAAAGTGAGATAAAGGGCTACACCCATGGGTATGTCCACCGATTCCCTTAAAATTCCCTGTGCTTGTGGTCATAACTACTCCATAAAACAGACAGGAAAGAGTTCTAAGCCCCTTTGGGTTACACAGGAAAGCCTAACTATAAACATGAAACTGCAACAAAGAAAAACAGTATCATTGAAGGAGAATTGAAACTTTTAAAAAAGTTAAACTAAGTAGTTTAACACCCAAATTAGTGATACAAAAATGTCAAAAACATAGTAAAACAGTTTCTCTTTGGAGTGTTTTGGTTGGTCAGTGAAGCATTAGGTCACTTTACTGGTAATATAAAGTAAGGAGAACATATTGCCCATTTTACCAAACACACAAAAAAATTAATTTTTAGATTTTACAGTAAATGAAGATGTAAAAAAAAGAAGTTTTGTTACTGGCACATTGAGTAAAATAAAACAGTAAATAATACTTTCCTATTTGAATAGCTAATCCTAGAGGGGGAGTTTGCCTTACCTGCCCTGCGTAGCTGTAGTTGAATCCCAGTTCCCGTGAAATTGTCCAATTTGCATGTTCCTCAATCACTGTCATATCTGGAAACTTTACAGGGTTGCTAAACCAATCAAATTCCAGCTCTAAGCATGGAGTTTCCTAGGTCAAGGAAATTCAAATTACTTTTTCTGCAGAATGACAGCAACCAGAAGAAAGCATATTTTGGAAATGCACTCTTAAGGGGGAAGCTGGCATGCAAATACCTTATTTGGATTTGATCCAGTAACACCAATAGGATTCAACAAATCCTCCAGCCCATGAGGTACTGCCCAAAGATTCAAAGCCATTTTCCCAGATACCAGAGTGTCTGTGTAATCGAACATGTTTATATTTCCCCAAGCCAATGGACAGTGCTCCTTAAAGAGATTAAAATATGATTTTTTTCAGTATCATCTATGGATTACTGCAGAGCGAGTCAGGAGAAATAACATTTTCACCCCAGATCAAGTTGTTACATTCCCAGATCAGCAGAAAGCAAGTTTTGGAAGCTGTGCCATGTTTTTCTAGGAATGGCTGTCATGGCAGCCCTTTAACAAAATGATACTAAAAGAATTGTAAACACATGTATACATCTTCCTCACACCAGAATAAGTCAGGATGATGAAAAAAGTTTTTCTGACAAAGAGATTTTTTTACCAAGTCCTGTAGTGACAGAACAAGGGGCAACAGTTTTAAACTTGAGGCGAGCATTTTTAGATTGGACAAAAGAAATATGGTTTTATGATAAGGTTAGTCAGACACTGGCACAGGCTGCCCAGAGAAGCTGTGGCTGCCCCATTCCTGGAAATGTTCAAGGCCAGGCTGGATGGGGCTTGGAGCAATCTGGGCTAGGGGAAGAGGGGTGGAACTAAATGATCTTTAAGGATCCCTTCAAACCAAATCATTCTGTGAGGTTCACAGATCTGCTCGTAGACAAACACCCTCAAACCCACAATGTAATGATGCTGCTGGCTAAAAATTAAATGTTGCATGTAGATTCTTAAAAATTACTATTTGAGATCTTGCATTAAATGCTAAAGGAATAAAAAAATTCTTTACTTGAAAGTTCAACTCTAAAGGTACAAATATTGTCCTTTAAAAATACATAGGTTAGTAACACGGGTTTTGAAAATAAATTTTAAAAGCACTTCCACCTCAAAACACCAACACTGGTCTTCATGTCTGGCAATGCAGCATAGGTATGAGTTACAGTGCTGAACTGATAAGCTTTTTTCTGTGTTGTTCAATTTCCAAACACACACACACAAAAAAAAAAACAAAAACAAAACCACCCAAACAAATCCCACAAGGAAAGAAACACCCCTATTTTAATCAGATTCAAATCAAACAGATTCAAATCAAACATTGCACTAAGAACTCACTGCCAGGACAGCATTTACCAAGTATCTTCCCAAACCTGATGGAAGTAGGTTTGGCTCATTAGAGCAATAAATCCATGAGGTGTTTTACCTCCTTAGCACCCTTGCGGCCTTTAACAGAGCAGATGGAAAGGCAGAGCCGAGCAGCACGCGGGAGATCAGGAATGTACATGTCATACAACAGCCACTCATTCCATCTGCAAGAGTCAAAAGGCACAATTAAACCAGGTTAGAGGAGACATCATTCACTAACCATAAGCAGAACCAAAACCAGAAGGCATTTGTTATATTCCTAAACTGTGTATTTGCGTACAGAACACACTTTCTTACTGAAAAAGGGTCCCCATGTGTGCATTTTACCACACTCACTGCTTTTGGGAATGGAAACTTCCCCAATTGCATTCTAGCCCCAACACTGTTTAAAAAGCCATGTTAGGTTCAATTCCTGGAACCTAAAGATAATGGATTTGCATATATGCTACACTGATATAAGGTTTAGCTTGTGAAAGAGCTTTCCCTTCAGGGGAAAAAGGCAACTGGGAAAAAGAGCTTTCAAAACCAAACTAAACTTCAACTGTTGGAACATAAAAAGATATCTGCAAGATGGGGATAGAACATGGAAATCCAAAGCAATATTCCCAAGTCAAATATTTTTCTATTTACGATAGTAATAATAGCACAGATTGGTTCTACAGGAATAGTTTGATTTTGTTTTCATGAACTTCTCTAAGCAGAATTTAGCTCTCAGTTGGTAGAACTGTGCTTTTGAAGAGGAACTTCTGATCCAGTTTCTTCCCCTAAGCAGATTGTCATACAGAATTTTCTCAGTTGAAAGAGAAAGCAGCTTCCAATGACAGCATTAATTTTTCAATGTATCTGTAGCTACTGAAAGCAATTTTACAAAGAAATAACTGTGAAAGCCCTTCTCTAAGAATAAAGAAATTGGCAGATAAACTTTAATTCACTTTTCTTATGTGTTCATTTCATATAATACAGATCTGTGTGACCATATCCATAATTTCAAGGCATAACCTACACCACCTTTCCAAGATTTTATCTCTAAAATAGTTGAAACCATCAGCTCAAGTACAGCAGAATTCGGGGCAACTCAGGAGGAGAGCCTATTTTTCACCAGCTATGTATATTATTAGTCCTTTAATTATAAAACCTAATCATGTTCATAGAAAATGTACAGATAAAAATTAGAGTTTCAAAAATTATTATTAAAGACATGAAGTCAGAAAATGCAAGCAAAGAATTACTTCTGCAGATATACTTTGCATCTAATCTTAGCAGGTGCTGAAATTTCACACCTCTTCATTAGTTACAGTCATGAGAACAGGTGGCTAAAAGATGTCCCTAATATTTATATATGCTCATATAAAACTTCTTTTTGCACTTGTAAGTTCAGGTGATTCATTTTTTCCCAGGTAATATTGATGGTTTGTCAAACATCCTAAAAATATATTCTATACTATGCTATTATGTGCAAGACAAAATGCTTGTGTTTAAATTAAATGAATGCTATTTGTATATTTATAGGGTTATGTAATATATTTTTATAAAACTTGAGGTAAAGGATTCTCAGCAAGGAGCTCTACCTGATTAATGGCTAAGTGGAGCCTTTACTCCTTCAGTGCTATCATTTATGATGCCCTGAAAGTCAGGTTCACTACAGTCACTCAGGTATTCATCTTACCTGGGATTAGAACAAGGTACCCTCTGAGTATTCACATTGTCACACAAAGGTTCCCCTCCATGGTAGATACCTGTCCTAACATAAATCTGAAAATAACATCCATATTAGTCTTTAAAATGTTACTATAAACAAATTTTTTCATTGCAGTCAACACATACCATGATTACAACACATTATCCTTTCATTTTCAGCAAGTGAAAAACAAAACCAAAACTGAAAACTAAACAGCTCCACCACTCCTCAGATTAATTCATGCTCTGTTGGGTGCTTATAAGCATATCCTTCCACTAAAAGTGATTTGGTCTTTTTCCTCATTAATTGCAAAACCAGTTCTTAAAAATTACAGTAACAAACTTGAAATGAACACTAAAAAACACCCCTGGAATTTATTCTCCATTCTTCCTGTGCCAAAGTGTTGTGAAAGGAATTTCAAGGAAAGAGAGCCAGGGTTGTAGATGTCTTCAACGGAATTGAACCCTACACCTGCTTTTTGTCCCCTATTACACCACACCTTTATTTCCATAAACAAAGATAGCATCCTCTCATCAAAAGCACTCTCAGTTACTGTAATACATTCTTAAACATAATTACTTAGAAGACAGATAAGAACATTTCTTTTTCCATCCATTACAACCTCTGCTGAAGTGCTATGCAAACTGAGGCCTGCTCCTACCAGGCAGAATATTTACCTAATTACCACAACTCATACTTTTTAAGCAGTATAGAAAAGTTTCCAGATGCTAAAACATGGGTGTGTTCTTTGGAATTAAATATTCCAATTTAAGTAAAAGAGTGGTATCATTTTCTATCGTAAAATACGATCCTTTTCCAATGTCAGAACAGAACATCTGGGGGGAAACCATGAGCTGCTGAAAAGCCACAAGTGATGCCATACCTTGTCTATGTCTCTAATGTTCACATTTACATAGGTAGCACAGAGAATCCTTATTCTGAGAGCACTGTTGATAGTCCAGAGGGATTTGGTGGTGGCCTCTCCGTTCATGTAGGGCGTGGCCGTGGAGATGCGCCTGGAGTAGGAGGGCATGGTGAAGGTGTCCAGGGGCAGCTGTGTGTACAGGCTCTCCTTGGCCATCAGCATCAGGTTGGGCATGCGGCCAAGCATGATGCAGCTCCTTATGTACTGCAAGGAAACAACCAAAGTGCTGTGTCTTTTCAAAGCCTTAAGTCTTGGTAATGGAAACCTAAAGATACTTGGGGAGACGGGAAACTGAAAGAGCTCATCAAGTCCTGCATGCACACCCTGCACGGTGATAGCAGGTACAGCATCCAGCAGTTTGGACACGTTGTTGGGTAGGGTCACACAGCTACACCTCATTGTTTTGAGATGTGAACATCTACAACAATGGAAGGCTAAACTGGAGAGAGAGACAGGAGCTGAAAAAAACATCAGCTGGGTTTCTTGTAGAGCTCCTTAGCCCCGGCACAGCGCAGCACAGAGCAGATGGATTTGAGCTGCTCCTGGAAGCAATTGAGCTGCTTTGGAACAGCAGGGGCTGTACCAGCCTGTGTGCAGCACAGGTAACTGACAGTGCCAGTCCCAGGCTGGGAGCACAAGGTACACAGCAGACACGCTCATTTTTGGTTCAGGTGTGCTCATTACCTTATATTCAGCACTGATCCTGACACACTTCACCTGTCCATTCAGGTCTGAGTGCTGAGAGCATTAGTCTGGCAACACTACCACAAAACACAGGGTGTTAGGACAGGTCCAGCCTGGAGTTAATGAGCAGGCTCTGCTGGGGCACAGCAAAGGCAGACCAGATGCTTCTGAAGAAACCACGCTAGATCAAATAGGTCTGGTGTTTGATCTTCAGATGACTCTGCAAAATTATTCATGTATGCCTGCACTTGTTCCCCAGCTCCCAGAGTACAGAGATACTTTTCCCATTATTCAGGATACCCCACCCCTCCTCTCCTCCACTGCTCTGAAGATCAGATTGTCAACCATTTTAGCTGAAGGAATGGGAGCAGTTTATTACAACAATACATTCCTCCAAGAGGAAGCAGCAGCAGCCTGCCAGGAAATCTACAGGGTAACGTGTGCTCCAGAGAGGGCTGCTCAGATGCTCCTCTGTCCCATGTTCTGTCTCACACTCCCAACACCAACAAACACAGGCACTGAAGGACAGACAGACACATGGAAGACTCAGCAATGATTTTTGTAGTGCTGGAAGTCTACATTTTTTATGTTATTAAAGTAATGATAAAGCTGTAACAGGAAAACAGTTTTCTCTTTTACCACCCCTTTAGGACAGGATTTACAGTAGTAATTGTTGTTCCATAATTTACAATCTGATCAAATTTCCTGTTTCATTACATCAGCACCATTAAAATATAGCTCATCTCTTGCCATTAAAAATCTAGGATATTTCTGAAAGTACCTACCTTTGATTTTACACTAACATTAGAGGGAAACATTCAAAGAAGGAAAATTACATGAGTGATACAAATTCTAGTTCAAACTACCTTTTCTCCCTCCTCTCCCTTCTGAAGCACATGGATTAGCCAATTTGTGCACACACTGTCACTTCCTATGATTTGGATTAATATAATGAAAAAGCCAGACCTAATACTGATCATTTTCCTCCCAACAAAATTGGATTATTTTGGTGTAGTTCAAAAGAAATCCTTTATGTTACTCACCTTATACTGGCTCAGTGGACATTTTTCTAGCAAGTATTCATCACAGCCACAGACTTTTAAAATATATTTGCCCTGGTACTCCAAGACACAAAGTTTCAGTTGTTCAGATGACAGCAACATACTTCGAGTTTTCTTCCTAATTGCTTCAGCAATAACTTGCTCAGGCACACAGTCATGATTGATTTTTAAGGTGTATTTCTGCTTATCATTGTTTGGGGAGACTATTACCCAAATCACCACTATAATTTGCCCTGGAATAAAGGCAAAATAATGTCAGGCCTATAATTTTCAATGCAGTTTCCAATCAAAAAGCACAAACCCAAAATAACCCCCAAACCAAACAACTCCCACAGCTCCCCAACAGAGAGATTTGCTTTTAGTATTAAAAAAAGATGTAAACAAGATTCACTGCCCAAACTGAGTGAGGGTTTATAATTTCTGCAAGGAACTAGATGCCTTATTTTTGACTGTAGTGCAAATTCACATTTTTAGCCCTGAAGTTAAGAATATTTTTATTAACTGAAAACTGCTATTTTGCCTTCAAGAAAACAGCAGTAACTCTTTGATATTTGAGGACTGCAAAGTAACTCAGTGATTCAGCAGCATTTAATTCCAGATATCTGAATGCCATAGAAAACTGCAAAGCCAACAAGCTGTTCCCACCCACTAAAAAAGACACATCTATTTACTGAGTTATATTTCAAGATTTAGTTAGAATAGCACAAATTTAAATATCCTTTTGAATGTGTAGTCCATCAAGAAGATTATTCTGAATAACTTAAGGTGTAAGATATTGCTGGAGTGTACTAAACACAGCACATAAAACAGCAATCTGCCTAAGTCAACAGCTGTACTCTTTGATTTCAAACACTGAAAATAGTTTCTGCTGTAAATATTGCCCTTACCTTTGTCTAGTTTGTTGTATATGTGTTTGGGGAGCTCAGCTGAGGACTCTACATTTGGAGGATAGACATACAGTGCTCTGCTGTGCGGGGCATTGGCATCTCGCAGATCCACGGCTTCTTTACACACGTTCAGAATGTTTCTTCTGAAGTCTTGTACTTCTGGATCCTTGACCATGTCAAACTCACAGACAGGCATGCCAATAGCAAAACCTACAGCATTGGAGCAGCATGAGGATATAATTGTAATTGACAAGTAGAGCTAAAAATTTCTTCAATCAGTCACAAGAAAAAGCCAACAAAGCAAAACACAGCCTAAAATATGTGCCAACTTCTACGTGCATAAGTAATTGTTTTGTATCGTTCAAGAACTACACAGTTCTAAAGTTAAGTGCACTCAGCAGACACAGAAAAGGTTAGAAAACAGGTGTACATTCCCTGAAGATCCTGGAAGCCTTAAATCACTGCTCTCACAGCCAACATTCCTCCTGGAGGAAAGGGACCAAGACTCAACTTCCTTTGAAGTCAGCACAGAGTTTCCTAAGGAGACCAGAGGAGCTGTGAAATTTGATTTTTTTCTCAAACCCTGGCAAGATTATTGGTAGCTATTAGGACCATAATCAACTTTGCTTACAACAGAATGACAGCTATTAATTTTTTTTTTAATGACCTACATTATTTAAGAACTGCAGTGAGCACTCCAAGAGACACTGAACTTAAGCTCTTTGACACAGATCCATATAATAACAGTGCATTTCTTTCAGGTCCTCAGTCTCAGATGTAATTCCATTTACTTTAATGGGATTACTTGGATAAATCATCATTTATGCATGAGTGTTCAAATGGAAACTTTCAATTGCCATGTTGCATGGTTACCTAACCACTGCCCTCCCCAAGTCCTGAACACGTTGAGCTTTACAAAACAGAAGTAATTTACTTATTATGCATTCGTCACAATTAAATCATTTAACAATTAGTAGTACCTCAGAACAAGTATTTCCAGTTGACAAGTCTCTGCCACTGCAGTACACATTTGTTAGCAATGAAACAAGAGTGTGTATGTTTGTACTGCCACAATTTAAGTCTTAACCAAGATGTTGGAACAAATGCCAGATTCCCTGTGCTTCCACAATGGATCATGAAAAATCATAAGCTACTCCAGAGATTATTCAAAACATCAATTTGTCTTGCCTTTGCATCTCCAACGTCAGGTGTTTTTTTCCCTCCTCTTCCTATGCTCTCTTGTCAGAATGGGGAAGAAGAAAGGTGAAAAAACCTAGTTTCTGAAATTTGACTTTATAAGCAAGCTAGAGCAGTATTAAAATCCGTGTCCACAAATGTGGTTTAAGATTTGTAGTTAAATCCAGAATTTACCATTCTGTAAACTCCAAAATAAATTATAACTGACTTCCCAAATAATAGGACAGGCATTGCTCTGTAATAATATGAAATCCTGCTAAAAAAAGACGAGCAAAAAGATACCCTCTAACCCACAGGCAACTACAAATATGCTTTAAAAGCCAAGGTGAATGAAACAGATCAGAAAACAGGAGTTAAACTCACTGACTATAAATATTGGCTTTACCATGATCAGCATCTTTGGACATTTGATGCAACAGTTGGCAGTTATGAAATGTGACAGATACAGGTGACAAACACGACCCATTTCTGTTTTTTTGAAGAGGATAATCAGTTAAACAATGTTTAAAAAAAAAAAAAAGATAATCTCACCTATTTCTCTATTAAGAATCTTTTCTTCTCTGTTACCAACTGGTTCAATAACTTTTAGGAAAGGCTGAAACAGCCGCAGGTCACAAAGTCTCCGTGTCTCATCGAAAAACTCTTCCCTCTCTGCTTCTTGTGTAACACTTACAAAAATGTAAGAAGATTCATCTTGAAGGAGCTGATAGAGAGGGTACTTCCTTGCTTCTTTAAAGAGTTCATGTTTAATAGTCAGTAAGGTGGCCTCACGGAGGCATTCTAGAGTCACTATCATTCCATTTGGGAGGAGACACTCCACCAGGATCCTGGGGGGCATCAAGTGGATGCCCCATAGTTCACCAGATGATGGCCGTGGAGGCATTTTTAAGTCTTGGGGTAACTTTGTACTTCAAGCTTTTCAAGCAGTGATTCGTACGTGTAAACCTGAGTGAAAATCAGAAATTTAGATGTCAAAATTTAAAACAAAAACATCACCAAGAATTTCAGATAAAATGGTTCAAAAGCCACTTAAAACTGCAAAAAATATTTAGGGCCGTATTTTACATTCATAAGAAAGACTTGATAAAAATAAGCCTAAGAACTTGTATTTGAATCTAAATATCTACTCAGTCAAAACAGTTAATACTAGTTTGGAAAAATGCCAATAGACATGCAGTCTTAAGAACAGAGGAACTTTTTTTATCTGAACTTTTAATTCATTAATAGAACACTTCAATAGCAGAGGGATGAAAATACCTAATACTCAAATTATTATAGAAATTTTTAACCAAATCTCAAGCCAAGTTCTTCGGTTTTAATTTGGAAAGTGAAGCATTTATTATAATTTGGATGAGACAAACCATCAGCTCTTTTAAGTTTAGCTAAACCAAGGCTTCCACATTTAAAATTTTTTTTCTCATCTCAAACCTCTAAATATTGAAACAACACTTACATTATAGTTATAAATATTTACTAAAAGCTCTAAACTTGATTTTAAGAATCCATGCACACACAAGACTTGGCCATAGCTGTTTCAGATCAGTATAAGCTACTTACACCAACAACAAACCCTTTTTTCCATTAATGAGACAGAAGAATTGAGCCCCACTAACACTTTGTAGTTGGGCTTGTTTTATTTAGCGCCAATGCCCTGTTCCAGTTCTCTTTGGCAGCTGCATGAATGTCCCTGCCAAGCCAAAGGAAAGGAGAGGAACACGTGTGACCCTCTATCTGTGCTGCTCTGGCCATCTTAGAGCAGAGGAAATGAGTATGAGAAAGAGAGAAAATGAGAATGGGACAGAGTATGAGAAAACCAGAATCTGGACAGAGCAGAGATGTTTTATAGCCCAGTGGGTGAGGGGAGATGCCAAAAAGAGAGCAGAGCTACCCAGCAGGCACACAGTGATACTTCACCAATAAACACTCCTAATCCCTACCTATTTTTAATTTCTTTAACCAGAGGCAATATTTGTGTATTTGCAAAAGAAATGCGGTTTGCTCAGAATGTTTTCACATACAAACTGCTGGCATCCTGTGACAAGACTGAAGAACACTTCATGTTACAAAATATTTGGTCTATACTGGAATCCTGATACTTTCACACAGCATCCTAGATTTTTCTGTAATGAAACAAAGCTGCTTATCTGTGCATTAACTGCTCTTAATTTTGGAGAGATCCATCACAGAAGCACAGAATGTTAAGGGTTGGAAGGGACCCTAAAGAGTATTTTATTCCAACTCCCCTGCCATGGGCAGGGACATTTCCACTATCCCAGGGTGCTCCAAGCCCTATCCAACCTGGCCTTGGACACTTCAGGGATGGGGCAGCCACAGCTTCTCTGGGCAGCCTGTGCCAGGGTCTCACCTTCCTCACAGAATTTCTTCCTAACATCTACCTAGCCTAAATTTACCCTAATTCAGTTTGTACCCATCACTCCTTGCCTTATCACTGCAGTCACAAACCATCTCAGGATTGCCCCTGTATCTCAGTTTTCTTAACAACAGAAAGGAAGGGAAACCCACAAGCCAAAGGCTTCCCATGTCTTCTGTTTGATCAACTTTCTGAAAGCTCTCACTGTGAAAAAGCAATGGTTGCAAAGCTTGCCCTTTCCTCAGCAAATTTAAAAAATATGTATTTATATAAAAATATATTTCTGTATATATTAATTAAATTATGTACATACACAATTCCTGTATAACATTTTATATATAAGTAAAGAAAAAGTGATCCTCCCTGCTGCATTAGCATTTCTTTTCTAAAAAGTTTTCTTCCAAGTACATCCAGTACCTGCTCTTGCCACGCTTCAGGTTCTTACAGAGAACATCAGAATGAAAATGATGTTTTCCCAAATCCACTGCTTCCTAAGCAACTCTGAGTAGCAATAGGGTTGTCTTTTTTAATCCCTCCTTTGTAGTTGCAGTTGGGGCTTTTAAAAATATCCACAAAAGTGCCACTGCAGATTTAGAAAAATGCTTTTCCACTACCACCTCATGCATATTTAGGAACACTTTGCAACTGACTTCTTTTTAAGAAAGAGCTTAAAGAAGCTGTTTTATTTCCCTCATCATTGTGATAGCCTCAGCGAGCGGATGCTGAAATGGAAAGCTCTCAGCACACACAGTGTATTTACAGAGACAAAATTGGGAAGCTTACCAATTGCAAAACATTACCAGTGAACCCAAATAACACCATTCAGAGTAACTTGGAGGGCTCCAAACCACAGATAACTGTCCTCAGCTCACACATAAAACGAAATACACAAGTTAAATGGCATCTTTTTGATCAGGCAAAGCATGAACAAGGTTCCCTCTCCATATCACTGAATCACATGCCTATTTATATTTCTTAACTGCAAACACAGGGAGAAGCACATCACTGTTATGGCACAAACCAGCACAAAGCCCCCAAACAAACAAGAATAAGCAGTCATATGAGCTTTCCTGTCCACACACACACAATGATAGTACAGATGGACCTCAACCAAATTAAATATTCACAACACAGACTCAGTCTATACCAGCAGCCTTTTAATTTCAGTTCCACCATCCCGCTGAGGCTCTTCTGAACCATGAGAGCCCATTTTCAGCCTGCCCAAGGCGTGTGTTCTCACTCCTCACCCTGCTGGCACTGGGGCTCCCTGAGCCAACTGGTTACAGGTCAGATGGACAGCAGAGGCAGAGAACAACTCACTTTCCCTTTCTTGTGCTGCCTTCTATTGCTTTAGCTCCTTCCTGAGATCCCCATGGAGCCAGTCTAATGCAGGTCTGCACTGGGGAGCTGCCTGACTGCAGCAGGGCTGGGCAAGAGCAGCTGCAAGGATGGAGCCTCCTTCCACTGCAAGTTTTCCTCCCTCCCTACCAGCAACAAAAAAAGGAGTGGGGGACACACATACATCAAAAAATGTAAATCCTTTTAGCCAAGCATCTCTTCAAAATAAACATCAGCCTTGGCTTCCTTAAAAATTCAAACCTTAAATGATAACTCAATACCTTTTCTTTAAAAACCTGCAAATAGTCCAAATGTGACATCCCAAAATCTACAATTTTTAGAGCAACTGCACCAAGACAGCAGCTTTTGTTTCAGGCTGGGATACAGACATGTGCTGGGATGGTGCATGCAGTCACTGTGTGCACATTCATTTCACTTGCACATGTAAGCACGCCTCCAGGGTTTGGATTTGGAAAGCAAGAATGTAAACAGAAACAGTTTTGAAGTATAGCTGGCAGCTTGTGTTTCTGTGTACACTTTAAAATCTGGAAGGCTGCCTGGAATAAATAGAATCAATTATGTTCTTCGACAGTAAAAGAACTGTAATTTTAAGGGAATTCTAGAGAGATGTTATTTAAATCAAACTTCCAATGAACACTTCATCACATCTGCAATCCCTGACCTTCTTAAATCACCTTAAACATTTTTTTCCTGCCAAAAGCTTTGGGACATCTGGATTAGCACAAAAAAATCTCTAGTTTTGAGATTCCATTCAAAAAGAATAAACATACATGAGGGAAGACAGCAGGAAGATAAACATGCCTTCCATAATACTTGCTTCCAGATACACTTAGCATATGAATGCTAATTTATATAACCTATTTTCTTATAGGATAGAAATTAGCTATCATCTGATATAGATGGTATAGTTTCTTATTAAGAATATGAGATTCCAAGATTAGAAAATTTGGTTTCAGTAAACTGTGACAGTTTTGTCACCTCATAGATGAAGACATGCTCTGCACGTCAGGGGGTCAATCTGGGGGAAAAAATATTGTTGTTCACTTTAGCAGACATAGCCTGTCTGTCATCAGCACAAGTACCTATAGTTACTTTTGAGGTTCTGCAAGAAGTTCTTCCCTCTCTAAAGTACCAACTAGCAAGAAAAGTAGCAAGCATACAAGGGAGCAAGAAGTGCACTGTGCTGTAATATTGTATTGAAGTATAAAGTATGGGATGCTTATGCAAAGAGGTACACACATCCCAGTGACTGAACACTGAACAATCTGCACTGCTCTACACATCAGCCAGGGTTTCAAACCCCATTCAAAAGGACAGACTGAACACTCGATACAATTTTATCAGCCCACGTTTGAAACTGAATGAGTCATTCAGCAAACTGCCACACTTTAATTGAAGTCCATTAGTTTCTCCAGTCACAAGACAAATCCCATTACACTGTTTTTACAGACAGGATGTAGCAATGTTTTATAATATTTTGCGGTATCTTTGGTATCAGAGAGCTGCTCATTAGGATTTCTGTCTGGATTTGATTTCTTTTCCAGGCAGAAGTTTCCTTTAGACTCCTAGCATTGCCTTCTATTCATTTAACAGTCCAACAGTTTATGATCCTGATTTACTGTGTACTCATCTGTAGGTTAAATGATTTTCCTGATTCTCTATCACACTGACAGAAGTATCAATTACAGGTAGGACCCCAAATAAGCTTTTATAAAGTACTGTGGAATCCCTGAAATAGAAGCTGTGAGTTTGTACAAATAAAGGAGTTCCTGGAACAAGAACAACACTTTTCAGAATGCAAAGGACATTTCAACCTCTCTAAATGCCAAAATGCTTTATTCTCACCATCAGACAGATCAGGCATTCTAAAACATGAAGAAAACTGGACAGAGTTGTCTGTCTATTTTTGCTGCTGTCCAAACCTGCTGTGTGGTGACAGTAAGACTGCCCCAGACTAGGTATTTTCAGTACTGTCCTTTTGTTCTTCCCGTTTGCCAAGCTGGCACTCTTCCAGAATCCAGGAAGACAAGTGCTAAGATGTCTGAAACTGTCCTCCATGAAAACATGATTATACACAAACTGTTAAAAATACTGCTTTGTTCAGAATAGCAAACAGCAGACTGTTGCATTGCAGGCGTGTCTGATTTCATACGTATTGCTGTCGTCCTTATTTCCCAGAAAACCTGCAGATACCCGGAACTCCTTATCTGATCACAAACAGCAGCCCAAGGGAAGCAAACAGGAGGATTTAACACTATCAAAAACATCTTAGCATTTAGCTTCCTTCTGAAACAGGCAAGTATTTCCAAACACTACCAATTTTATTTGTAGTTACCCATTTCTTCCGCCCTTCAAAACCAGTGCTGAGTACATCTGCCTTCTTCTAGACAGAGCTAAAGACCCCTAAAATTATTGGCAATATCAGCAGAATAATAGTATTGCTGAAATACTGGATCTTTTTTTTCCTGTAAATGCAAAAGCTCCCTAGAAATTAGTGAAAAGCAGTTTCAGTTTAGTTACACATGAGAATAGGGGGTGGCTACGTTTCAGAGCTGTTCTCTTTAAAGTTATCTTACATCCAGATTTTTTTTCAGAATACAATATTCTCCTAGTGACTCTCAGATGCTATGAATAAAATAAATGGTGAGGTCATTCTGAAAAAAGAAGAACTCACTACAAAGTATTTCCCAAGAGGAACTATGTGTGCTATGTTGCTGCAGGATCAAACAGCTGAAACAAATCCAAGATGATCAGTTTAAAAAGATTTACTATTGCTGGAGTATTTTTTCCTCTCCAAGTGAACCAAAAGACCTTTGTGAATTCTTATTCTGAAATCCCCTTGCTCGCCCTCCCCCATCCATGCAGGCACAGTGTTTATAGCTTCCCTCACTGTCTGGGAGCCATGAAAACAGGATCACGAGAAAGAAACATTTTCAAGTTGCTGGTGACCTCCAGAACTCCCACTACGACTGTGCCTTCTCCCTAGGGATCCCATGACATACCAAAGGCAGAATATCTGTCCTAGAACATTTTCTTCCAGCTAAAGGCAGAACTTTTTGTCAAACAAAGAAAAGCCTGGAATTAAATTTTCTTTTTTAGTCCAAAATTATTCAGTAATTCTATCTCTAGCTCTACCTCAAAGGACAGGATTTTGTTATTTATAGAGGACAGGTACTCATAAAGCACAACAAAGATTTAGAAAAGCAACATATCATCTATTTACACTTCACGTATCTGCTTACTCATTATTTCAGCAATTAGTTTGGCTTGCTGTGTAGCAGGATGAGAATTACCTTTCCACCTGGCTCTGTGCTGCTCCTCCACAGTAGTCTGTGAGCTCTGAAGGTCAGTGACCAGCACCCAAATTCTTTCAAGCTGTTTAAATCAAAAGCTTTAGTTTGACAACAAAAGCAGAGCAACATGCCATTTTTTACCCATAGAAATAAGATTTTTCTTCAATTACATATTTTTGTTTAATACTCCATTTCATATGGCTGAAAAACATTGTTTTATGTGAACATCAGGAAGAACACAAAGCCAAAGCACACCACAAAACCTTACTCTGCTCCTTGCTGCAAACATTAATGGTTTCAATGTCAGCTTTCACATGCAATTCTGCTTTTGGAAATTAGTGCCAGACGATGTAAACAAAAGCTTACTCTAGAATGTAACTAACGAAACCAGGATTGGAAAGTAACAAATGCTGGTTATATAACTAAAAAAAAAATAAAAATTCCACCTTAAATAATGCTGTTTACTTTTCTTTCCATGTTTCTTCCCATCCTCCCACCTTCCTGGGATATTTGGAATGCAGACAGTAAACAGGATCTTTAAAAACAGGAAGTGCTGGCACACAGACAAGGAACCAGAGCAGAGTTAATCCAGGTGTTCTGCACTCCAGTCTAGTCTGAACCCCCACCCCACACAAGCAGCTGTGTAGCAGACCTGTAACCCAGATCCAGGGCCTTTCCCAGTGTTGAACTCCCCAGATTTGTCACCTTGGCTTTTAGAAGTAACTGCTGCAGCACGATGAACCCCCAGTTGCATTGAGGAAGAGGAAAGATTTCCTCTCCCAACTGTCCCTACCCAAAAAGGCAGGGAAAGAACTGCAATAAAACTCCGGAGGTACTGCAGACCTCACACAGCTACACTTACCTCTCTAACACAAGCAACGGTGTCAGGAGTGCTCAATTATTAATTTACACTCATCTTTACACAGAATAGTCACCCTGTGAGCCCTTTCTTTACTAACAAGCAGCTGAAAAAGACATCAGACTCAGACTGACTTACAGTATCTTGTTTACTTCCCATGTAACATAGGATGCAGTCTGGCAGCAACTTTAAATTGAGATAAAGTGTTTCTGCTGTACTCCAGACCCTGAAAGCAACCAATGTGTAAAACCAGAAAAGCTTTTGGAGTGGCAGTGGATAGCTCCATTCTTGCACCTTCACAGATTTTTAACAGAAGCCTAGAACATTGAACTGGAAGCAGAAGTTTCAGTTCTGTAATCCAAATATAAATTAGCTTTCCATTTATGCTATCTTTACAGACTTCTGTAGCCAAACAGTACTTAACAGGAGCATGGGTTTAGTCTGCATGGACTTACTGAATTCAGTTAGCAGAAATCATTATCTTTTATTTACTGGCAAACAGAGGATAGCATGCAACTTCATTTTTGTTAGAGGATTTGTAGGGAACCACATGCCTCAGCAAAAGCCATGAAAGTAGGTTGTTTTATTTTTCTCTTTGTTTAAACTCCTTAACTGAAAAACTAAAACAATGCTTTCTCCACTGAGCTACTCCTTAGCTCCCTTTTCAAAACCATTCGTTGAGTGAAGGAAGTTTGTAGCAGAGTTAACACAAAGGCACAGCCACTGTAATGAAAAAACTCAATTCTGCAGCTAAATACACTTGTCCTATAAACAGCTGAAGCTCACACAGCTCTTACCAGGTTACCCTATACAAAGACACATGGAATAAGACAGCAGCAAACAAATCTGGCTCTGTACAAACCCTGCCCTGTGGAAGCTGTTGTCTACTTCCACATCAGCTACAGTCACAACAGCAAAATACCACAGCTTTTCAAGGGTCAGTCACAAATGAAGTCCTACTCCCTCTCACTTGTTTGTGATACAGTCAATGGTGATTAACTAAATATTTGTTTGGCAGTAGATGATAACCCTGCTGAGAGGTAAATAGCAACAGTTTTCCGTAAAATATTTTCAAGGGACCAAGATTGTCCTGTCTACCCCCACACCAAGTGGGTGATATTAATCTGCAAAGATTATTGCTCCTAAGCACATGGGAAAACTGGGCCTTCTATGTGAAACAACACTGCAAGACTAAATTCCTCATTTTGCAAACTTACCTGACTGCTTCATGTAAGTTACAAAGAAAAAGTTTCTCTGAAACCTCAAGGAGAGTTTATTGTTGTTGTAGCTGCTGACCCTGGTTGAACAGCACTTTTCTCTGCATTTACAGGTTGCATACCACAATTGTGATGCTCAAGACATCAATACATTTGCATTTGTGTTCAACAAGTGCAAACAAACACGGTTCACTGTGACTGTGTGTGTCAGTAGGCTCTGCACAGCAGCCTGAAGCACAAAACCAACTCTGGTTTTGTCCCAGTAAACTGGGACATGGTTCTTCAGCATCCTTAACCAAATGGCTATCACTCCTGCACATGACTGTTAGAAGCATCTGTTAGGATTTGATGTTAAAGTTCCCTGCAAAAGTTAGGCTGCAAATGAGACCAAATGCCTGCTCAACAATATCAACGCTATTCTGCCAAATGAAGTGTATAAGGGAAAGAGGAGAGAGAGAGAGTGCAAGCAGGACAGAGAGTCATCACCACTGATCCTGTGGTGTCCCCTTGGTCCTCCAGTGCCCTGGGCTTCTTCACAGTGGTGGAAGAATCCCACGTGGTTCACTCCCAGTCAGTTTTAAACCATCCCTCAGTAGAGTGAGAAGCTTGAGTGGTTTTTGGCTCCTCATTAGCATGAGAGGTGAGAGTAGGTGTGGTTTTCTGGATCCTCATTAGCATGAGGCACAGTGGGAGCGGTTTTTGGTTCCTCATTAGCTTGAAAGGTGAGAGTGGGTGTGGTCTCACCATTGCACATGGTCAGGTCTTATTTTGGTGGTCATTAAGGGCTTGCTCTGTGGGTCATACAAGGCACACATCCCCCAAAACCAAGTGTCCTCTCTGTGACCCCACTTCTTGGCTTGTGCAGTTACACATTTGTTCTACAACACACCCCAATGGAGCATTGCTGTGAAAAGCTTTGCCTTTGGTCAGAACTGAGACTGTTCAACTCTGTGGCTCATGCAGAGGCAGCTCTGGTGTTTCTGCCACAAGTTTCACCACTGAGCAAGTGTTCAAGGCAGATGCTGGAAATGTTATTACCCCTTTCCTTACAGCATCTGCTTTGTAAACCATGTTGTGCAACACAAGCATGGTGAGTGTGGGGCTACTGAGACATGAAGCTGTGTGCTGTGCATCCCTTTTTCCTCTACTTCAAGCTGTAACCCAAACTGTTTCTCTAACAAGGTCAGCATACCAGCAATTTGTGGTTGATGCATCAGAAAGAAATGGCTAGTGTTTGTCTAAAGAGATAATGTTTGTAGTGAACATGAACTTCCAAAGAAGTGACATAAGCTCATAGGTATTTAAGCAGTGACTATCAGCCACATCTCTGTAGTAGTTTTAGGATTTCCCAGTTTAGAAAGTCACTTTCATATCCAGATTAAATGGCTTGAGACTAAGGCACATGCAGCCTGCTACTACAATCAGAGCTCTGTAAGAAGGATATATTAAATTGAAAGGCCTTTATTTTAAAAAAGCCAAAAAGATACTGGTAGTAACCAGTCACTGCTATTGAGAGAATTTGACACATTTACACACAAAGGAAGTATTTTTTAAATACATGGATGGTTCCTTGGAAACATTTCATTAACATTTTCATAGGTTTGTATATTCAAAAAGACTGAAATCAGTTTTCAGCCTGGTGAAGTCTAACCATGGAATAGAACAGAAGAACACAAAAGCTCAAGTGTTTTGGATTTAATTTCCACCCATTAAAAAACCAGCAATTAGGGAAGGGTATCTATCTTGCAAAGCATCTTTTTTGTTGTTTAAATAAATGCCTGCTCACATACCAGCACAACAAGAGACTGGAATCTATAATCATGGTTACACTTCTCATATCACCCTGAAGCTGTTTGTGATACTGCACTATCTGCTGAGCTACAATGAAAAGCCTGGAAAAGAGGTGATGAAAGAAGACCTGAAGAGCTGGATTACAAAGCACTTTGACAACATATTTAAGAGTTTCCATAGTCAGGATTAGGTTCTGCTATCCTTTCCTTCATGTATAAACTCTGCCATCTTATTGCCTGTTGGCTTCTGTTTTCATCTTTATCTCTTGGTGGCAGTTTTTGCCATCGCTCCCGAACTGTCAAAACATTCCAAGCTGGAGCTATCTGAGATCAAGGCAGTGCTGCTGAGCAGTGATAACAACATCAGTGCTTTATCCTCCATTTCAGAGCAAACTGAAGAGGAAGGCAAGTTATTAGAATTTTAGATGTTCAACCTTGGTTGAACACAAGCAAAAGAGTTAATCTCTACCTTCTCAAATAAAATGTTAAAATCAATTTAAGCCCTTTCTTTTAACTAGCAATCTGTTATCCAAAACTTCATGTAACTGTGTAAGTTTATCCTCTCCAATTACAGCATTACAATTTCATTTATTACCATTTTACACTAACATACAAATGCAATTTATCACAAATCAATCTTTGTAAAAAACTTGCTAGAATGGCAGTGGAACTCACAGGCACATCCTCAATTATATACCACAATCAAGACTATTCCAGATGTCTGTTTGCTTTAAAATTAGCTCTTAAACACCAGAGACTTTCTTGGGACAATGCTCTTTTACAGTACTTAACACCTTAAAGTTGAAGATTTCAGAGGTGACAGCATGAAACTGCATGAAGATAAAACACAATATATTTATCACTTCCCTCCCACCAGTGGAGACTGCCTTGATAAACTGGTAAGTGGAACTGGTTGTTCAACATCCACAAAGGCAGAAGAGCAATTTTCAATGTTATTAGTATCACTTCCACTTTTACTATTAGTCACAGCATTTCCTGATTATTCTGTAAAGAGCTGGAAATATAAATTAAAAAATGAAGATTAAGTGCTATGTTTTAGTCTAAACAGTTTAACGACACCACAGGCATACTTTGGAGTATTTGGAATGCTAGTTTTGACTTCCCTTTTCCCAGAGGATGTTAGCTCTGTCTAGAAAGTTCTTGTGTTAGCACCACTAACTTCCATCTTACAAACTGTGCCTGCAGTCAAGAGCCAAGTTAAGTGTTTTCCACATTTAATGAAAAGTATCTTAATGGCACAAGCACCGAAGATGGATCATAACATTCCTCATCATAGAAAACATATTTATTGAGTTTTGTCAGAACTGAAACTGAATAGCTTGAGAAAGAAACAACTCCTCTCCACTCTGCCTGCCTGGCAAACATGCCTTTACCCCTCTGCTCATTCTCCCTCATTTGCACTTGTATTTTCAAGCATTCCATATTTAGTTTGCCAACATCTTTGCAGAGATCAATTTCCTCATCTTTCCAGCAAGTCAAAGTCCCAAGGTACTGGAAATTTTGTTCTATTAGGCTCAGATCACAGAACAGGCATGTATTTCTACTTATGGCTGATTAGTCTCAGATGAAATGCTGAATCTTAAATATTTTCCTTTCAGTAATGTTCAAAGTTTCTTGCATTTTGAGGATGTTCAAGATTTTTTTTCTTTGTTAACTGCTGATAGCTAAGAGAAGGAACAAGACTGCAACAAGGAGCAGCTTCTTTATTCAACAATTTAGTGTCCTCTGCAAGGATCCACAGCTAAAGAGCTGACAAATAAGGACACTTTTCCAAGACAACAATTGTAATTTCACCAGAAAATCCATGTTTTTTGAAGGAGTGGGACCTAATTTAACAGCAAGAGTTAATAATAAGGAACAGTCTTGGAACATATTGGGCAAGAGTCATTCATCACCATTAACTGCTAGATTAAGTATTGGCAAAAGACTGACTAACGAGTATGAAAAAAAGAAAAACAGTGAAGTCTTAATGACAGATAAGTTTCTTGACATGTTATACAATCCAGGAGGCAACCATCCAGCTTTCTCTCTTTTCTGTTGGAGAGAAAATAACCCTAGGGATCTTTCTCTACATTTCTTTCCCTTAGAAAAGGGTCAGAATATACAGATTTACCACAATAAATGTGACTCAGCTGACTCAAAATTTCAGGGAATTTACAGTCAGTCTTAGCCAATTCAGTAAGTCTCTTGTGTTCAACAAATATGCTTTGTGGTTCACAACCCTCAAAAGCTACATCTGCAAATGTTTCTTTAATCAGAAGGTGTAGGCAAAACTGACAAGGTTTTTCTGCATAAAAATCCATGAATGTAAGTTAATTAAAGCAAATGTGTTAATGAGTAGACAAAAACCCCAAACAACAAACCCCAGTCTCTTTGGGACTTATCTAACCCTCCACTGGTGAAAAGCAAGAGGACAGGAAACCAGAGATCTCTGAACCTGAAGTTGTATGTTTGACCCAGTTGTTGGTTCTTAAACTCAACTGAAGCAGCCACTTCTGCTGCAAGTCAAGCAAAAGCTTCACCAGTGCTCCATCATTTTTCCTGTCCAACTTGATGAAGATAAGCTGGCCTCTTAGAATTCCGTTTTTACATTTCTGGAGCTGAGGTATGTGAGCATAGTTTTCCAAAGACAGACTATAACCATTCCCAGGGAGTTTCCTTAGCAAACACAATTGACCAAGTGCTTTTATCCCCTGCTTTGCTGGCTTTAAGAACACTGGAAATAGAGAACAGGTGATGATGTCTACTGTCCTTTACATTTCTTCTTTGAAATACACTCTTAGACTACCCTGCACAAAATCTGTACCCAGAATTAACTAGAAAAATACTTTTCTAGAATTCAAGTGTAAATACTTGCCATATAAAATAACATATGTACTGCAAAATCATTAAGTACTGCTTAGACTGAGAAGTCAGATCCAGAATTACATAAACTGTACTCAGTCTGCTGCATTTCTATATGACTACAAGTTAATATACAGGATTTATAAAAATGCCTCTTTTCCTTTTTTAAACCAGTTTCATTCCCTCTACCCCCTAGCTGAGCTTGGTTTTGTGCTGGATTTTTTGTTTGTTTGTTTGATTGATTGTGTGGGTTTGTTTGTTTGGATTTTGTTAAAGTTAATACTATACCAGTGCTGCAAGAGGAAAAAAAAAAAAAAAGCAGCAGTTAATACTCACAGTATTATTTCTGGTTCATTTAACACTTCATTAAACATTCAAAAATAGATTTGTAGAACAAATTCAGTTGGGAGGAACCTCTGGAGGTTATCTTGACCAACTCCATAATCAAAACAAATCACATACATTTGTTGTTCAATTAAATACAGAGAGAAACAAATCTATTCTCTGCACTGCTCCCATTTGGATTAGGATACTACAAAGAGACAATCGTAACAGAATTCTTTGCCATGACACATTCAACTTCAAGAGCAAAAGAAAATTCTCATCCAGTTTTAGTATAAATATTTTTGTGGCCTCTTCTAGTCATAGCTACAGACAGGCATCATCCCCTTGGAGCAGCTGGATGTCTGGCTTTTTAAAAGGATGAGACAAAACTCCCACAAGCATGGAATGCAATGCTTTAAAGAGCTGCAAAACCCCCAAACCTTAGCTCACACTAGAAGCCACATCTGTTCTCCAGTTAGCCAAAGTGCAAACTCTTATCCTTTCCCTCCAAGTGCTCCCCCTCCAACTCCATCACACACACAAAAAATGCAGATATGGCCCACTTTTTCCTCAGTGGGGAGGATTTACTAGATCTCACATATTTTTCAGTAATTACAAACCAGTAACTAGTAAGACAAAACTTAGTTTTATAATGGTATTTGGAGACTAAACTAGAAAGACAAGTTTTGTAGTATTATTTTTGTCCAGTTATAAATAACAAAATCAGTTTCTGCATCAGTATTGAAGTTAAAGTATCTTAGCTTCCCCTCACCCAAACACAACACTCCTCAAATGTCCTATTAACTACAACCTTTGTTAACCTTCACTAATGTACTCAACTAGGCAAAGCAAAGCTACATGATACCAATCTGGAGCTGCTATTATTTCTTGTGTGATTTGGAACTGACATATCATCATCCCAATTTCCTCTTCCCCCCTAACAGGCAAACAAAACCAATAGCAACAATCTTCCATTTGGAAATGATTGATATTTGCAAGGTGTTCAGGGTATTCCTGACACCCAGAGAATCTGCACCAGAAATCTCAAAGATTGCATAATGAGCTGATGTTTTAAGTACAAAACATAAGAAGGCAGTTTTTGCAGACTGAATGTCAGCCTTAGCTTGTTGTCTAATCATCTAGAGATAGTTTTAACTCAAAGAAATTAAAGTTATGATGATCATAAAGGCTGTTCCAAGTTGTATTACACATGAGCAAGCCATTAAAAAGCACACCACACACAAAAATCTGAGGATCTGTGGATCAGGAAGTCCATTCCTTATGCCACAACACCTCTTAAAGGTGTGCTTTTCTTCCAATAACTGGAAACCTCTTGTGAGGTTCCTTAATTCATCCTGTGAGATAGCATGAGGGTAAAGCATGAACTCTTTGCTGGTTGCAGAAATTCATATTCTAAAGTTTTGAGCAACTTTTAAAAAAAGAGTTATCCAGGAAAAAGTATCCCCCACTTGCTCACAGAAAGCAGGAATAGTCTGATTATCAGAGAAACAGTTAACTAAGTATTGAACCACTTTATGACTTCCAATAAAGCACAATTGCTTTGTAAACAAATCAGCTACACCCCCCCTTACGCAAAGAATACTCCAGAAAGAAGAGGAAAAAAAAAATAAATGCAACAACAAACAGAATAAACTTGTCATGGATACAGAATGACAATTTGAAGCAGCCAATTAAAACATTTTGGCATGGATTTGTGGGCTGGGATTCACCTGTCCTGAAAAAACACTAAGCACTGTCTCCAGGTTGTTAAGAATGGCACCAAGTTAACACCTAGGAAATGCAGGGCATCTCACCAGTCTAATTCCAACTGCAGCTCTGGACCTGCTGCATTTATTGTCCTAATGAAAAAGTGGAATATTCCATGGATCCCATAGGAACTGTGTGGTTTCATAAATTCCTCTGTGAACATTGTGAGCTTGGCTGATGTGTGGTTTCTCTACATTGGCTAAAATATGTTTCTAAATAAGTAAGAACTCTGAAAGTTTTCCAATGCTATTCTTTGAGAATAAAGTTATTTATTGTGAAGCTTTAAGTTCACATGGGGCTTTATTTTAGAACAGCTTATCCAGTCAGTTCCTCATAGCAGACACATTATTAAATCCCATCACCCTGCATACTGGAATATTCCCAGGAACTAACAAAGTTTACACACAAGAATTGGACTTTGATTACATCGCTTTATAGAATTGCAGCATGGAAGCAACAAGTATAAGTACACCTCTATAAACTAACTGTGAGGTGAAAGAAACTAAAGAATGAGTCAGATCACGATGGGAAAGTTTCTAACTTTATCCAATGTGATAGATTTGAATGCCTGGTATAGCTCAAAGCAGGGATGTGAAGGTACAAATAACTAACAGAACAGAATCGATTTTTTTCTATTAAGTTCTACAAAATCTAGACTTAGAACCCAATTTACCACTCCTTTATATGTTTGCTGCAGAATTAGATCAAGAAAAGTGTCATACTCTGTACTGTCTACTTTTACAGTAATATACTTGCCTCCTCTTTGTCCTGAATAGGCACGGTTTATAAAGTAACAGTTCAATCAGATCTTGAGTCAAAAAAAGAAAAGAAATACAGACAAAAATTATAGAAATTAGAGACATATCCATAACAGCTACAGAAGTAAGGATTTTGGTATCTTAATAACTTAAGAAATACTGAAAACAACCACAAAAACCACAAAACCCGCAAAGAAAAACAAACAGGCAATTTGTGTTAGTTTGGCCAAAGTTTTGCTAATATAGAGTTTACCAGAAAACACACAAATAGTGGTAAGATACAGCAGTTTCATATTTAACATCAATACAAACCGATCTCTGGGCAACATAAAATAGGAAAGAAGGTTTTACAAGTAGCAGGGACGAGACACTGCTACTGTCAGCCGAGCATCTGGAAGCAGGAGCTTGTGTGCCAGGATCCTCACACACCCATCGGGAGAGGCTCTGCTCCCGGCAGCATCACCCAGCACCGCCGGAGCACATTCACAGCACACAGCTCCACTCCAGGGGTGGAGACACCCACACTGCAAAACAACAAGCCGCTATTCTTCCTCTCCCGGGTCGCGTCCCTGCGAGCAGCCCGAGCGCGGGATGCGGCGGGGGAGCTCTCCCGGCCGAGCGCAGCCCCACGGCCCCTCNCAGCGGCGCCGGCAGCCGCTCCCCGACAGCCGCCGCCTCCCGCACGGGAATAACAGGAAGGGAGCGGGGCTGACCCCGGATGGGGAAGGCACCGCCCGCCGGAACGGGAACCGCGGCGGGGGGAGGCGGGTGCGGGGCCGCTGGTGGCGGGGAGCGGGCCGGTGGAACGAGGTGTGCTGGGGAATCACGGGCTCGTCCTGCCCCGGTTGTTGCCCCAATGTCGCTGACACCCCCGTGCCCTGCACATCGCAGCGCGGCTGACCCAGTCTTGACCCTTTTCCCACTTGGACCACCAGGTTTCTTTACAGTCAGCTGCCACTGGCATCGAGTCGCTGTACGTGAGTCCGGTGTTTTGTTGGCCCGTCAAGCGACTGCCCGTACAAATTAGAAGTCGAAGAGAAATAACATTGTAAATACGCACTGCCAAGTGGGTGTGGGTTTTCAGGGTGTGAAATGAGAGCGCCGGGCTGGGGTACCTTGGTGAGAGCCAACAAGATGCAACAAGTGAGGGTGGCACTGAGGTGATGATAGGGAGGAGGGACACGGTTAACCTGGGTAATTAATTGTTAAGGCGTTTTGGCAAATCACTCTATTGTCAGGGGATATTTATCCTTTCAACAACGGAGATGGCATAAGCAACTTTTGGAGCCAGGTGAGAACATGGTGAGGGCGTTGGTGAATTCTCTTACTTGGAATTGTTCTCCAGGCCCCATGGTCTAGCATGGGACCATATTCACAGCCGTGGCCCGGCTGAGATGTTGCAGGTAGCGCTGCAGTAGATGGGAGCCCCAGCCGTGCAGGGCATGGCAGAACAAACCCAGCAAAGCCAGGGCAGAGCAGGCTCCGGGAGCATTCCTGCTGGCAAACTGCCCCTTTGCAGCTTCGGCTCCACATCACCACGGCTCCTGATTCCGACCTGCAGCATCCTTCCCAAAAGGAGCCTACAGGAGAGCCAGGGAGGGACTTCTGACAAGGACATGTAGTGATAGGATAAGGGGGAAGGGCTTTAAATTGATAGAGGGCAGATTTAGATCAGATATTAGGAAGAATTCTTGATTGTGAGGATGGGGAAGCCCTGGCACAGGTTGCCCAGAGAAGCTGTTGCTGCCCCATCCCTGGAATTGTTCGAGGCCAGGTTGACGGGGCTTGGAGCAACCTGGGCTAGTGGAAGGTGTCCCTGCCCATGGCAGGGGGTTGGAATGAGATGGTCTTTAGGGAGCCTTCCAACCCAAACTGTTCTATGACTCTATGAATCTGATAACTGGATTAAAAAAAAAAAAATCTAACAAAAATCAGTAACAATCAGTGTGTCTAACCAATGGATTGCTAAGTGGGTTGGCTGACGGCTACTGTAAAATCCGGGTGATTGTTTCAGCCTGTAGTGACTTCTCAGCACTTTCCTATTCCAACAAAAGGGGAGAAAAATCAACAGAAACTCCATACGCTTTGAAACAGGGTGGCCCAACCACACGGGTGAGGCCTTGGTGGCTCGAGGGGAAATCATTACTCATTTTGGCTACGAGCAGCATGAATAAGATGTTTTTATATGCAAATCAGGTTCATTGTAACGTCCGCTGTGGAAAAAAAAAAAAAAAAGACAATTATATTAAAAAAAATTGAAACAAAAAAGACCAAATGCCCTTGTGCAGAACCACGGGTCAGGACTGAAGACCATTGGAAGCATCTCCTGGGGGGTGCTTTCCCCGCGGTGCCCAGGGACGCGTCGGTGCGGGGCTGGTGGCGGCGGCGNCGGGCCCGGCCCTGCTCGCCCCGGCTCCGCGGTAGGTGCGGGGTGTGCGCGGGGGTCTGGCCGGGCTGGGGTCGGGCTGGTGCCGGGGATCTCGCCCCGCTGCCGCTGCGTTCCGAGCCGCTCGGGGGATGCGGATGGCTGTCCCTGCCTCTCGGCTGTGCTCTGAGCCTTCCCGGAATGGTGCGGCGGTGCCGTGAGGCTGCGGTGGTTCCCAGGCAGTAAGGTAGCAGGGCTTGGGTTTTTTAATTGCTCTCCATCCCCTTGACTGCGAGGCAAGCAGCTTTGCAGGAATGCCTGCGAGGAGTCGGGATTTACACCCTGGTTTCTGATACCCCCGTTGACGTAAGGGATGATTCTGAGTTGCTAAATGTGTATCCTCATCAGCGGAGGGTCAGTGCACCTTAAGGTAGAGCTGTGCATGCTGTGTGTGTGTTTGGTGCTGCCTTCAATCCCTGCAGCGTTATAAAACATCCTGCCTTTCAGGGTGAAGGGTGTAGGCCCAGTCCGTGGCCAAAGGAAACTTTCTGGCTCAATTACATTAAGAGAGGTCCATGTATTGATAGACCAGTGAACTTGAAAAGAAATGCTTCCTGTCTCGAAGATAGAGCAGTGAAACTCACAGCTTGTTCACCGTTTCTACAGCTTTCATCTCTGTTGTTGGTTGCCTCAGCTGCATTTAAAAAACAATTCTGGTGGGAACACATGGATTTCTCACTGTGGTTTATTCTTTTCACCAGGGAAAGTCTTGCCATGCCTTCCTCATCCTTAGATTTGCGGCCAGAGCAGCTCCTTTCCCAGCTCTGTGCAGTTGTCAGCTGGGGAGGTTGCTCCCCTTTAGGTGGGCACTACCAGGCTGTGGCACTCATGGAGGCTGGGTCTCCTCCTTCACTGCTGCCCTTGGGGTGCCCCAGTGAAAGGACGGAGAAGGGCTCTGCCCCTGTCCCCCTCTCATCCACTCAAGGACAACTGGCATGGGGTGGAAGTGTGTCCTGGCATGGCTGAGCTCTGGGAGGTGCTGTCCTGAGGTAGAATGGCTCCTCAGCTCACCCTGGAGAGCTGCAGGTCCTTACCCTGCCTTGGGCTTTGCTGGTTGGGGCCCCTGGTGATGGAGGTGCCTCGTTCCTTTGCTGTGTCCTAGGGTAAAGCTTTACAGCTTCTCATGTGAAGGGAAAGGGGGAGTTAAAAATGTTCTTTTTCCTTCTCCTGGGCAGGGTGGCTGTAACAACCAGCAGTGGAGGATTAAAGGGACCTGGAAATAAGCTGATTTTTTTTCTTATAAATAATACCAGTAAGAGAGAAATGAACATAACTTGAGCAATTCCAGTGATTAAAGATCACTGTCAGAGGAAAACCAGAATTGCATACATTGCATAAGCCAAATCAAGAAGTCTTACTATGGAAATTGCTCATGCAGCCTTAATTTTATCCTCAGACAACTGCTTACTTTAAGAAACAGTAAATGACCTTACAGTTAAAGATTTTCTAAGAATATTACATTATGCCTTTTCCCCTGTAGATATAGATCCTGTAAGCACCGTTCCCTCTTGTATATGACAAATCCCATTTGTGACAGTTGCAAGAAAATGTGATGCAACAAATGCTCATGCAAAATTAAGCAGATGAATCTCAATTGCCATTTACTGTACATCTCTTTATGTTGCTCTACAAAGTATTTGGCTATAATTTACTCTCATTTTCAGGTAAGAGGCCCATTATACTCGTGTAATAAAACTCTGAAATTAGCTGGCATGCTTACTTGCTTGCATAGTTGATTTAAGCTGCCTTGATAGGCCTGTGTTATGATGTATTTAACCAACATGAATATGAACTTGTTCCATCTGTAGTCCCACAGAAATTAATTAGACTGTCTACAGAGTACTAGTTGAAGAAAATAAAGATAAAAAAGTTGTCTTCTGTTCTGTTTAACCAGGGTCGTGTGTGCTGAAAATAGGAAAGGGGTTAGGTAACACTACAGAATTTACACTGCTGATGGATGATTTGCAGCACCATTCCTGTGTGTCCTCTTCCTTCTTTGTGGTGGATTCTAGCTCTGAAATTTTGCAGAGCCTTGGTGGTGGAGGAATAATATAAACATGAAAACTCATAGTGGCTCTGTTACTGCCTTAAAACATTGTCCCCAAGCCAGTGCATACTGCCTTTTTTTTTAAATAATTTTAATTTTTTTTCCTTACCTTTAGTGTTAGTAATAAGTGAACTGCCTCCAGTCTTGTATTAGAGTAAGTTTGGGCTTGAGAGAAACATTTCAGAATGTTTCTGAATGAATGGTTCAGAAACACCATTTCAGAAATGGTTTTGTCACTTGAATGCTTTAGTCCCATTCATTCATTTAAATTATGTTTTATTTTTCCTAACAGAACATAGATCTCTCTGGGAAGAGAGATCCAAAGATAATACAGTACCTAAAATTGCAGGCTTCAACTGGGATTTTCCATAGCTTGCGTGTGGAAGGTATTTATCTTCAGCTAATCTTAGCAGGTTGAAAATCCCGGAAGTTATCCCAGATAAATGCTATCTGCTCCTTCAGGTTCCTAAATGCCTTTGAAGTCCCTCTTTTCAAAAGCGACTCAGGAACAAAATTCCTTGGTGGCATTTCATTTACTTTTCTCTAATTTTCCACAAGTGTTGTTTTAAAATGCAGATGTGTCTCTTTATTTGCTTAAACAAATGAACAAAGCCCAGAGCATAAACATGGTTGGTGCCAATGCAGCCCTAGCTGGGAATGATCTGCAAAGGCCAAGATAATGCTTCTCTTGATCCCAGTGTGGCACTGAACAGGATTTGTTATGATAAGAAGCTAATAAGACATGAACAAAAGTAGCTATTGCCTTAATTCATAATGTGACTGCTCTGTATTATTCTAGGGATGTTCATCTGGGCTGTAGATGTGATTTATAAACTTTAATTAAATAAATCTCTCAGAACCTCTTGTTGGAAATGTGGAGCTAGTTCTAATAACTTGAATTAACGGAGAAATAATTGAATAAAGGTTAATATGAGATAAGTTCTCCATTCTGCAGAAGATGTAGCTTTAAATGTTGCATTGCTTGTAGTTAGTAATGGAAATGTGAAAAATAGCTCAAGGTCGTTCAAGAAGACCATGGGAGAGAGCCCTGGGGAGCTGACTGTACAACAAGGTGTGCTCCAGCTCACTCCCACTCTTTCTCTTTTGTTGTCTTACTGGAGAAAAGCTTTTCCTCAGGAAAGCCTTCATGAGTATTTCAGGGATAGATGTGTTTATATATTTTGCATCTACCTGTATACCATAAATCTGCTTTGAAGTATTTGGATTCTTTGTAAATGTTCTGCAGAAGTCTGCTGTAATATTTGTTTAGGTCTTGGAGAGTGAGCTTGTCCTTGGGCATGCAAAGGAGGATGTGGGTAGTGGTTGTATCCCCTCAGTGACACAGCTCTGTGTGCTGTGCATGGTGTATGTCCCCACTTCTCGTGGGCATGGAGCAGGGGAGAAAATGTGCTGTTGTCAGGTGCTGTGGGTGTCAGGAATCTTCACCTGCCAGGAGGGTGCCAGGGGACCCACTTCTTATATAAGTATCTTGTAATCTGGCCCTGGTTGTCTGGGATGCTGCTGTTCCCGTGGGCGGTAAAGTGTTGCAAACTGACTTTATCCTGCTTGGCATTTTGAAAAGGCATGAAGTATAGGCAGTGGAGTTACAGGAATTGCCCCTGGATCCTTGATGTTCATGTTCTTGTTGCTTATTTCAGCATTTGTGTCTTTCTGGTCTAGATCTGAAGAAGACTCCTCCTCCTTCAGCAGTAGCATGCCCATAGTCTTCCTGGCCAATGATTCTTCTACAGCAAGCAGGACTTCTTCCTCATCCTGAGAAGCCTTCATCCCTTCCTATGTCAGTGGCTACAAGGCCAAGAGCCAGCTCACCACTGTCCCCACCAAAGTCTCTCGGACTGGGGCCTTCCTTTCATCAGACACAAGAAGAGGAACTTGCCAAGGTGGTGGAGCAGGACCCTATGCTGGAGGAACTATGTAAGCCCCTGTGCTGTAAGCTTTGCAATGTCACTCTGAATTCGGCCCAGCAAGCCCAGGCTCACTACCAGGTAAGGAGAGCAGCAGGAGGCTCAGCTTTTGGGGCTGCTGCATCTGCAGCTTGTGGAGACATTCCTGTGCCAGCACGAGCACTGCCAGCAGCGTTGCTGTGGTAGCACAGAGGGAAGTGTGGGCTAATGCAGGAGGACTAACTCAGCTTCTCAAGGGGGTTTTGAGTGCTGCACACCAGCAGCAGCATTCAAGTTGCTCATCTGGAGCTACCTCTGCACCACCTCATGGACTGAAACTGCTCTGTAGACATATCTTCACCCTGCTTGGATTTGCTGGTTGTCCAGACATGCTGCAGTGCTTTCATTTAAGGTGTTGTTACTGGAGCTTTTTGCAAAAACGCTGTCCATAGGGACAGAGAAGTGATGCCAAGATGGCATGGGTGAAAAAGCAGGCACTTGTGATTTTCCCTTTGTTTTATGCAACCTGTATTTGATATCTACACTAGTTTAGTAAAATTTACCTTCTGATTCCAGACATGATTTTGTGAGGCCTGGACAGGTGTTTTCTGCTGGATCCAGCTGTGTCATTAGGAAAGGGGCTGCTGCCATGTGTTTATCAGGGTGTCCTTTCTGAGGCTGTGCACAGCACTTATCTGGTGGGGCCTTTTATGCAAACACTCTCATCAGCTGGCTTGGCTCAGATCAAATTTATTTTGTTTGAGCTGATCTTGTTGACTTGTCTGAAACAGGGTAAGGACTCTTTGCATATGCTTCTTGCTGAAAGATGGAACATGTCAGCCTTGCATTACCCCATTTTCCTACACCCTCTCTGCCTAGTGCTGTGTTTGTGTGAGTATTGCAGATAGTGACTTTCTCCACCAGTGGATGCAAAAGGATGATTGTCCATAACCTCAGGACACCAGACCCAGATTTCAAATGTACTGTTGGCCCTGAAAAAGTGGCATCCTGCTAGTGAAGGGATAGGTTGGATTGGTGTTACACTTTTAACATCTTATTTCTGCAGAATTTCTGCCATGGGGGGACAGAAGTGAATTTTTACATAACCTGCATTTGCCTTACTGTGCATCCTCAACATGCATATACATAGTCTGATGTTATTCTATCAGGTTTTCAGAACACCAAAAACACCTATGGTATATGTTTTTCAAGAGAAGATAAAACATGAAGTGAGTTTTAAGTTCAATTTCATGTTTTAACTCAAGCTTGCAGTCTCATGAAATCTGTGTGTGTGTTCAAAAAACTTACCAAAAAACTGTGCAAAGCAGTTGATAGTCTTAAAAAACAAAATACTGGTTCTAAGTGAAATGGAAACAGACTGAGAAACTAATTGTAAACTTATTGAGAAAATCAGCTGAAGATGAGGCCCAGTCATTCTAGGTATTGAGCATTTTGGAGAAAGGGAGGAATGCCTGCATCTCTTAAATTCAGAGTTGGGTGACAGCTTCTTTACCTGAGCTGCCACCTTCATGGGCAATTTCTCATTTCAGTCTGGATCCTTCGTCTTTCAGAGTAAGATACTATTATTAGGACAGTGATTAATCTGGGTTATCTTTGCAGGGTAAAAACCACAGTAAGAAACTCCGGAATTACTATGCTGCCAACAGCTGTCCGGCACCTGCCAGGATGAGTAATTCTGTTGAGCCTGCCCCACCTCAGGTTGTCTCCCTTCCAACTCAGGTAAGGCATGGGAAGGGGACTGAGATCATGCTTGCTTGTCACCTAACCCCAGTAAGGATAACCCCATCTCAGGCTTTGAGGGTTACCAAAGGAGTTGGGAAAGAATTTTCCTTCTGATGGCACAGGATGGTGGAAGTGGCCTGTTGTGAGCTGTTTGCTTTCCTTTGAAGATGCAGATATTGATCTGCCCTTGCAGCACAATGTTGGACTTCAAATGTTCTATTTCTGCCTGGCAAATACTTTGATTCCTAGGTAAGTCCGATGTGCTGCTGATTACAGCTGTGTAAGGGCAGGTATAAAACAGCATTGCTGGAATTGGATTTGGATGTGAGGGTGTGGCATCCGCTCTGCACAATCATCCCTCTGTTGTGTGTGGGAAGGCTACATGGAAAAAGTGCTTTGGTGCTCCTACACCCATTGCCCAGGGCTGTTAGCTAATTCCTCTTTTGTTGCTCCTTTTGAAGTGCTCATTCCTGTGTGCAGAGTGAATGGATTGTTCCCTCAGTGATCCAGATTAATTCTGTTTTGGGCACATTAGAGGCAAAAAAGATGGTTTTTGCTATCTCCTTCTAGAATTCATCCCTTGGGTTTATCATGAGATGTGACAGCTAACCTGGCTTTTGCCTGTGACTGTGCAGGGAAGCACAGCTGGGCCACAGGGATTGAAGCTGTGCCTGTCAGTCCCCACAACATAAGCCTGTGTTGCCTGTAGGGAAGCAGAGAGCATTTGCAGAGTGGCAGACTGTTCCTGGCCAGAGGGAGATTTGGCCCCGTGTAAATTGGCTTTGCAGCTCATGGATGTGAACTGGGATGGGGTGGGGTCCTGCCCAGGGCACAGGGCTGTGGCTGCTGTACCTGCCAGGGTATCTGGTGGTGTGTTTATTAATGGAGGAAATGGCCCATGGCAATAAAAATGTCACTCTGGGGCCATGTGAGGGTTCACCTTGTAGGCTAGAAATCAGAATTGTGTGTCTCTAAGTTAGAGCAGTATCAAAGGAGATGTGAAAGAATGTTAGCTTGTCAAGTGCTGCAGTGACATGGCTGCATGAATCACTGCTGCTGCACTGTTTACAAAACACTTTTCCCTGGATATTACGTGCTGAGGAGGCATGGTTCCTGCCTGGATCACTGTATGTGGTCTGACTCCACAGACAAGGTGTCCTTCATATAGCAGGAGCTACTCATGAGAGACTGGGTCCTTCCTTTGAAGTCTGGATCCAGGTGTCCTCCTACCTGAAGGTTAAGGATCAGAGGTTTGGTAGCTTTGCTACTGTTTTTTCTGTCTCTTGCTGTGGTCAGGGAGCTGTGTAAAGACAGGGTGCTGTGGAGAGATTAGGTGGACTGTAAATAGGAGAGAGAAGCACCTCTACCTTTCAATGGGTGTTCCTCAGAGTGAAAATCAGAGCTCATCAGCTCCCAGCAGTTAGGAGTTAAATCATTGCCGTGATGTAAACAAGCCTCTGTGGCTGTTGCAGAGCTATTTGTTCAGATTGCTTTTCTCTCCACCTCGGGCCAGGAATTTGCAGGCTCTCCTGGAGGCAGGCAGGAACAATGCATTTCTTGTAAGAACACTTTGGGGAGAACTTGAGAGTGTCCTAATCCGTGGGCTTTAATTCCAGCTCTCCTGCTGTCTGATGAGGACGGCAGTGGTCTCAGTCCCTGTGACTGAAATATTTCAGTGATTTAACCTTCTTCTGTTTCACATGCTGTCTCTCCCTTTGCTGCTAGATGGGATCCAGTAAACCAGGTGGCCGAGTGATCTTGGCTACAGAGAATGATTACTGCAAGCTTTGTGATGCCTCATTTAGCTCTCCGGCTGTGGCACAGGCTCACTACCAAGGGAAAAATCACGCCAAGCGGCTGCGTCTTGCAGAGGCACAGAATAACTCATTCTCGTAGGTATTGTTCAACCTCATGCTCAGGCTGAAAGTGTGTGGCAGTGTCTCTGGCAGTCCTTTTGTCAGAGAACTCTGAATTGCAGCTGTTCGTATTTGTTTAATCTGCAGGGATGCCTCAGAACTAGGCAAACGAAGGGCAAGGAAAGAAGGGAATGAGTACAAGATGATGCAGAACAGAAGAAACATGTATGCAGTTCAGAACAACACAGGTAACTTGGAGCTTGCATCTATTCTGTAGTTGGAATAGGAATTAATCATAAATAGACTTGCTTTTTTTCTGTTTCTGAGGTCTGTTTTAGCAGAGTCAGGTTGTGAAAGGAGCTGGCCCAAGCTTTGCTGATCCTTCATATCTGCATGTTTTTTTTTTCCCAGCTGCTAAAGTTGCTTTGTTTTGTCAGCCTGCTTGTTAGTTCTTTTTCTCAGTTTGTAACTTAATTTACCATCTGCCTGTCTCTAAGGCTGCTCTAAGTGGTGACAGTTTTCCTGCTTTATTTTCTTGGCAGGTGGCCAGGTGCTTTGACTCCTACTGTGGCACATCAACCTGTACTTGCACTCCCATGACCAGAATGAGAGAGCACGTTAGCCTCCCTCTAAGACCATCTGTTCCTAGCATAGAGTCCTTCCTCAGGTGTTAGATACTAACTTTGCCTCTTTACTATGATTTAAAGAGTGTATTACAGTCTCCAGCCAGGCATCTATTTCTCTTTTTCATTTTAAGTTGTTTTACAAGCACAAATTAGCTGAAACCCTGATTCCTGGTGAAGCTTGGTTTAATCATGTCATTCTAATCATCACTGTTATGTAGGAAAGATAAATCCTTTTAAGTTCTGTTAAATATCATTTTGTGAGTTTTAAACTGAGGCAGCTTATTCTAATCAAAAGACTGTTCCAGTTGTGGAATTAGTTGGTTAAGAAAAAAAAAAAGAATTGATTAATTACTTAAATTATTAGATTTCTGATTTTCAATAAGAATGGGGCATTAATCCTATTCTACTGCTTTATAAAATTCCAAGTGCTTGGGATGTGCAGGGGGCTGTTCTTGCAGGCTCCTCTCTGCTTGGGGCTGAGTCTGGTTTGGAGTGGTGGCTTCAGCCTACAGAGGTGTGCTGCACCTCTGTAAATCTGGAAACAAGCAGAGCAGTTGTGGGGAAAATAAGGCTTGACTCTAATCAGCTAAAGAATCAAATCTGTCTGCTTTTCAATCATTCATTGGACTTAGGCACTGTCCCTGAACTGCCTCAAGCTCTGCTTTCTTACAGGTAAACCAGGCTTTTCTGTTGGCTCCCCAGGTCCCTACTTCAACCCCCGCTCGCGGCAGAGGATCCCCCGTGACCTGGCCATGTGCGTGACTCCCAGCGGCCAGTTCTACTGCTCCATGTGCAACGCGGGCGCCAGCGAGGAGCTGGAGTTCAGGCAGCACCTGGAGAGCAAACAGCACAAGAGCAAAGTGTCCGAGCAGCGCTACAGGAACGAGATGGAGAACCTGGGCTACGTCCAATGACGCGCCACCCTCGGTAGTAGTTTGCAACTAGAGCAGCTTGTCTCTCGCCTGCTGTTTGCCACATGCCCTGCTTTGTGCTCCATTGGGTAGGAGTATGCTCTCGAGCTGTACATGTAACACCTGCAAACTTACTGGTATGGTTAGGTTTTTTTTCTATCATAGTCGGCAGGATGACGCTGTGCAGGACATGAAGTGTTTTTGGTGTTTGTTTGCTAATTATCTAAGGCTCTTCATTGTGTTGAGTGGCGGGGAGGAACTGTGTCTTCTCCCCAGCCTTCTGCATGAATATGCAAAGCCCAAGAAGTGCTGGAAACTTCTGTGGTCCTACCACATGGGTGGACCTTGTGCAAAGCCCACTCCCCTCTTGGCACACGACAGAGCAGTGCTCCAGAATGCTTCCCTATAGCAGACTGATTCTCTGGGCAGCTTATAAAAGAGGGGAAGGAGTAGGGCCTGTGAATGTGTGAATTAGGTGGTGTACTTGTCCACACTTTGCTGCTTCTGGCCCCCATTACAGTCCAGAGTAGGTTCTTTCCACATCCTTGTAGAAAGGCTGTGCATACCTCTTCTCCTTGGAGGATCTTGCCTCTTAACTGCTTCCTCTGTGATGCAGATTCCATTCTGAACATCTGACATGGATTTCAGCTGATTAGCCCCATTCAGAAGTACTCTTCTACTCTTGATATTGTTGCCTGGACACCTTAATATACCATGGGTGTTGCTCATCTCCCTGAAGAGACTCTCTGGAGATCTCACTGGCTTAATGAAGTGAGCTGGAAAGCAAACCTGCTCAGGTGAGATGTGCTGTGCTCTGATTCTGCCTTAGACTGAGTCAGGTTGAGAATAAATGGAAGGAGCTGTCAGCTGTCATTTCTTTGCATGTTGATCTAGAAGAGAGCAAGAGTTGGTCTCAGTCTTTGCTCTGGAAGAGCAGGGCTGCCTGCACTCTGGGTAGCAGATTTTGGTGTGTCCCACTTCCATGCCATTCCCTGGGCAAAGCCTAATGGGTGTTTATAGAGCAAAGATGAAACTTTTAGCTTTGAACTAGAGCTACCAATATTGGTTGACTTTTCCCCCTCTTTCTTTTTCCATCTCAGGATGGGCTTTAATTCCATTCCTTAATGTATACTTGACTGTTCTAGGGACCATCAAAAATCCAAAGTTATGTAGGATTTAAATGTCAGGGTGATGATTGTTTGAGTAACAGCTTTTTGGCCTCATGGAAGTATTCAAGAAACTTGTTAAGCAACTTTTGAATTGTAGACAAACTCAAAAGGTGTGTGTGTGTTTGTTTTGATATTCCTTAGCAAAAGTAGGAAGGGGAAGAAGAGCAGAATTAGGGCTGTCAATTATTCTTCTGCTTGTTTGGGTAGATGTGAGGAGCTGTGATTGGAGTCCAGTTCACAGTGTCATTAAAACATGGTCTCCAGTGGCAAGTGCAGCACGTAGGTGGCTTTTGTTGGACCTGGTCCTCCACTGTGCTGCTGGAATTGTGCACTGGTGTAGCTTCACTGACTTCAGTGGCAGGTGCAGAGAAAGGGTCCAGGAAGCACCATGGCTCATCTCTCACCCCTCTCCAGGCAGCTGGAATTAGATGCAGCTCCATGAGTTCCAGTAGGATTTTAGCAGGGATGAGTTGTACCTAGTGCATAGTATTGAAGGTAGCTCCCCCACCTCCTTTTATTGTCATTCTGATCCTGCCTCTTGCATTCCAGAAGGACTTTCTGCTTGCCTTAAAAAATGAAGAATGAGTAACAAAAAAATCCAGATAGTCTTTATTCATCTTCCTAGTCCACCTTCAAAAGGTTTGTTGCACTTGGCTGCTCCTCAGAAATTGACTATTGTTTTCTTCAGCTCCCTGAGTGAGCATCAGGGAGCCATACAACCTAAATGCAGCCTTCCTAAATCCAGGCAAGGTGAGTGCTTGCAAAGTAGTTGAAAACAACCCCCTAGATCATTCTATGCTGATCCTTGCCCTGCAGATAGAGGCAGAGGAATAGGTGTCCTCATGAATGGGATTCCTTCCCCTCCTTTGTGCAAAACTCAGTTAAATGGGGTTTGTGCCCTGGAGCAGGTGAGGAGGTAAAACAGGTGCCCAGGTTGTAAAGCACTCACTGAATAGTTCTGACAGCTTTGTAAGTCTGTTTCTTTGCTTTCCTGCCCCTGCCTCACCCTCTGTGTAGCCTTGAAGAACATTTGCCTTTCCAGAATCTCTCATCAGCCTTTCTCCCTCATTGTTTGTATTGACAGAAGGGCTCTGGTTTTCTCTTTGTGTCCTGTCCTTAGGTTTGCCAGTCTGACACCACTGTCCAGAGGGACAGAGGGAGCCTTACCACAATGTGCTTCAGCACAGTGATCCCTGCATTATGGTTGAACATCCCTCTGGCTGTAAATTAAAGCATGGCATTTCCTACAGGCTGCAATTAGTAGCAGAAAAACAACCCTTTGTGAAATATGAGCTGGAGGAGCTGTAGGTACTGCTGCTCTCTGGCTTATAGCTGGGGATGAGGAGGCATTTTTGCTTGCTTTCACGTGTCCCAAAAATCCGCTGTTTCACCACTTAGCTTTGGTTGCTGCTCCTACTCCCAGCCCAGCCATCTGCTCCTCTATTGGCATTTCCAGTGACTGCTGGAGGTGTCAAAACCTGGCTTGCTCCAGCTGTGCATACGTGGCACAGCCCAGCCATGTGCTGGTGCTTTTGGGAGCGTGTGTGAGGGATGTGCAGGGGGCTGTTCTTGCAGGCTCCTCTCTGCTTGGGGCTGAGTCTGGTTTGGAGTGGTGGCTTCAGCCTACCCTGAGCAGAGAAGCCTGGATCTGCTTTGTTCTGTTCAAGGGAGTACAAGTGAATGTGATCATCCTGGTGATTCCAGACTGGTGGCTTGTAGAGCAGGTGTACAGCAGGCATTGGGGCTCAAGTGACAAGCTAGGACAGATTTCCTCCGTGGAAGGAAAGATGTCTTGCTGGGAGAAGCAGCTGAGACTCACTTTGCCCCAGTGCTCTGTTATGGCCCTTCCTGCAAGCTATCAAAGCTTTCCTCTCCCTCTTCAGCATTGCTTAATGGCTTGTGATCTTCCCACTCCCCTTTCAGCATAGGAAGTTGCTGTCTGCAAAGAGAAAACACTCAACCTCCCCATTATCCTTAGGGTTCAGGACAATCAAACTCATACTTGGCAACATTAGATACTGAGTAGATCCTGATTTTATTGCTTTTTGTGAAAGGTGTTCTCCAAACCACTGTTCAAAAAATACTGAAAACACATTCTGGACAAACCCTTTTGATATAGGTGGGCTGGGGAGAACACTGTACAGCTGAAGTGCCATTTTCCAGACCCAAATAATCTTTTTCTCATGTTAAACCAAGTACCAAACCCAAGAAACAGGACTTCTGTGAAGCTGTCACATTGGCCAGTAGGTTAATGACCTTTGCTGCTAGAAACAAAATGTAAATCAATATGTTCATATTTATTTTACTGTGCTGACCACTAATTGATTTGTTAATATTTAAGGCATTATGCTGTAGGTTGTTTTTAAGTGAAAAAATTCTACATCGCACTTTGCTTTTGGATCAGAACAATTATTTATTGTGTTTGTGAAAATGTTTTTCCTCCCACATAGCTATTGTTTTCTTTCCCTTCATGCAAAAAACCCAACCAAACCCAAACAGCAAAACCCACCCCAAACCCCCCCAAAGAAATCTGACCCGTGGATCTTTGTTTCTTTTCATGCTAAACAAAATGGGGATTTCCTTGCAACTTGTTATTAAATGTCAATTTCCAATTCCTTTTTCCTCAAATGATTCCTTTGCTAACTCGGGATGTTATTTTTAGAGACAAAAAGTTCATGCTTCATCTAAACATTCATTTCTTTTAAGGCAAGGAAGTAAACCATGTGGAATACATGAATTTGTGAGGAGAATGAAAGTGATACTATTTTGTTTGTATTAGGCATTAGCTTTTGTTTTGCATTCTGCACTAATGAGTAAATCTGTTATGATCTTGCCTAACATTGGTCTGTTTTTGACTTTTTGCTTTCTTCATGCACATTGAAAGGAACCCTGAAAACTTCTGTGGAGTTGCTTAGGATGGTCATCAGTGTAACAAAACGCAGATTTTTTTCTGTAAAGCTGCTTATTTCCTTTCCTAGATGCCCATTATAGGGCATTAGAAGGGAAAGCTATTGCCATAAGCATGGATTCATATTTTAGCTTACTGATGCTTGATGTCTCTTTGCTACATTACTCAAGTGATGCTCTCACTGTAACCAATGGGAATCTTGCCTGGGTCAGGAGTAAATGAAATACCCAAGGCAAAGATATTATGCTGGCTGGGGCCAGGCAAGGTACATTGCTAAGTTTGTCTTTTACTCCTCCATTTGGATTACAACACTCTTATGGTTTTGCTTTTTGAGGACCATTTCTCTGGTTCTGTAAGGATTTGGTCTTGCTCCAGCTAAAATAGTTTGAAGTACCTTGACTTCAGTTGAGTTAGGAGCAAGGCTTGAAAACCTTCAGGAATTTCTCACTGCTGATGTTTTATATGTGTTTTTTTTTGTTTTTAATTTTACAACCACATATACAAGGATGCTCTGGATGAGATGGAGATTTGTTGCTGATTATGGGAAAACAAATACCATGGTTGCCAAAGGATAACAGAGAATGGAGAAATGTGGACCTGGTTTCTTTGAAGTTATGGCTAAGCTTCTTTTATTTTGAGCTGGGCTTACCACCTGCATAAAGTTGGAAGGGAAGATAAAATCCACTTTGAAATAAATGTGGTCAAACAGTAGTTCTGGGAATCTCTCCTTTAAAAAATGTATCACAGCTTAAATTACCTGAAATACCTGCAGGTAAAGACAGAATTGAATTTTTGAAAATAAAATCAGTTTTTCAGTTTGTATTTTGCAGGGGAAAAATCACTTGATTGAATTTCCTTCTGCATCTGTCCAGCAGCACCATTTGCAAGTGCTTTGAACATGTTTCATCTAGAGCCTTCTTGTCAGGTTTTTTTGTACATTTTTCCTTATTTCCTTTATATTGTACTGACCCACATGAGGGAATACTTGATGAAAATGTTTTTTTTTTTTCTTCATTATATAATAAACCATCTTGCTCTTACCATTGTACAGCCCTGATGTTTGGTATTGCTACTGCTCATGGCTGGACTGGACATGACTGAGTTAGCCCAGCACTGAGTGCAGCTACATGAACATGTTTTCACACACTGATAAAGGAGTATAATTGAAGGTAGAATTTGTTACTCTGGAGGAGGGTCAGTGTACTTCAAGCTGTTACTGAAAGCCAGCTCAGAGCTGTCTTGGCTTTGGGAGGGTTTAGGAATGCTCAGCATCTGGCAGGACAGGAGCCAGGAGGGACACAAAAGGCTCTGATTCTGTCTGTGCTTTCCCCTTGAGTGGACATCACAAGCTCTGCAACAGCCCCAGGCTGAACCATGGACTGACTTTCAACTCTGACTGTGAAAAGGTGGGGACAAGCTGAGCCTGATTCTTACATTTGCCCTTTTTTTTTTACCAGAGTGCTGTTTCTCTCTTTCATTACTTGAGGGCTCCAGAAGAGCATATGCTTGTGCAGCATAAATGACTTTCCAAAACGAAAGGACATTCAGAGTGGAGCCTTGGAAGCAGAGAAAATATGTTTGTTTTTTTTTTTTTTTGAGTTCAACTCAGGTAAGAGTAAAGCACAGCCCTTCTGTGGTGCTGTTGCTGCAGTGAGCTGTTGGCCTCAAGGGCAGTGTCCTTGGGGCACACTAAAGGCATTTGGGGTGTGACTGCTGTTGGGGCACAGACCTGGGTGTAAAAGCAGCTGTGAACAGGCATCAGGGTACCCAGGCATGAGGGCTGGATGCTTCTCATGCCTCCTATTGTGCCTCAGTGACTTGTGTTTGAGGGTCTGTTTTTCTCCAGTGTACCTTTGGTTTGCTTTATCACAGTCACAGAAGTGCAGTTAGCAGGACACCTCCTTGATTTAACATTTACTTGCATGAAGCACAGTTTTTTATTATGCAAGCCCCAATTTCTAGTGGATATTGTCGAAAAGTACAAAGAAAAGGGGTAACAGAAGAATATAAGAGAGATTTCCAAGGTTGTAGTGGCCCTAGGCACACAGAAGTGAGGACATAGGAATGGGAGGCAGCTGTGGATAGTTCCAATCTCTTTTGCCAGTCCCACAGTCCCAAGACACTCTGAGGGTTCAGATGCTGTACTTGCAATTATACCCTTGAAATAAAGTCTGATAAAATCTGAGCAACACTGCTGACCACTTGAATTCCCATTTCCTTGAGGCTGATCTGGAGGTGCAGGCAAGGGGCAGGATGCAGGAGGCTCAGGATTGTCCTGCAGAGCCAAGCAGGCTGCTCCTTCCCCTGCACTCTTTTCCCACACAGGCCAAAGGCAGCAGGCTGGGTAAAGCCCCTGTCCTTGGGGTGGGCTTTGTTAGCCTGGTGTCAGCACAGAAGACATGAAATGTAAAATTTAGCCACATACCTGGAGCTGTGGGTGAGCAGGACACAGAGAGAGGCACGGGGAGGTCAGGGTGGCTGCATGGAGCAGCATCTCCCCTCTTAACAGGGCTCTTGATGGGCAGTTACATCAGCCTGGACTCCTGTCATGCATTGCTCAGTGTCTAACACATGGGACAGATTTCTGCACACACCTTGTTCACATGGATTAGCAGTGATCTTCACACAGCTCCTCACAGCTGCTGAGAAATGCAAAGGTGGGGCAGAGCACAGCTATAGGTATAGACATACTGGAGATTTATTAGGGCATAATAAGCTTTCAAGGGAGTTCTTAATTTGGGTACAGACTGTATATGCTAATTATATGGCAGCAGTCTTGGCAATTAGCATACATGCTTTCAACTTGCATTTCTGATTGCTGTAACAAAGCCAGTGCTGCCTTCTCCACTCACTGACTTCAAAGGCTTTGTCTTGATTTAAGAAATGCTGTCTAAAGCTGTTAGGAGAAAATGAAGCTGTGGTACTGCCACTGTCAGGCTGCCCACTTAACAAACTGCATGGTAAATGGATGAGCAGCCAAGCTCCCTGCATTGGTTCATGAGAGCTTTGAGGCTGGAAAATGCCAGCCAGCATTTATTGTCACTGGCATACAGCATAATATTCCCACAGTGAATACTGCACAGGACTTCCAAATCAGAGCATGTGTCCCTAAAATATCAGCACCCAAAGAGACACCTTGGTTCTGATCACAGGCTGTCATACTTAGAAGAGAATATTACATACGCATCCCAGAAAGGAAAGTAATAATCAGTGGAAGAAACAAAGAAAATTTGAAGTTCCCTTGGATGATCCTGCCAACCCTGAGACCCAAGTCCAGCATAGGTCACGAGTAACATTTAAAAACGTTTGGCACCTTAATCTGCTTGGGTGTTTTCATCAACCCTAGCAGACATTTTAAATTGCTGTAGCATTTCTGTAAATCTGGTTCCAAGTTATCTTTGAAAACAAGGCTTAAACCCCCAAGCAAGTTAGTCTTTTACAGAATTTAACCCTAAAAGGAGAGTTATCAGCATGTGGTTGTGCAACTGCAGTGGGTGAAGTTGTAGCCTTTGAGCCTGGCTAGAACTCTCCAGGGCAATTCCCTGCAGAGAGCTGGAGTTGCTTGAACTGCCTGCACCAAAATTAAGGATTGCAGTCTCCTGTTGCTGCCAGGGTACATTTCTGGTTCCAATCTCAAGCTACATGTTCTATGTAGAAGCTCATCTCAATGCTGCAGTGCCACAGTCAAACTGCAAATATTTGAGTGTCTTTCAAGAGACTGGTTGAGGTCACCCTGTGCTCAGCAGGTGCCACTGAAGTTGATCTAGATTTCCTCCAGAAGGAAGTGAAGCTGTCACATCATGCAGGAGCATCACTTAATGCTTGGCATTTGGAATAAAACTCAGTGTTACACAATTACAGCATTGAATGGCTGGTGGCAATTTTTCCAGACAAATATCCCATGTCTTTCCCAGAAGGATTCAATCTTTAATATTGTTTCGGTGCTGCAGGCTTTTCCAATTTCTGTTTATTAGAAACGACTTATCTATGTTGGAAGTGCTGCCTTTAACCCAATACAGCTGTTCCACCTACAGCACTGTGAAAAAATCCTGTCTGCAGCACTTTGCTTCCATAGACTTGCTGTATGACCAAAGCAAATTGTCACCTTGCAGAAATTAGACCTTTGAAGGGCTAAAAGAGTGTTAGCTCTTCATCTGCTTTGTGTGCTTTGAGGCTTTTTCCAAAGAGTTTAGCTTTAACACCCTCAAAGCATGGAAATGTACTGCTGACAGGGAAATATGGGAAGTTAAGTGGTGTGGATGGAGAGCCCATGGAAGGAAGAACAAAACAGGGACTCTGAGATGCCAGGGCTGTGCCAGTCCAGAGCCAAGCTGAGGAGGAGTGCAGCCACCTGGCTTCTCTCCCCTTTTTTCTGTATTCCAGCTGCAGTGGAAGTTCTTGCTATGTAGCTAAACTGGTGCTGAAATGCAGTATTTTGGGGAGCAGTCTTGTTCATTTGGAGCACATGTGCAAGGCCAGATGCCCTAAGTCCAGGCAGGCTCTGTTACTGGGAAGATTTCCACTTGCACAAGAAGAGGCCAGTTTTAATCAGCATCCTCATGCCCAGAGTTCCTATAGAGCACAGGACAGGGAACAGCTGTTTGCTCCACCTTCACCTATTTGAGCCACTGCTCTTTTGTTGTTGT